>OX371225.1:118545612-118898313 GCA_947310385.1 Nephrotoma appendiculata | reverse complement strand
TATTGAATACATTTAGATATTACTACTCGGATTTTTGCCGCTACGTTTAGTTAATGTCTCTACTAGTCACATATAGATAGAGGCATTGTTGTGCCCGAGAGTGTTTTTTCTTTCTAGCAACATAAAAACCGAACAATTTAATTGTTGTTGTTTTCTCCTGTATAAAAATTGCATTGGTATTGTGTATCAACTTTTTATAACATAAATAAATATCATTTGAAATGTTACGACTGCTATTTCACTTATACCCTTGACAGACTAGTGATTAGCTAAACGCGTTTAGTCCGTTTTTTCGAGTTTATCTCTTAATGTGTCAACTTCGATATTAGCTAAACTAGTGTGGTTTTAGGTTTAGTTACTAAACCGGTTTAGTGCATTAATCTCTCAATATTTTGAAGTTTATCGCATAAAAATGGGTTAGCGCCATCTAACAATGAAGGTTAAAATTTATTAATAGGACAATGTCATTTAGTGCTGAGATACAATTGTAGATGCCGCTTACTTTTTGAGTTATTCCTTTCGAGTTCAAAATTGTTTTTTGGCTTCAATTTAAGTTCAACATACACAAATCTGTATGCAAAAAATGACAGGTTGTAATGTCTTCCGTATTTTAACGGATCTTAGTTAAATGGGAATTCTTAAAAAAGAGCATAATAATTTGATAACACGTATGTTATATAACATATTAATTATTTTTTTTTGATAACAGTAATTATTTATTATTATTATAGTTAGTGTTATTTTTCTCAACAAAACAAATGTGTATACTGGTCTTCAATTTACACATAATTCTATTCTGACACATTCGTTTCTCGTAATCAAAATTTGCATACACAATTGTGTATACTGGCCGGCAAGGTTATATCCCTTTTCCTGCTTGCCATCACAATTGTGTAGGTAACGAAAACGAATCGAGTCGAAAATTGTTTTTTGTATGTGATATGGACCACCATACACATTTGTGGATACCTCTTACCGTAGAGTGCATATTATAATACCATGACAAATAAAAGCTGCGTTTTTTTTTAAACAATCGAGTAGAGTTCGCAATAGCTATTATCAAATTGGTCCAATTAAAATTAAATTTTAATTATTTTTTAAATTAAATAATTTTGATTTATATAAATCTATGTACATAGATCCAAAAAAAATCCATCATAAAAGTTGTATCCCTTTCCTGACCCGCATACACAATTGTGTATGTAAACGACAACCGAATATGTCAAACATAGAATTAGGTGACAATTGAAGACCAGCATACACAATTGTGTATACCATTTAATTTTGTTTTCGTCCGAAAAATAACAGTAACTATAATAATGATAAAATAATTAATATGTTATCAAAAACTATTCATTAATATGTTATATAATTAATTTGTTATCAAATTATTATGCTTTTTTCAAAAAGAATTCCGATTTAATTAAGTTCCGTTAAAATACGGAAGACATTACAACCTGGCATTATTTACATACACATTTGTGTATGGTGAACTTCAATTAAAGCAAAAAAAAATTTTTTTGAACTCGAAAGGGGTATAGTTTTCTTGTAATATCGTTGTTCTGTATAGTTCTGTCAATGACATTTTTTTAATACCGATTCCGGACAAACATAGCGATACCGTATTTTATTATTGAAACAGGGTTTGCTAAGCCTCATATAGTGTGTCAACCTAATTGGTTTTTGTAGTAGATTAACTAAACTAGTTCAGCTAAACGCGTTTAGCTAAACCCTGGTCTGTCAAGGGTGTTAAGGATGAAACACACCAAGCAGCAGCAGCGAGCAGCAAACTTAAATTTTGACCTATTCGCTTATGTAAGGATACAAAATCATAGTTTGAGTATAAATATAGGTATTTCCATTAAAAGAAATTAAGTATTTTGTATTTATAATTGAAAAATTTAAATTTAAACAAATTACATATATTGAATGAAGTTGCATCTGTCGCAGCAGCAATAGGTCCACACCCAGCAGCATTAGTTTGCTGCTCTTTGCTGCTACTCATACCCTCAATAAAATTTACACAATTTAATTTTACTACTAAAACAAAACAATTTGCTGCGCTGCTTGATGTGCACGCTCATACGCAGCCGTTATTGTGGATTGTTTGGAATATGTTGCGCTGCTCTTGGTATGTTTCATCCTTTACTCTTACATACAATTGTACCATCAGTATATAACAAAATAAATATATGGTTGAACGGAGTAACCTTAGTTTTAATTTTTTTTTGAAAAACATCAACAACAAAAAATAATAACAAACAAATTGTGTCGCAGTGCAAATGAAAAAAAAATTCCCATCTGTAAATGAATCTGTCATGAACAACCTTCACTCACATGGTTGGAATACGACTGAAAAAATTAAAACTGAATGAAGAACATAAAACAATTTCATTATTATTGTCTATTTATTTTTGTCATATATATTTCATATATTCAGTTGAGAGAGAGGAAAACACATTTGATTCATTTTTTTTTTTAATTTTGCTAAAATATTTAGTGGTGTGGGTAAAAATAAAATAAAAATATGTTTTGCTTCTTTCTAGCTGCTTTGAATTAATTGGGTCTATCTTTGTTCTTCTTAAACTTACATGAAATGAGTTGTGTTCTTCTTTTACAATGTGTAAGAAGCAACAAAATATAAAAATTGTTGTTGTAATTCGCAGTGGTATTATCTTAAGTCATAATTAATCAATGATTTTAACAAAAGCAATTTTTGCCCATTTTAATTTTTTTTAACGGTTTATAAAGAATTTTGGAATAACTGATTAACTCTGGCTGAATGTCAAATTAAAACAACACTGCATTTGGAGTAACTATTAAACTTGAGTTTAATATTTTCCAAAAAATTAAATTAAATAAATTATAAATTAGGTTAATAAGAACTAGATTAAATTTTGCATGGTATGAGCAGTTAGATTATAATTATAATAACATTATTTTTTCGACTTGGGTTTTCTTTAGTTTCCCCAGGTCATAATTAATTGATCAGAACAGGTTTATCGGTCGTCTAGTCAGTCTTTTAAGGTTGTTATTCGGTTTGTATGCCAATTAAAATTTCGTTCAAGGATCGATTAACTAGAGGAATCTGAGAAAATATAAAGAAGCCGGCTACAGACGCAAAACATGTAATGGAGTGTAAATATTACATGTTTTCGAGTTAATTTTTAAAAAACTAATAAAATGAATTAAACTTGAATTGTAGCATATTTTTAGTTATAATCATGCGACAAAGTGTGCAAGTAAGTATCAACTTTAAAGATAGATGAAAGTAAGAATAAACCAAGGCGTAGATGAATTGTTTGAATTTATTGTATTTAAGTAAGAGCGGGAACGCATGGAATTACACAAACAAAGCAAGTATTTTCATCACATATACTCCTCCTCATCTTTATGGTGGATTGAAGGGATGAGAATGAAACTATTCCTAATAACAAATTACTAACAAATTCCAAAAACTAATTTAGGATAATTTGAATTGGTGATGGCAGCTTCATAGGAAACACCGGATTGTATATTGTAAACGACAGTTCGCTCAATTAGCCGTTTAAAATTTGAGCCTTTAAAATTTCCTAATCCTCTAGTTTTAGAGACCCTCGCAGGTTCAGGATCCCTAGTCAGTTCGGTCACCGAATCGTGTCTTATATGTATTTCATTGTTCTATATAATTAGGTGATAATCGAATTCAGTAATGGTAGTATGCATGTGCTCAAATAATTCAGTTGCTGCGATGTATAGAGTAATGTGAGAACATTTGGCATGGGCGCATAACGAAAGTATGCGTTATAGGCTGCCAGTTTAACAGCTGCCCTGCGTTGTAACAATCATATCATATCATAAAAATGTTAAAAGAAATTGGTCGTTTGCTGAAACAAAAGCTAGCATGTATACTTACGGAAATAGGCAAGAAGCATATGCCCTTACATTAAAAAAAATACTGGGAGTCAATTTTAATAAACTTTGAAGCTATCGATGTGCTGGTACATACGAATTTATAAAAAATTAACCTAAACGCCAGAGTTTTATAATTACATATTTTCGTTTTAAAGCACGTCTCACATCTGTGGAACAGGTAGATGTGAAACGGCGGTCACTTTGGCGATAGAATAAATCAGCAAAAAACAGAGGAAGCGAAGGAAGCGCATACAGATTTGTATTCTAATTAATTAATAACTATTTAATTTTGTATTTCCTCCGCGAGTGGCATTTGTCGTACTTTTACAATCGTAAATAAATTCGACATTGCGACGTCATATTCTATTCATTAGATATTTAAATGTCAGAATAAGAGTCAGGGTCTGTATCAAATGCAGTATATTTCTAGTATTTTATTATATAAAATAGCATTTTCTTCGACACAAGTGAACGAATGTTGCGATGCTACATTCCATAATATTAAAATCGCATGACCTTAAATAGAAAATTAAAATTTATCACTGTCATTTATCGATTTTTTTATTTTATTGTTACAGACACTTTTAGTACAACTTCATCATCAACAGTATCACCACCATCAAATTTACAACCTTATTTTGATTTTGATGTACAACGAAACGTCACGGTGACAGTGGGTCAAACAGGGTTTTTACATTGTCGCGTCGAGCGGCTGGGTGATAAAGATGTGAGTACATTTATGTGTTTAGTTTGTGTAGTAACTTTTTATTTTTTGTGCAGTAAAGCAAATCTTACAAAAAATAAAATATTTTTAGTATTCATTTTAATTAAATAAATATAAAATAACACAAAAGAAAACTAAATATGTATATACCGAAAAAGGGAATTTGAAATTTGGTTTTTCTCTTACACGTATAGAACAAACATTTCAATATATTTTATATTTTTTATGTTTAATTTTAATATTTTTCTGTATTTTTTCAAAATGGATGTAGAAAATAATACAAATAACTACAAAGGTAAAATACCGAAATTGAATTGGTGTGTTTTGTTCTCTTGTTTTTGGTTCAGTATATAACAAACAAGTTTGTAATGTTATGTTCGTATTTTCTTGTTGTGTTTTTTGGTTGGTAACATTGTATTTTCATTGCTTTTACGTGTTCCTCGTATTAAATTTATAGAAATATTTCCGCTGGCAAGAAGAATAAAAATTTTGAATATGCACTACAAATTCAAAGAGAATGTGTACTCGTTTATACAAAATAAACCAAACAATCGGGAAGCCAAAAAAGGAATTCATCAAGTTAATAACATTTTACTCTACCGATCTACCTAGGGTTGCCAAACTTACGTATTTAATACGTACTGTACGTATTTTTTAACTCGATTTTATGATAGACGTAATTTCGGAAATTGACGAATGTTTGTCAAACTGTACGTACCAATTAAAAAATAAATATTAGACAGAACCTTTCAAAACGGAAAGAACCGACTGGCCAATGAAGATTAATAAACGTTCTATTTACCAATTAAGTGCCGCTATGGGTGTTATACACCGTTAGAAATTAGACGTGATTTTTAAAGTCTATTAGCTTACACCAGCACGAACTTAACCTACAGACGTTAAAGTTATTAAAATGTAAGACTCTTTTCGTGGTAGGTAGTCTGTAACGACATGTGGGACGTGAAAAATATTTTAGCTGTTATATGTTGCTAAAATTATTTACTAAAAATTATTAAATTTGGAAAGAAAATGTATTGAAAAATGACTACGTAAAATAAGAAAACTATTGACCAAAGAATGTTATCTGAGGTAGTTGGTTACACGCGAAATTAACTCCCTTAGAATAATAAAATACGTAATAATACTTTTATTTTGCGTTAAAAACAAATTATTTTGAAAGTTAAACAAAACTAATGTTTAGTGTCAAATTTAGCTCTAATCGATCAACTTTGTTTCTAAAATATTTACACCGAACTATTAACACCCAACAGTTGGCCAGGAAAATATAATTTAGACAAAAATGCTATGAAAATATTTTTGCCAATTCCCTATTCCCAGCGAAAACGAGAATAGTGCCACAGCAGACAGACAATTTGATTAAGATCAGGCATGTGAAGGTGGTCATGTAATATAATATATGAGGTACCGTATGAAAGAGAAAGTCTCCACGCTAACCGCGGAACAGAAATACGCTGGTCCTCCAATACAATAGATTCGGCCAAAATTACGTTTTCATGGCTAATAGCATCTGTTGGCCGACCCGAGCGGTTGTCGTCTTCTAATGACTCCGACCACTTTTGAATAATTTTACCCACCTTGTTACTGTGGCATATGATGGTGCAGATTCGCCGTAAACTTTTGATATATAGTTGAATATATAAATTGCATTTCGTCCATCTTTACAGAAAAATTTAATAATGGCGCGATATTCAATTTCATTCATTTTAAGACAAATTCAAAACACGTGTTACTAAATTGACAAAAACAAACGAACTGTAAAATTTACATCGAAATGTTCTTCTAGAAGTTTCATCGCAACAAAAAATGGTTTTGAAAAATATATTGTTGTCTCACTCACTCTTTTTTTTCATATGATATTGCAAGACTTTTTGATATACCCTCGTACAATTAGCAAAGTGAAATTTATGTTCGATCCGCAACTATTTTATTGCGTCTGTGCGGGGAATCATAAAACATGATTTGAGTGGAAAATAATACATATTTTGCAGGTAACTTTAATTTTAGTAATTGTTTTTATTTTTTTTTTATTATACATTTTAAAATCCGCATTCGTTTCACTTCCGCGAATCCTATAATTGACGTGACTGTATTTGAATAAGGCTGAGGATGGCCTTGTTGGTTCAGTTTTACTAGATAGTATTTATTTTCCACTATATCCACTAAAAACCACTACATATCAATAAATACCAGTTACGCATTTTTCTTCTATAAATGAATTTTAGTACGAGTTTTTCTATTTTAACTTTAAAATTTCAACTGCAACTGAAAAAATTATCTTCTCATTTAATCTTGTACGGAAAAATAAAAACAAAAAATCAAGAGAATCTACAAAATTTCTTAATTGGGCAAATTATTTTAAAATGACAATAAAATAGCCTCCCTTGATTGTTAAAATAAATATTTTATGTTTATAAGTACTCAAATTTAACATCCTTGATTTTACCGGGTCGTCAAATTAACCCAATATTTTTGTTAAATTTCTTTTATTTATATTTTGCTTTTATTGCTTATTTTTTATTTTTTGCCCTCCTTCTTTTATTTATATTTTGCTTTTTTCTACTATATAACAAAATTTTTTACTAACACAAATCAGTAGATACTCCTGATGATGACCTAACAAGTCGAAATCGATCGAGTGATTTTTTAAACTTTTTGAAAATTATTCAAAATAACTGCGAAACAAAAAACAAGTGATTAATAAAAATGTCTTTATTAAGTATTAGTGTGTTTCGCCAAGTGCCTACGGCCAATAGCGTAAAAAGTATTTCTGCATATGTTCTATGGGTCATGAGAAATGTTTTTAGCTAAAAATGGTCCACCGAGAGTTGCAGTTTCCATAGGAGCACGATAAACTCAAGAATTACTGCACCGGTTTCAATAAAAATGTATATGTATGTTCTATGGGTCGTAAGAAGTGATTCTGTAATTTTTGGCTAAAATCGTCCACCGGAAGTGACAGTTTCCATAGGAGCTTTTTCATTGTTGGCAATTATTTTAAAATGTATATCATTTATAAAAGAAACTACTTAAAACAAAATTATTCTAAATTAATTTTGCACCGATACCGGACCAAATTGGGTTTTCAAACTGTTTATCTACAAAAATTCGTGGTCATTTTCGTTGTTTTCGGGACTGCTAATTAGGAATTTGGCATCCGTTCTAAGGTCCGAGAAGGAGAAATTTTGTTTTTTGCAAGGCGAGATGAGAGCGGTGTCATTTTTGGCAACTACTAATATCTACTACATCTATAATGCCGATGTGTGTATCATTTTCGGGGTTTCCGAGATACTGATTACGTCAGCTTGTTTTGTACTCTAATAATAATATTATATTATGTTTTAAATTTAAGGATAACAAAAACATCTTACACGTAATAAAATGCTTTATTATTGTATAGGCCAGAATTTTCAAATACATGTGCGTCGTGGCAACTATCAGGAAACGTGCCACTTATGCCTAGAAATCTAAAAAAGGTAACACCACAAACATATAATAACATTTTTTTGTCATGCGAAAGTTTTCAATTCATTGATTTTGTGTGAAATGCAGTAATATATTTTCGCATACTTCTGGATATTTTAGGTTTCATGTCCCATAATCTACTTTTACTGACTCTAACATTTTTTGTATTCAGAGTGCAGATGATGTATATAATTGTGATTGAAACTATACAATAGCTGTAATGTAGCTGGTTTTGATCATCTGTCATTCTTTTCAATCTACGTTTCATTTTCATGTTCTTACCACATCTCTTGATATCAATTTGTATAATAATTTTTAATTTATTTTCCATTTTAGGTTTTAAAATTTATTATTTTACTTTATCACAACGAATCAAGAACACGCAAACGCCAAACACAATCGTTTATATACGAATTAACCCCTTAAGGACCGATTTTTTTTAAATAAATGCACACAAAAAATCTGTTTAAAAAATAAACTTTATTTTTATAAATATGTTGTTTTTTAATTAAAACAAATGTTAAAATGATACATATTATTAAAATACATATAGATACAAAGATAGATACATATGAGAAAACATATAATATACTATAAGAAAATAATAGGTAAAATTAAAATAATCAATAATTTAATTCTGTCTAATTAAATTTCTGATAAACCCGGAAGCGAGGACGTAGGTTGTATAAAGAATACAATATATTATTCTTCGTTGTTTTAATATAATAATATTGTTATAAGATGATTTTAACAAGTTATTTCAATCAAATACGTAATGGAACCTACAACATATGACCGTCCGAGTTATCTCGGGTACGGTCTTGTTGCACCATATAGTATGTCTCGAGATATCTCGGGTCTGGTCCTTAAGGGGTTAAACAAAAACATCGACAAATTTCAAATATTGGTAATACAATATTTCAACAACACTCCAGTTGAATGGTAATATAAGTGCTGTAGTCATAACTACACTACAAAGGACCACGTGAACAAGATAAATGTTGAATGCGTTATGGAAACTTAAATGCACTGTAAAGTAACAATTTAAGGAAACATAGCACCTTTAAAATTGAAAAAAAAAGTTTTTCGAAGATTTTTTTTTATGGAATAAAAAGAGATATCTTTTAATGAAACTTTCCATCGACATTTTATTTAACTGAAAGTATCCAAAACAAATTTTTTTGTTTCTTTTAGCCCAAGGTCGTCTGCTACAACGGGTTTTCCAAAAACACTGAAAGTTCGCTGCGTGCATCATAACTACTCTCAGAAACGACTGAAAAAAACGGGGTTTTATTCAGCATTAAATCGCCCTTGGAGTGAACTAAAAGGAAAAAAATTGGTTGAAAAATAAAATCAATCTTGCACGCCAACTTGAAAAACGTCATTTCCAGATAACCGCGTTTAAAGTTCGTCATTTCGAGATAACCGCGTAAAACAAACGACTTTGGTGCGCTTCGCAATAAATAAAAGAAATTTTTTTTTGAGATTGTTCATCACCTAGAAGTAAATTACATATTTACTGAAAAATTTAATAACTAAAAAATACTCATCCCAAGGACCATGGACAATCCACCAAATTAAGCAGACATACAATCTAAAATAAAAGATTTTTGTCAATCAAATAAGTTAATTAATTATAATATAGATTTTTTATACTTACATTAGAATTAAGATCCATGAATTAATATCATTAATGTCATAATATTGTTATTCACAATTATTGTTATTTTTATTCATTCATATATGTTATTGTGAATATGTCTTATGGTTAGATAGTTATTCACCTCAATTACTTACCATAATTAATTAATACATCCTAGATGTCGCGTTAGTAGTTGTAGGATATATTTTGTATTGGTAATGAATAACGAAAAAACTGTAGAACTAGATTTAAATTTTTTTTATAATGATTTTAGCATTTTTTTTTTGGAAAGATAAAGGTAGTCAAAGGTTGTTCTTCATTGAGAATTGAAATAAAATATTATTATATTTTTGAAAAGGTTAAAACCAGTGTTTAAATCAAAATTTTGGCTAATTCAATCATTTGTTTGCTGTTAACTTGGGAATTATTTGCAATTACTCATAATTGCCCCAACAAATTGGTCCTTCGAGCCGGATTCCGGAATATTTTTTTTGTTCTCGCCGTGTGAGAAATAGTGATTAAAAGCCGCCATTAGATCAATTTGATTTTTTCTCGCCATTTTGAGAAGTATTATCGTGATCGACGCCGTTTGTTATAATTCGCGGCCCTCAGTTATAATTTTGATAAATTTACTGAAATAGCCAAATATTGCAAGCTAAATTTATTTAGTCAAAACGACTAGTGTAGTGCAGTGACCAAGAATTAAAATATAAATATAAGTGAATCTCAAGAACTCGTAATATTGTGAACTTTAAATTGTAAACCAGTGAAGCTTAAATTTATTAACATAAAATTGTGCTAGCCGTTTGTGATAGCTTCATAACTCTTTGAGAAAATTACGTATAGTCATTGAAGCAAGCGTGTAGGTGATATTATCATAAAGATGTCCGAGCTAGTAAGTCTTAAAAAACAACGGTCTACGGTTAAGGCTAAATTAACCAATATAATCAAATTCATCACCGCAAATCCAGCAGATATAGATATTGAAGCTGTTAGAACACGTGTGGCTCGAGTTGATATGCTCATGAACGAATTCACTACCATCGAAGGCAAGATATTGAATATCGACCCTGACGAAGAACCCGATTTTGAGTTCGAAGAAAAATTTTACGACGCCAAAACAAAGCTCAATTCGAAACTTCGCAAATTAACAATGATTCCTGGAGGTGATATACAAGGAATGGATATAACACTAAACCACTCACATACTGGTCAAGCTGAAGTGAAGCTACCTAAGTTAAGCATACCATCATTCTCAGGCGAATATACAGAGTGGCAGTCATTTTATGATTTATTTTCGAGCACGATTCATGATTCCACGATATTGAGCCCCGTTCAAAAGTTCCAGTACCTAAAGGGATCTTTAAGGGGTGAAGCTGCCGCATTACTTCGCCATATTAGTGTAACTGAGGCTAACTACATGGAGGCATTACATAAACTGAAAGACAGATATGACCGAAAGAAACATATTATTAATTCGTTCATACGCACTTTCGTAGATCATCCACCACTCCAGGCCGCAAATGCTGATAAAATGAAAAATTTACTAGATACTGCAGACGAAGTAGTACGTGGTCTAAAATCTCTTGGCCCAATAGCGGAATCTCGTGACCCCTGGTTGATTTACTGGTTGGTTACTAAATTGGATGATAAGAGCAAATGTATGTGGGCGGAAACATCAGCGGAAATGGAACAGCCAAAACTTGAAGATTTTTTCAAGTTTTTGCAAATCAGAATCGACGCTCTGGAGTCATTGAGCTCTTCGATCAAGCCGAGAAATCCTAAAAGTTCTATAAAGGGGCTCGTAGTCGCAAGTGAATCAACCGTTTTTGAATGTGCTTTCTGCAATAATAAAACTCATTCTCTATTCGACTGCCATCAGTTTAATAATTTGGATGTTAACCAACGTAGGGAATGGGTTAAAAATAATCGAAGGTGTTTTAATTGCTTAAGCCGACGACACGCAATATATAATTGTCAATCAAGGCGCCGATGTCGAACCTGTTCCGGTAGACACAATACATCACTCCATGTCAATGTCGTAGAAACCAAAGTAACGCCTGAGACTTGTGAATCAAATTCCAATCAAGATGATTCAAAGACCAGTTTAAATTCATCAGTCGTTCAAACTAATTGTGCCAAGGTGCTAAAACTCCACTCAATTCTACCAACAGCTCAAATTACCGTACTGGATTGTCATGGGAAACCTCAAAATTGTCGAGCGTTGTTAGATTCCGGTTCTCAAGCAAGTTTTATTACTGAATCCTGTATGCAACGATTAAATTTAAAAAGATATAATTCGCGAATTTCAGTAAGTGGTCTAGGACTGACTAAAGCTGGGCTGACAAGAGGAAAGGTGACATTAGTTTTACAACCACCAGATCAACCCGAATTTGAAATCAACGCGTTAGTTTTATCAAAACTAACATCCTGTTTGCCATCACAAACGATTAGCGGAATTTCGGTGAACATGTGGAATTCATTGCAGTTAGCAGATCCAAATTTTAACAAGCCAAGCGCAATAGACATTTTAATCGGAGCTGATCACTTCTTTGCCATTTTGCTTAACGGACGAAAACAGCTTGGCGAACACGGGCTCATCATGCAAAATACAATTTTTGGCTTGGTAGTCTCAGGAACAACCGAGGAAAATCAAGATACCATGACATCATTGTTAGCTACTAATTGTTTGGAATCCGAGGCAAATATAGATACCACTCTAAAGAGATTTTGGGAAATCGAGTCTGTTGGAGATGAAAAAGCTATTTTATCAGCGGAAGAAAAAATGTGTGAACAACATTTTAAAGAGAATGTGTCGCGAACTCTGAATGGAAGATTTGTTGTAGCCTTACCGTTTAAAGAACCACCAGCTGAATTGAGTAACACAATGAGCATCGCCATACAGCGTCTAAGGAGCATGGAACGACGATTCGAGAGGGACAACGATTTTAAAAATCTGTATCATGAGTTCATGGATGAATACGAACAACTGAAACACATGGAGAAAATTCCAGAAAATGAAATGATAGCTGATGGATACTATTTACCACATCATGGTGTCTTAAGAACAGCCAGCTCAACGACAAAACTGCGAGTAGTGTTCGACGGATCGGCAAAGAGCAACACGGGCCATTCTCTGAATAATTACTTAGCCGTAGGCCCAACTATTCAGTCAAACCTATTCTCAATTATTTTTCGTTTCAGAGAACATAAAATAGCCATCTCTGCCGACATTGAGAAGATGTATCGTCAGGTTCTGATCGATCCAAAGTATAGAAAGTTCCAGCAGATTGTTTGGCGCAAGCACCCATCAGATCCAATTTGTCATTATCGATTATCAACGGTCACTTATGGATTATCCAGCGCACCATTTTTAGCGATACGATGTCTAAATCAAATAGTTGATGATCAAAAACATTCCAGCCCAACTGCTTGTCATGTAATTGAGAAAAGCATTTATGTAGACGACTTAATGACTTCAGTAGATTCGGAACAAGAAGGACTACAACTCAAATTTGATATCAGCAATATCCTAAGCCAATACGGATTTCAATTAAGAAAATGGTCTTCAAATTATCCGGTACTACTGAACTCAATTCCAAGCAATGAAGATGGCAACAAAATAAAGGAACTAGAAGATGCAGCAATTGAGTCTTCCCCATATGTGAAAGTTTTAGGTGTCGGTTGGGATCCACGAGAAGACAAATTTTTATTTAAAACATTGCTTCAAAATCACGCAAATTTTACGAAAAGGGCCGTTCTTTCCGAAGCCAGTAGGTTATTTGACCCACTCGGTTGGCTAACACCTGTCGTCGTGCAAGTGAAAATATTTATGCAGAAGCTTTGGATCCTAAACTTGAAATGGGATGACGCGCTACCTGAGAGGCAAAAGCAGCAGTGGGAGGAAATCCGATCCAATCTAAAAGAAGTTGAACTTATTGCATTACCACGGTTTATACAATCTTCGAATCATTCCACAGTTGATATTCATGGGTTTTGCGATGCAAGCGAGAGTGCTTACGCAGCTGCAATTTACTTCAAGATTACCACGCCGGGAAAGGGAGTCTTTGTGCACCTAGTAACAGCAAAAAGTAAAGTTGCACCTATCAAGCAAGTGTCGTTGCCTAGGTTGGAGTTGTGTGGAGCTGTCCTGTTAGTCAAATTGATTGAAACCGTAAAACGAGAAACAAGTTTAAAAATCAACAACATCCTGGCGTGGACTGATTCAAAAATCGTGCTCGACTGGCTTGCAAATGAACCTCGTCGTTGGGTAACATTCGTGGCTAACCGAACGTCTGCGATTATGGATATTGTACCTCGAAGCCATTGGAGACACGTACCATCATCGCAGAACCCTGCAGATTGTGCCAGCCGAGGCATGCTTCCTTCAAAACTTCGAGAATATAATTTATGGTGGAAAAGGCCTGACTGGCTAACCCAATCTGAAGAACACTGGCCCACGCAACAAAACAGCTATGGATGCAAACAAGAAGAGCGATCAATCAAATTGAATGTCCTTTCGGGATTTCTGTGCAACGAACTACTCGACTTATTGCTATCAAAATATTCCTCTGTTTATAAACTTCAGAGGATTCTTGCATTCGTGATCCGATTCATTGACAACACCAAAACAAAACTAAAGGAAGAAAGAAGCAGAGGGAAATTTATGAAACCACAGGAATTGTACAAGGCATTCAAAATTATCTGCGAATATGAACAGAAAAGGGCATATTATGAAGAAATAGATGCTCTCGAACGAAACGGCAAAATTAATAAAACAAGCAGTTTAAGTTCATTACACCCATTCATGGACAGAGAGAATCTACTTCGAGTTGGCGGAAGAATTGAAAACAGCACAGCACCTTACAATACAAAACATCCGCTGATACTGCCTCCAAAGTCCATTTTCACAAGAATGATTTTGGAAGATCTTCATAAAAAGCACCATCACGCTGGACCATCGTTATTACTCTCCGTTTTTCGCCAATCATACTGGTTAACTGGTGGACGAAACGTAGTACGCGAGATTATCAGAAAATGTGTCGTATGCAGAAGATGTCAAGCTACTTTCCAACACCAACTAATGGGGAATTTACCAGCTTCCCGAGTGGAACTAGTACGACCATTCTATAAGACAGGGGTTGATTTTGCTGGACCAACATTGATACATTTAACAAAAGGCAGAGGACAACGTACTTATAAAGCATATATTGGTGTTTTTGTTTGCCTGAGCACAAAATCGGTTCATCTTGAATTAGTAGGAGACCTCACAAGCGAATCTTTCACAGCAGCTCTTAAGAGATTCGTAGCAAGGAGAGGTGTACCAGTTGAAATCCAGTCCGACAACGGTACTAATTTTGTGGGTGCCAGCAAAGTCTTACAGGAAGAAGTGGAAAAACTTAAAACCTCTACTTACCTATCTTATTTTCTTTCAAGCAACGCAATTTCCTGGCATTTCATACCACCAAGTGCGCCACATTTCGGAGGAATTTGGGAAGCTGCGGTTAAGTCAGCCAAATTCCATTTAAAACGAGTTATAGGCAAAACCATTTTAACACTCGAAGAGATGACAACACTGTTAGCCGAGATAGAAAGCTGCTTAAACTCGAGGCCTATCTGTGTCTTATCCGTCGATCAAATCGATGCATTGACACCAGCACACTTTTTGGTAGGGCACCCGTTAACAAAAATTCCTGAATCAGACGTCACTGAATATAAAGCAAGTTATCTCAGCCGTTGGAAAACCGTACAACAACTTCATCAACACTTCTGGAAAAGATGGCAACGCGAATATTTGACGTCACTGCAACAAAGAACTAAATGGAGGTTCCCACAAACACAAATAAAACTCAACGATGTGGTCATAATAAAGGACAATACGCCACCAAATCAATGGTTACTAGGAAAGGTAATCCAAATTCATCCTGGAGCCGATGGTCTAGTTAGGGTCATCACTTTAAAAACTAAATCTGGAGAGCTAAAACGACCGATTCACAAATTATGTGTATTACCAGTGGATGGTAATATGAATGAAACCAGCACATTAGAAGATCCATCACCTGAAAAGAAACAACAAATTAGATATGCAACTCGAAATGCAGTCAATAATACTTTTAATCAATAATACTTAATATATGATAAAACGTCAAGCCATCTTTTTAAGTATTGAACGAAGTTCAAGGCCGCCGGAATGTTCATCACCTAGAAGTAAATTACATATTTACTGAAAAATTTAATAACTAAAAAATACTCATCCCAAGGACCATGGACAATCCACCAAATTAAGCAGACATACAATCTAAAATAAAAGATTTTTGTCAATCAAATAAGTTAATTAATTATAATATAGATTTTTTATACTTACATTAGAATTAAGATCCATGAATTAATATCATTAATGTCATAATATTGTTATTCACAATTATTGTTATTTTTATTCATTCATATATGTTATTGTGAATATGTCTTATGGTTAGATAGTTATTCACCTCAATTACTTACCATAATTAATTAATACATCCTAGATGTCGCGTTAGTAGTTGTAGGATATATTTTGTATTGGTAATGAATAACGAAAAAACTGTAGAACTAGATTTAAATTTTTTTTATAATGATTTTAGCATTTTTTTTTTGGAAAGATAAAGGTAGTCAAAGGTTGTTCTTCATTGAGAATTGAAATAAAATATTATTATATTTTTGAAAAGGTTAAAACCAGTGTTTAAATCAAAATTTTGGCTAATTCAATCATTTGTTTGCTGTTAACTTGGGAATTATTTGCAATTACTCATAATTGCCCCAACAGAGATTTTCATGTTTATATCATTAAAATCATGTTTTTAAACGTTCATTCTAACATAATCTATCATAAAAAAAATTTGATTTTTTGAAAATTTCAAGGTGCTACTCGTATGTCCCCTTAAACTGTTTAATTGCATAAAGACTGAATAAGATATGTTCGTCATTTTCCTTACATCATGTTAAGCTTGATATGTATAGGTGGATGAATTTATTATGGATTAGTTTTTTCAAGTTACACGGAAAAAATATTCTTCTAAATTTCAAAACTTCGTGTTCAAAATTTGAGAAAATAAAATATTTAGAACTGAGAGATTAGTATGATCAGTAAATTGTTATTTCTTATTTTGAAAAATTGATTTGAGACCGATTTAGTTAAATTAAGTAAATATTTTTTCACATAATCAGAGAATATAATTCTAAAAGTTGGAAAATAATATTAGATTAGAACCACGATTTAAAAAATTGTTTTGTTCCCTATATTCTTGCATTGCGAACTTTATATGCTAGTACTTCTCAGTCAAGGAATTTAAAAATACAGAATTAGTTTAAGCAACTGTCAAGTGTCACAAATCCGGAAGGTAAAAGAGAAAGCATCTAAATCAACGGGATTACAAAAACAAAAAAAAACTACAAGAAACCCACGCCAATAACCAAAATTGTTTTCTTAATTTTTTCTGATTTATAACTAAAATTAAGGATAAATTTACCACAAATCACTAACTTCTTAACACAATTTACATTTTATTTTATATAAACACTTGGTAAACTTACTGGTGATAAGATATTCCTCTCTGTATTTTCTTAGGCGTATTTTGGCATTTCTTCACAATACACTTCATTTTACATAAAAATCTGTAATTTTTATTATCAAATAATGCACCACTACTTAAACCACTAACTATTTGATAATGTTTTTATTATTTTAATGTATTTTAATTAATAATTTTAAAAATTTATAATTTATAATTGTACTGCGCAAAATTAAAACGTCACATCATACAAAAACAATAACTGGTTTGGCGGGTTCTTATTTTGAGATATGAGTAAGCCATATGCATTTTTTATATAACCATCCTGCTTTGGCTTGTGACAGATGAGATAGCAAATTTTATATGGGTTAATTCTTGACCCCCGTTCTACAGTTTTAAATTCTTTGTTGTCAGTATGGGAACTCAACTCACAATTATCATTTTGTTTATAGATGCGATATTGAGTAATCCATTTTTATGATATTATTCTCTGAACACGAAAACGTTTGTCATATTTGAGAAGTGGGAGTAAGATGGTTATATATTCAACCACACTACTCCCACCTATATATATATATATATATATATATATATATATATATATATATATATATATATATATATATATATATATAGACAAAAAAATATATATATATACAGGGTTATCCAATTCGAGGTTGATAAAGTAGAAATCTGTATACCGACATCTGTCAAAGATAAACGTCAAGTACGCTGTCATTTATTTAGTTGACATTCTGCCATTTAAGAATATGGAGCATTTAACAATCGACCAACGCGTTAAAATTATTAAATCTGATTAAAGCTGATTTTTCGAACAAAATTTTCTTCAGTGATGAAGCTCGTTTTTCGCTTGGTGGATACGTTAATAAGCAAAACTGTAGAATTTGGGGCTCAGAAAATTTACAATTGATTGTAGAGAAGCCATTACACCCGGAAAAAGTCACTGTTTGGTGCGCATTGTGGCCTGGTGGTGTGATTGGGCCGTATTTTTTTGAGAACAACCATGGACGAACCGTTACCGTCAATTCTGAGCGGTATGGCCGCATGTTAACCGATTATTTTTTTACGAAAATCGAAGATTATGATCTTGACGATATGTGGTTCCAGCAGGATGGAGCAACCAGTCACGTAACACGAGCAAATCGAAATCTTTTGCAAGAGAAATTTCCTGGACGTTTGATTTCGCGATTGGCTGATGTCAATTGGCCTCCAAGATCCTGTGATTTAACGCCTTTGGATTTCTTTTTGTGGGGCTACGCGAAAGATCGTGTTTACGCAAACAATCCTCAAACTCTTGACGAATTGAAAACTAATATTCGTAAGGTAATGGCCGAGATACCGCCCGAAATGTGCCGAAAAGTCATTGAAAATTACCTCAAAAGAATCAAGGCCTGTAAGAAGTCCCGTGGAGGACATTTGAATGATATCTTGTTTAACTAAAAATGGCAAGGATCAATCTGTAAAATGAAATAAAAATTACAATACATTCCGAATATTTTGTGTGTTTTTTTTTAAGTTTACTTTATCAAGCTTGAATTGGATAACCCTTTATATATATATATATATATATATATATATATATATATATATATATATATATATATATATATATATATATATATATTTATATATATATATATATATATATATATATATATATATATATATATATATATATATATATACTGGTAATCACATGACTTAAGGTATAACCAGAACCAGAGATACAGCGACAAAATACATCGACAAAAGACATTTTGTATGCCGGCTATGTCGCTTTGATAAACACAACAAGAGCGTTAGCGACGAAGCGACAAAAGAGAAACCTAATAACAACATTACTCTAAAATATTTCGTTTGTCAATGACATTAGTACATAATTGTTACAAAAAATTTAAAATATTAATAAAATGGATTTTCAAAAACTAATAAAAATTGTAAACATTGTTTACATAGTATTAATAACTTATAAATACTATAAAGCAATAGCTTCTCGAAGGCGTTGGTGGATTAGAGCCGTAAATTTGTCTAGAGGCAACCACGGATTTTTTAATCGGAGTTTTTTAAGTATAAAAGAGAATGATTCAGATCACTTTCAGCGAGCAACACGAATGAGCGTCGAAAACGTCGATCTACTGTTGAGTCTAATTAGACTAAATATTGAAAAAACACTCCCAGAGAAAACCAATAAGTCCTGAATGTAGGTTGGCTGTAACACTTATGTAAGATAAACAATTTTTCTAGAAATACATTTACAATACAATTTATTTTCTTTTAGGTATCTTGCACATGGTTGCTCAATGCAAGTACTTGCTTGGTGTTTTAAAATGGGAGTTTCAACTATTCGGGAAATTATTTTAGAAACGTGCAGCGCTATTTGGGAATTTAATGCTATTTATGTCGCAAAGCCAAACCACAATGAGTGGATTAAAGTTGCACAAGATTTTGAAGATAACACGGGAATGCCTAATTGTATCGGTTCGATTGATGGCAAGCACATAAATATTAAGTGTCCAGCGGCTCGCTTTTCTACAATTATAAAGGAAATCACAGTATTGTTCTGCTCGGGGTGTGCGACTCAAATTACACATTTACAATGATAGACTTGAGCGCTTACGGTAGTCAGAGTGACGGGGGTATTTTAAAAAACAATGGTTTTGGCAAACATTTGGCCAATGGAACTCTACAAATTCCATCAACCAAAATTTTACCCAATTCCATTATTGACTACCCATACTACGTCGTTGGCGACGCAGCCTTCCCTCTAAAAAAAGTTTTAATGCGTCCATATCCTGGGAGATGTTTATCGGCAGACAAAGAAAATTTCAATAAAAAGCTATCGAGGGCTCGAATTAGAATTGAAAATACTTTTGGTATACTGGCGAATAGATGGCGAATACTTGGAACTACGATTAGTTTGAATCCCGAAAACGCACAAAAAATTATATTGGCGACTATATTATTACACAATTTTTTGATGCCACAGAAAAATTATTTATACTGCCCACAAGATTATATTGACAAGGAGGTAAATGGCGTCAACATCCCTAGAATTTGGCGTGAAGAAGGCGATACCCTGCAGCAAGGCCGAATTTTTAAAGGTAATCGTTCAACACGCGAAGCATTTTTTTAAGAGATGTTCTAAAACAGTTTCTTGAAGAACGAAATTTTTAAAGTTGTATTTTTAATTTTAATACCATGTAACCAATTTGAAGATAAAAAAAATAAAAAGTTTAAATTAAAAAAACAATTTTTATTTTTTAATATTTCATACATATTAATGATAGTTTCACGTTTCACAGATTTGTAATCAGATATTTTAAATTCAATCGTATTTCATACGTAATTCAGTCTTATTTATAAAAAAAGTCTTAAGTAAATTTATATATGAGTAATATACATACGAATATATATATATATATATATATATATATATATATATATATATATATATATATATATATATATCTGTGGTAATTCAACATAAACACTTAACTGAAATTTAGTGAATATTCAGAGTGTTTTTTCCAAAATAATAAAGTACCAGATAGTAATTCAGGGCAGTTAAGTGGTTTTGTTTTATAGCCACAACATGGTCAAAAATGATACAAAATCGTCCAAAATTAGCTTGGGTCATAAATGATGCAAAAAGGAACAGATAGAAATAAAATTTGACAAAATCACTTAACTGATATTAAGTGGTTATGTTGAATTGCCACAGATATATATATATATATATATATATATATATATATATATATATATATATATATATATATATATATATATATATATATATATATATATATATATATATATATATATACATTTATATATTCAATTCGTGTTCCCTTAATGTGTTGTAAACTAAATTAGAAACACTAATTTCTAGATCTATTAATACCATCGCAGGTAAAACGTCATTTTCAATTTTAAGGGCCAACGATGAAAACAGCAATGTAGTTGAGCTAACCGGTTTATTTGGAACCTTATCTATATTGTTCATCGCATCCGTGGCAACATCCAAAAACTTCTGAAAATCGTGATGGATATCATTTGATGATTCTTTTGATTTCTTTAGAGGTGTGGAGTGTAATATATTGTCGAGCCATTTGGCTGAAACATTCTCTGGTTCAGATGTTAAATCCATGGAAGTATCTTCCATATAAGAATTAGAGTATTCGTTACTCGTGCTCTCCCATAACAATCCCGGTTTTTCAAAATTGCTTATCGTTCTAAAAATGGATGAAAATGAATAATTTTCATAATTAACATTTAAGAATCTAAAGTAGTGAGTTACTCTCTTTGATCATCTACGGAACACAAAAAGTTCATTAAATCAAAATATTTCCATGCTTTCTTATGGATATCTTTATCAGCAGCAGTTCCAGAAGGCGTAACCCAGCGAGCTCTTCTATATGCATCACGTAAACTCTTTCATTTCTTTTTGCATATTTTATCTATAATATATTAGTAAAATTAAATATTTATTTATTATCAAATCATGTTTATTTTAATTGGTGTCAAATTAATAATTAATTATTTTAATACTGTATTTACCTGTTGATTTTAGGTTATGTGCTATTTCTAGCCATAACTTGTCTTTTATGTCCACCTTTCGATAGTTTTGATGTTTTAAATCATACATTATTGGATTAACACCCTCACCACTTCAAATAACTTTTCCTCAAACGACATATTTTTTTAGTTTTTCACTTTTTTAGTAATTTTTCCAATTTGTAGAACGATTGCATGTTTCATAGAATATTGCAAGTTTAATGATGCAGAGTAATGAAAGTTCTAAAAAAAATTTTACCAACATAAAAATCTGAAACTTATATTGGTAGCACTGCAGCGCCGGCTACAAAATTAAAATAGATTCTAAAAAAAACTCGGCGACAATGTCGTCGTCACCAGCGACATTGTTTGTGTTAGCATCCAATGGTTTATGTGTATTTAAATTTGACAGACGTTGTATTTTGTCGCTGTATCTCTGGTTCTGGTTATACCTTTATTGGCATTGCAGCCATGCAACTACAAACTAACATGTAAATATTTAGTGTTTACATACGAATTAATCACCCATTGAGATAGCGGATTTTTATAAATACACTAAAAATTATTAAACGAATCAAAATTTAATCATGCATTCTGATTACCCTAATCATAGGAGATGAATATGATTACAAGTATCATAATAATAATAAGCTCCGTTTTCAATGATTGACATAATTAAACAAATAGTATTTCTTATTATTGTATGATAGGGAATTTCACAATAATTTTATACTGATTTCTATTATTATTATATGGTAAATGCAATCATGTATTTATCATATTTTTTTTCTGAGTGCACATGTTACATCAACTTTCTTTGATTTATGAAATGTTAGTTTATCGGTCCTGTTTAGGCACACCTTGCATGTATCTTTGATTAGCGTAGTTTTTTATGTTTTTTGTATAATTAATTGTATATTACTAAAAATCGCGTTCCGAATTTGCTAGGTACATATGTGCCTGGATATAAATTCATTTAAAATGTTAACAGCATCTGGTCTGAGTTGCCTGTTTCCCATCCCACCGACATCCAATTTTGGATATAAAGTTCAATTTATATATATCAAAATTTTGTGTTTTATATATTCATTTAAATATTTCAAGAATATAGGCCCGGGATTTTGCGAATTTAGTGATCTCAGAGATTGGCTTACCAAATTTGCAGAACCACATAAATCAATATCAACATCATCAGCGACATCCTTTTCATCAAATCAGTCATCAATAACCTGCTCAACGACGTTATCACCAATACCACCTTACTGTGATTCCGAACAAATACAGAAATCTTTTGTAAGTATTCACAATGCCGGTCATTTATAAAACGATTACAAAAATAAAGCAAGCAAACTTCGAAAAATAAACGTTTTCCCTCGAGAGAAGATTATCGGTACCAAACGTAAACTAGAACTCATCACAAAAATCTACTGACGTCTCATTAGTCAGTCTTAACACTGACGACCCAAACCAAGTTTGGCTAAAAGTATATTCGGATGAATGGGAAGAATTAATTGTGCGGTGGAAACATACATGCAGTTTACGGGCAGGAACAAATGGAACGAGCTAGTCACACATTATGACAATTTTAACGGCTTGGCCGAGATATACACATTCGAAAGGGGCATAACTTGTAAGCTCGAACATTTAATTATAAACAGTTATAAAATTACTGGAATTTTAGGTAACTCTATTTTTAATAGAATACCATCTTTTCGTGTGACTCTTAATTATTCTGTTGATATTATGCATGATGCGTTTGAAGGCATAATTCAATTTGGTTTAATGAACAGTCTAGATTATTTTATAAATGTTAAAAAAAGTTTTGATTTAGAAACATTTAACTACAAAATGTTTCATTTTGGCTATGGTGAAATAGAGTATCGTAAGAGATGTGAAGAAATTAATTTAGACCACTTAAAAAAGAAAAAATTGCATCTCTCTGCTCGAGAGAGTTACATTTCTTTAGTTGTTTTGTTGGTGAGTTAATTCAACGAGAAGACAGTGTATAGAAATATATGTGCTTGCTGGAAAATTTAATCGCTTTTATGCTTCGGCCTTGCTCTTCTGTCACTGGCATTGCAAAATTGTCACGATTAATAAAAAATCACCATTCTCGTTACACAAGTATTTAATCAACATCTAAAACCAAAACACCATCTTATAACACACTATCCTCAAATTAAAGAAAAATGAGGTCACTTAAGCCATTTGTTTTACATGCGCTTCGAGTCTAAAAATAGAGAAATGAAGTTGTATATTAACTCCACCAGTAGTAGGGGAAATTTGTCATACTCAATTGCAAAAAAAAAACGCTATACAATTATACAATTTTCATATTTTATTTTAAGAAATAGATTATCTTTAGAAAATACTCGGAAAACTCTGTGTAAGAAGAATACGTAACATCTTGCTGATCAAATATATTTCGATAAATTAAAAATACTTACTCTGAAGATGAATTGAATAATCTTATTATTACTGAAAAACTTAATTACAAAGGGACTGACTATAAAAATGGGTTTTATAAAATATATTTCTAAATTTGTGTAAACAAATTAATAAAAAATGTAAAACACCAATATTGTTTCATTTTTGGCAAAAGTCCTACCTCAACAATATATGTACAATGCTTAATTTGGCAAAATTCTGTTATTAATATAAATTAATATAAGCATTTGAGTTCACGAACCAAGCATGTTTTAAAAATAATACCGAACCGTTTAAGCATGTTTTAAAAATAATAATCAAAAATTGAGAAAATCAATTCGTTGATATCAGTGTAATGTTCCTAATTCGAGAAAATAATTTTCTGTCTTTATAAACAAATTGCTTTAATTAACAACAAAGTTCATATTTTTAGAACAATGTTTTAAAAATTTATGAATAACGTTCTTTAATTTAATTAATTGTGGGATTATTTTAAGAATTAACTTCTTTATATCAGAATGTTAAGGGATGATAACAATGGATTAATTTCAGTATAAGAAGTAAAAACTATCAATGTATGGAATATGTTCGTAAATTACTCTAGTAAAATTCTGCAATCAATAACTAATAAAATATATCAGGGGTTTTTTTGCGAATGTACACTTGCACTTTAGTCAAAATTAAGAAGAAAAATCTTAATTTAAATTTTTTTAAATAGTTTTTCTTTCCGAGATGTTTCATTTTGTACAGGAAACCCTCCAAGAACACGATTAATTCGTTCCGTGTTCTTTGAAAACGTGTTGTTCGAGACTACAAAAAGGAAAATAAAAAAATGAAAAAACGTTATGTTTTATATTTTGTTATGATTATACAAAACACAAAATAAAAGAAAATAACGAAAATCGTGTTGTTTGAAACCGTGTAGTTTGAGGAAATGGGTATCCATGTTCTTCGAAACTGTGTTCTTCGAATACCGTGTTCTTGGAGGGTTACCTGTAATTGTTTTCGTTGTTTTTTTTGTTTTTGCAAAATTGATGTTCGTGTGATGGTCTTGCTCACTTCCAAAACTTCTGTGTCATGACTTCAAACCTTGTTCATAATTCTTACTTGAGAGATAAATTCTCCGTATTCACACCTATTCCCTTTGCCGCAGTTATTCCCTTATTACTTGGATTATAACCCAAATTTTAGTAAGCACCGTACAAAAACGCAAATCCTTTTTCGAACGAACCGCCGGAAAAATCTTGATTTTTCCATTTATTTGAACACCATCACCGACCGAGCCCCTCAGGCATTTTTGATTTTATTTGTTTTGTTTAATGCCTTGGAATAACTGTTTTTGTGATGCAATCCACAACTTAACGATCTTAACGAAAACATATTTTTCTAAAAATAATTTACAAACTTTTTTGTAAGACAAATTCGTGCTGGTATAAAATTTAGTTTAAAAAACAAGGTTACATTTTTTTCTGCAACTCTAGCAGTTCGCGAAGGAAAGCTTAGTACCGAAACCATTTGAAGTATGAGTATAAGCCTTGATATGTTTGTTTATACTAGGTATTGGAGAAAAAATGTCATACGAGGACTTGCATAGGTTCGAATATTTTATTTTATTTGGGTTTGAACCGGGCATCGTTATAACTATTGTTTGATAAGAGCAAAGCGTATATTTATAGTAAAATTCATAATTTAACAAAACATTATACTCTTTGATAAGAGGCTTAGGTAATTCGTGATTATTACTATTTGAGTGATGTGTTGTTTATTATTATGAAAGAGAATTTGTATCAATAAAAACGGAGATGAACCCGGAAATTACCTATCCCGGAATTTAACGACAACTTATTAATTTCGTTCAATAAAATTCAATGTTTTATTGAAAGCTCCTTAAACCTCCTCTAAATATTCAGGATAAATATAAAACATTTTCGAAGTATTGAGTAACATTGCCGGCACCAAACTGTATACAAAGGGTGAGGATATTGAGCAGTAAAACGAGGAACAACAGCAACAACAACAAAAAACAATTTATTCGTATACAATTTTTACTTTATTTTGTGCTGATGTCCTCTGGGAAAATTTATTTTCCTATTTTCATTTTACTATGTTGTGTAATTTTTTAAATTAAAAATCAACTTGAAGAAAAGAAAAATAACACTCTCGATGGTGATAAGAATGATCATCTTCATGATACAGATTTTTTATCATCATTATTACTTTGCTTTATGTATACAAAATGAATATACATATCCATATATTACAAGGAATCGTGAATTTGAAGATTTTTATTTATTTATTCAACATGTTTTCTATATTATGTTTGTGTAGTTTCTCGTTTCAGGTATAATCCATCTATATTTGTTCTTTATTTATGTGTAAATTGGATACGAGTTTATGGGTAGCTGGGTGATGTGTTTGGTGGTGTGGTGGTTTTGCCGGATATAACAGAAAAAAAGGATATCCACATTACTTATCACAAAAATGTGCTGTGTATAGAATTTATTTAAATTTATTTCGATCGATATAGATATTTTTATTTTTGAAAACCCTATCTATTTTTAGTTAACATTTCTTTTTCGGATTGGCTGGAAAATCGAAATGGAAAACAATGATATATGTTCAATGTAACATAAAATTACATAATTGAAAATCACTTTGTGCTGGATTTTTATTAAGGACTAGTAGGTAGATAAGTAAAAATGTGCTAAAAAACTTTTGATTCTCATAAAAATTTGCTATATTCTGCTGTCCGTTTCAGTTAGGAATTTGATTTTTAGTAGACCCTATATTTGGTGTTGGAATGGTAATGTATTATATTTTTTAAGTACAACAGTGGATTTACTTAACATGGACAAGTTTTCCTCCTTTGCTGTTGCCTGTCAATAAACATTATGACATCATCCAAGAAAATATTCCGACATAGTATTTGTTTTACACTATAAAATAATCAAAACCAGATACTGATTGAGTAAAAAAACTATTTTCAAATATGTGTACGCAGGCATTTTTTAACAAAGTATTTTGTTAAAAAAAAATTGAATAAAAATAAATCACGGTGAATTTTTTTTAACATGGTCAATAATTTTGCTTTGTGAATTAGTTAAAAATTTTGACAGCAAACAAAAAAAAATGGATTCCAATGAAGAAATTTATTTCAAGATTGTAATGATAATTTTGTTAATTTTTCAACAATATAGACTATCAAGTGAGTTAAGAAAAGGTAAAAAAAAAATCAAGAGAGGTACGTACGTACACATTTTAATACTTCATTAAAATATAATATTGTTGAAGTATTTTCTTTATTTTGGCGGTTAGAGTATTGTCTTGTCGATTACGCGTCCATTCTGACGATGTTATAAATGATATTTTAAATGGAAAGAATATAAAAATTCAAGAACACCTGCGCAATTACATCTGAAAGTTTTAAGAGAAATTTAAAATTAATGCCCCAAAAATGCCATGGCTGGAAATCTGAGTATATAAGCTTGTGATAGCTAGCCGTATAGCTATGGGGGCAGTTGGTAAATAAAAATGTCAATATGCATAATGGCTGATGTACATAATAATAAAAATTTATTGTTCGTAGCTTCACAGTTAAATTCATAATTCATAAAATGCTGGAGTATTTTGTAAGACCGGCACTAAATTGGAGAGAAGTTTTGTAGGCGCGCAAAATCTCGTATTTTGCGAACATGAATACATCAACTATAAGTCATTTTATTCAATTCAAATACAAGTCGTAATTGACAGCAACTACATTTTTAATGATGTTTTCGTTGGTTTTCCTGGATTGGTACATGACACAAGAGTATTTAAAAACTTTATACCAAAGCGCTAGCTATACAAATAATAATTCGTATGTGCTTGAAGATAATGGCTATACTTGCCAATTACGACACGTAGCTGTAATTACTCGATATCAAAACGCTGTAGGCATAATATATGTGTGATGATTTAGAACTAATACCCGAAGTAAATGGACTTATGGAGCAAATCAAAATAGAGGTCGATGAACGAAATTTTACGGACGAAAGAGATTTCTCAGAAGCAATTATTTTCCGCAATACACTTTTGGAACAGTTAGTTAAAAACTTAACATAATTTTTTAATTCATATTTTATATCAGACTTCTTTAAAATCACTTGTTTAATTAAAATTATAAACAAAAAATAAGGATTTGAAGTTTTTAACAAAATGAAAATTAACAAAAACTAAAATTTGTTAAATTAACAAAAAATAAACAGTCGGTAAAGCAATGTTAACAATGGAAACCTGACAACAGACAAAATTCTTTTAATTAAAAACTATTATCAAAATTATATTTTGATTGAAATAAAAAAACTAAAATTATGATTTAAAAATATTTACATAAGTAAGACAAAACATTAATTTTATGTAATTTAATAATGTTAATAAATTGTAGTATGCACTACTAAAGAATCAGTGATATATGTATATGGTAAAAATACGTGAAATCACAAATTTTTGTAAGTCATGTTTTAATTCTATGATTTTTATGTTTTGAATGTGTAGCCTTGATTGAAAAAAAATAGAAATACTTTAATTTTTGTTGTTGTTGTTGTTAAAGATATAGGGTGTCAAATTTTGAGAAAATCGATAATCATGATGTATATGTCAATAAAAAGAAAAATAATAGTCCGATAATTATGATTTTGGGCTCATTTTAAAGGTTAGTTAATAAGGACTAATAAAAAAATATCAAAATGGTATATTATTTAATTCCTTCTTTTCTAAATTTTCCGCCAAAATGTCCTTTTTAAATTTTCTAACACAACTATTTTTTTTCTTTTTTTTTCTAGAATTTGACAATTAATATTTTACAACATATTGTTACGTTTTTGCCTTGTCACTCAAGGTTCGAATCACTGGATTGTGAATAAATACAACTGCTTCAAATTTGAGCTCACATATAAATTTATTTACACAACATAATAATTATACAACACAAAATTAATAATTAATTATTCCAATTATAACACACTATTTAATTATCACTTTAATAATCACTTTAATAATCGCTTTAATAATCACGTTAATGATCACTCTATTTAACCTTCACTCTATCGCGTTTGAAATAAGACTCATCATTCCACATCAATGTACGCCTTTATATACCAAAACATTTGTTTCTAGAATAATCCTGAATGCTCTCCAAGAATCGAACAAATATCTTAGTATAGAAATGACGCCTAAATGTTGACCCAAATCACAAATACAATTGTTCAATTATTGAATAACTTATTCTATTCTAACTAGGTGTCACCGTAACATTATCAAAAAACTAAAATCTCATTATTTTTTGTTTTCTTGCAAAATGCGTTTTAGTAAGAGCAGTATTTCATTTTTATATGGAAAAACTGTATTTCAGTGGATATTTCTCAGTGTTTTGAAATTGTTTACAAAAAGGATAGTTCAGTTAAATTATTGATATTTATTATTCAAATTTAATTGCATATATTTAAAATTTCAAACCCAAGTTCTTTTGATAATTTTATTTTATTGTTTAACATTAAAATTAAAAATTACAATTTAAATTTAACATAATCGTCAGAATTAGAATATTTTTTACAATTCAAATAGCCCTCCTCTGTTAGAATAAGTGAGTTCTTTTTACTGTTTTTAAAATTTTAAACCTAGTTGCAAGTTTGATTTGCTTGGATTTATGTTCTGCGTCTGAACAAAATCCAAAATTGATATCTGTCTTCAACGTTTTAGCCCATTTATATAATTCATATGCATTGGTTATTGTATTGCTGTATTCCATTGTGAGACTAGCTCTGGATCTTGATGGTGCCTCCTACCCCATCACATGGACCTTTTCCATGAGCTGTTGCATGGAAATGCCATTCACAATCAACTCCAAAATCCTCTTCGTGTTTTAAAATGTTCTTAAAATTTTTCTTATTTTTAAAATGCGTGACTGCGCCATCGGTAATATAATAAATTTTAGATAAACTGGATATTTTAGTTTTCAAGAACTGCATCAATTTTTCAATGAATAAGTGAACCGCTACAGTATCGTGGTGAAGACAATACGATATTATAATGAAAGTGTGGTGAAGTAATTTGTCTTCCAAATTTTGGTAAATTACAAATTGTAACGATTATGCAGGATCACCCTTTGTTTTGTTTTTTTTTCTATACTTATCGATAATCGATAAGTATAGGGGAATGAAAAAGAAGGGAGGGGAAGAAGATAGTTGGGTGGTTTTTGTTGCGAAAAGCAACAGTCAGTCGAGGATAAGCCTTAGATAGGAATTATATAAAAAAAAAAAAAGATTCCTATGTTTTGTTTATACAATAATTATAATTTAAGACCATAAAGATAACTCTGAGAAGTGAAATAGTTAATTTTAAATTAAAATTTGAAAAAAGTTGGTGTACCAATTGATAAATGTGATATTATTGTACAAACTCAGATATATATTAGTGTACATGCATAAGTAAAATTAAAATACAATTTCTAATTGAAAATTATAAGTTATAAAAATCAATGTACTTATTATAAAATAACATTATATAAATTTTTGTATACATAAAATGGGTGATCGTGAAATAAAAAAAATAAAATTATGTTATATTTTAAATAACAATTTGACCAAATTAATTAAACTCTGAGACACGTTATAGTTATATACCTAGCTAAAATAAAACATCGCCTCCATTTCAACTAAACATCAAATCGCAGTTTAAAGACGTTAAAGGTCAGTGTATTAAATCGGCTAAGGCTAAAGCAATTTGCATATGCAGCCTAATATCGAGTTTACGGTATTAATGCAAACAGTTTAAATGACCACACCCTGCTAACAATGTATGGTTTTCATCCAACAATACTTTTGTTGAATGATTCATTGCTGCTAACTTAAAATAAAAAATAAAAAAAACAATATCATCTGGATTATCCTATCAAATGGAAGAAGTGACGTCAATTTGGGATTCTCCTGTTTACAATATTATTGAGTTCAACGAACTCGTATACCAAACGAGTACAAAGAAGAATATATTACGCTAGTATTTTGGTACAACGGAATTTAATGACCTGCATCAACAATATTAGTACCGCATAGGACCAAAACAAAAGTGGATTTCATTTACAACCAGTGCATCATTGTATAGGTAATTCTTTAATCATATTTCATATTTATTAAGTAACTCCGCGATCAGTAAAATATTTTCTTTGTGCATTAATTTTTAATTTTAATTAGGGTCAATCTAAAACTAATTTTAAAATTACCTTTCATAATAAGATTATTTAATTCTAATTTCGTAATTTATTTTGATACTTAAAATTGATAATAATTGTATTTGCTATTGTAATGTACAAGCAAAACATAAGAACACTTTCTGAAATCTTTTGGCAGTGAGGCTCTCTTTCACCAAATATCTGCTTCTTTTCTTCTTTTTGTTATAAAGTGAATTTATCGTTAAATATGGCAAATTAAATTAAATATTGTTGGTGATGTGAGTGAGTGGAAATTGATCGTGATAGAAGATCAGGAAAGGACTATAATTAATATGCAACAATTCGTCTGCGTACCTTTGGCCAACGAACCCGCCCATTCGACGAGCACCCCTTAACGTCCTGCTAGGCCATAAGGAAGAATTGTTACAAAATGGCGCCGAAACAGGGACCTGATTGTGTCCACGTGTTAACTTCAATCTGAAAACGTGCTAAAAGTGTGATTTTTATTATTCTCGATGAGCCGTTGATGGTTCGGTAAATTTTGAATTCCGTTTCATCGAGCATAGAGAATGTCACAGTTATAATAGTAAATTTTTCTAGTATTTTTTTTGTTTTTTTTTATTTCTGCTTTTCATATTTTAAAGATTAAATTTCAGTTCCCTAATAATTCATACAAATAAAATGGGATCAGAATGATCATCAGCAATTGACTGTTCTAATAATAAGAATTCTTGCTGGGTTCACACTGAATACCAAAACATCCTTGTTATTATATTGTTGATCGGCATTTATTAATTAAATAAGCATTTATCTAGGTTTGACGCTCTGCATAAAGCAGTTATCGCTTGGATGGATGGTTAATTCTATTAATGCCCTACCAATAAACAATCAATTAACGCACAACATTAAAGTTCCGTAATTACTATTATATAATGTCGTCGGTATGTGTGTCATCAATTGATTGTTCGATTGTTTAGAATTCTTGCTGGATACATACTGATAGTCACACCTACTTTCAATTTTTTTTGGTCGGCATTATCTGACGTGGTAAACAGACTCCAATGGTTGGAATATCTGAGTAAATCAGCAATCGCATTTAGGACTGTTTACTTTTCTTAATGCCCTACCAACTAAAATTAATTAAAATAAATTTTTACATAACATTGCAGCACAATCTTGTTTTTATAATTTTGCAAATTCAAATATCAGTCGCACGTTTAATTCGCCCACTCATAAACATCACCATAATAATTCTGTTTATCTAAGATTAAAATTTTTGACAAATTTATTTTATTTGAATTTATTTTTATATACACCTAACATTATTATATCGTATTATTATATTTTCTTTTGCAATTTTTTTTTGAAATTATTTTTCTATACACCAAATATTATATTATTATATTTTCTTTTGCAAATTTGTAAAATTTTATTTGCGTTCTGGATTTTCGCGTTGCACATATAGTCGCTCATTTCCAGTATTTGAAATTGATTTGGTTTTCTTGAGTAGAAATTATTATTGACTACGGATTTCAAAATAGTAATTTCTACATCTTTAGCACAGACATATTTTTTGCGTTACTCTTGAAAAAGTGAATTGACAATTAAAATAACAAAAAAAAAAAAAAAATTAAAAAAAAAAAAAAAATTTAAAATAGTTTTTATAACATTTACAACTCGTTTAAAACATTTTTTTTATAAGGTTAATACCTACCTTTACCTAAGGGCTAATACTATAAATAAATAATTTCCTTACTATGAGTCCACCTACAAGTTGGGACCCTCTTAAAGGTCTCACCGAAGAAGAGATTGACGTAGAATGCATGGTAAGGGATATTTGTACGACTGAATTGGGGTGGGAAGAACAGTTACTGTCTGTACTTCGATCTGAAGAGAATGATCCATCAACCAAACCTTCTCGTACGCATGCTGCGGACTATAAAAAGGAACTAAAATTTTGCGCAGACCAAGTTCCCATAATAAGTAAAATTTTGGAAGACGAATGTGTCATAAATTCAATTGATACATTATCGGATATAAAAGTTAGGATAAAACATTGGAGAGAACGAACGTATAGGCTCAAGGGATGTTTCCATCAAGACAACGAAGTTGACCGACTAATAAATCACTGGCGACGTCTAGAAAGACTACATGAAGTATGCGTAGAAAAATGTATTGAGTCTAAATCCAACCCAAAGAATACTCATGTTGATACTCCAATGTCTACGGTAATAGAAACGCTAGATAGATTGAATATTGCTACTAAATCTTCGGAAATACCTGGGACTTATAGTTTACCGTTAAATATTGTTCCGGTATCTACCTCTGGTTATACTTCGAAGGAATTTGCATTATACCCGGTTACTCACGATGTGACAAATGTAACATGGAGTAAAAAAGTTCGGTTCTCTAACCCTATTGTGAGTTCAACTACCCAGAACATTCCTTACAATCATGATCAAATCTCGTATAGTGATGAAACCTCTTGCAAACCTAATATTAATTTAGTGGTACCACCAAATTACTACAAGAATTCCATACCCTCTAATCGAAGTTTTCCTTATCCTACTCCGAATAGTTACACTGATCCGACCGTTAATGTAACGAAGGATTACCATACCACCCCAACTAGCATAACTTCCCCGATGCGTACTCCCCATAAGTACACATCCGAACCAAAGTGGAATATAAGTTTTTCTGGTCACCCAAACGGACTAGACGTCCACGACTTCATTTTTAGACTAGAGTCGTTTGCGTGGCGTGAACAAGTTCCCGTCAATCAGTTGCATGCCTTAATGCCTAAATTTCTAACCGATACTGCCGAAAAATGGTACTGGGTTTTTACTCAAAAATATCCAACCGCAGCATACTCAGAATTACGTAATGCATTAATTCAAAGATTTAGTAGTATTGACTCGGATCGTGCCATCCGACGAGTAATAGAAACGCGTAAACAAAAAATTAACGAATCGCTTAGTGACTTCATTCTCGAAATCGAAAGCTTGAATCACAGATTGAACCGTCCATTTCATGAACTTGAATTATTAGACGTCATTAGAGAAAATATGAGTTTCGACCTACAACAAATGACTCTTCATTTAACGGTAGCTTCTATTGAGGAATTGAGAATAATTTGTCATCGTTATGAACGCCTGTGGGACAGAAAACGAATGGATAGATTTACACCCGTGCCGCCAAAGAATAGATTCGTAAAGGTAAATGAGCTTGTATTTCCGACGCAAACTAATTTCGATGACGTAAACTCTATGGCATCGAGCTATGTCCGAAGACCCAATCAAGAACCTGTTCAATTGGAAGAGACAGAATATCATTTGGACGCAATTTATAAGGCACCGGCTAACTCAAACCGGAATCCTCAAACTGACAATAATCGCTTGAGACACAATTTAATTTGCTGGAACTGCCATATGCCGGAGCATCGATACCAAGAATGCAACTTACCACCACAAGGAATATTTTGTTACGGTTGCGGAGCAAGGGACACATTAAAACCCCAATGTGGTAACTGTCAACGCATTCCGGAAAACTTTACACCGGGAGTGAGCAGATCGGGAATGACACGACCGGTGAAAATTTTAACCCGCCCTCCAACGACCACTGCCTCAGTCGCTTCAAATACCGAACCGCCACGTTACCGCTGACAACATTACCAATAAAGCCATATAGTCACTTATCTGCCGTAGACGCCTTTTCTAAAGCTCACTCTCCGCCACTTACGCTAATAAAGGAACTCAACAGAAACATTAAATATTGGCACGATCGGCGTAACTTTATTCGTGCTTGTGCTGAAACTTGCATCGCAGGGGACCAAGATTTTAGGCCTTACGCGTTAGTTGAAATTAATGGTTTGCCGACGCGTGGTCTAATGGATAGTGGAGCTTCAATCAGCATTTTAGGTCAAGGAGCACTAGAGTTTCTAAATAAAATAAATTCACATCATAAATGTATCTCTGCCGAAGTGTCCACCGCGGATGGCTCCAAAAATAAAATTATTGGTTTTGTCGATTTACCTGTGAAATTTAATAATAAAACCAAATCGGTTCGATTTTATATAGTACCCTCCTTACAAGGTCAAGTTTATTTAGGAATAGACTTTTGGAATACTTTCAAAATCATGCCGTATATAGTAGAGTCTCTTACTCCTCCGTCGTCAAAGGTTAGCGAGAGTAATAAACATATTCTAACACCAGCTCAATCCATTGATTTTGAGAAAATCCGGGATTCCTTTCCGTCCTTTGAGAAGAACGGGTTGGGGCGAACGAAATTAATTGAACATCAAATAGATGTTGGTGATAGCCAGCCTATTAAACAGCGGCATTATGCAGTGTCACCGGCGATCCAGGAACTAATGTACAGCGAACTAGATAGGATGTTATCACTTGGGGTAATCGAAGAAAGCTCGAGTTCGTGGTCTTCGCCCGTTGTACTCATTCGCAAGCCGAATAAAATTCGGTTGTGCCTGGATTCTCGAAAGGTCAATGCTGTGACGAAAAAAGACGCGTATCCGTTACCCTTAATTAATGGCTTATTAAGCAGATTAAGTAACACAAGGTACATCTCCAGCATTGACCTTAAAGATGCCTTCTGGCAAATACCTCTAGCTCCCAACTCGAGAGACAAAACGGCATTCACGGTTCCTGGTCGTCCGCTGTACCAGTTTTGTGTAATGCCCTTCGGTCTTTGCAATTCCCCTCAGACGATGTGTCGTCTTATGGATAAAGTCATTCCGCATTGCTATCACCATCAAATATTTGTGTATCTGGACGATCTATTGATCACTTCTTCCACAATCGATGAACATTTTAAATTACTCCAACTCGTTGCAAATCGCCTTTCTGAGGCCGGTCTAACAATAAACGTTACCAAGAGCCACTTCTTTATGAAAGAAATAAAATATCTTGGCTACGTAGTTGGAGAAGACGGGATCAAAACCGATGAAGAAAAGGTAGAAGCAATCAGAAATTTCCCTACTCCATCCACGGTTAAACAGACCCGTAGACTGCTTGGCATGACAGGGTGGTATCAAAGGTTTATACCAAATTATGCTCAGTTAACGACTCCTATAACCAATTTATTAAAGAAAACTATTAAATTTGTTTGGACAAACGACGCTCAGGTGGCTCTAGAGAAATTGAAAGTATTATTAACTTCGGCTCCCTTGTTAATAAACCCGGACTATTCTAAACCTTTTTGGATTCGTTGTGATGCATCGAAAACCGGTGTGGGAAGCGTATTATTCCAAAAGGACCTCGAAGGCAATGAAAGACCGATTGCATTTATGTCTAAGAAGCTAAATCAAGCACAAACAAACTACAGTACGACAGAACTTGAATGTCTAGCTGCAGTATTAAGCGTAAAAAAATTTCGGCCGTACATTGAAGGCTACCATTTTACTATCATAACTGACCATTCGAGTCTCAAATGGTTGATGGCGCAGAATGATTTGAATGGTAGATTGGCGCGTTGGAGCCTGAAGTTGCAAGCCTTTGATTTCAATATTCAGCATCAGCGAGGCTCGGAAAATATAGTGCCAGATTCTTTGTCACGAATGTTTTGCGATAGTGTAACCATAAACCCAGCAATCGATCTTTCGTCAGTGGGCTTCAACGATCTCGAGTACAGACAGCTAAGGGACAATATTCAACAATCACCACACAAATATCCATCTTTTAAAATTTTGTCGGACAGAATTTACATTCAAATCGGATCAAAGTTTGATGCTGTTTTATCAGATCTTACTAACTGGAAGCTCTGGATACCGCAGAGTATGACCCAATCCCTTATTCAACAATTTCATGACGTACCTCTAGCTGCGCATGGGGGTATTAGCAAGACATTATCGCGCATACGTGAACAGTTTTATTGGCCTGGAATTCGTAGACAGGTGTACGATTATGTAAAAACTTGCGAAATTTGTAAAACGACGAAAACCTCTAACGCAATCACTAAACCACCTTTAGGCGAAACATTATTTCCATCTCGACCGTTTGAAAACCTGTTTATTGATCTTATGGGACCGTATCCACGCTCAAAATCAGGAAACTCATATATTTTAGTAATTTTAGATCAGTTCACTAAATTTGTTTTATTGAAACCTTTAAGCTCGAGTACCACAAATAAAATTATAAATTTTCTTAAGAATGACGTTTTTCTGGTCTTTGGTGTCCCTAGACAAGTGCGTACTGATAACGGCCAGCAATTCATCAGTAAGGCATTCCAGGAGCTTCTAAGTGACTTTAGCATAATACACAGTAGAACAGCTGTGTATTCGCCTCAGGCAAATGCATCTGAGCGGGTCAACAGATCGGTATTAGCTGCGATTAGGGCATACGTCGAAACAGATCATAAAACCTGGGATAAATATTTAGCTGAAATCGCTTGCGCCCTTCGTACTGCAATTCACCAAACGACTCAACATTCGCCCTTCTTTTTGCTCTTTGGATATCACATGATTAAAAATGGAAAATCGTACGAACTACTACGTAACATGAGATCGTTAGGAGATGACATAGACGTGTTACCAACCTCTGATCGAATCTCGATATTGCATTCTACAATAGTCAAGCTTCTAAAATCTGCATACGAAAAATACTCAAAGCATTATAACCTTCGCACGCGACATATTAAATTCACTCCTGGACAGACTGTTTACCTATTGCAACATCCCCAAAGTGACGCTGCGAAAAATATCTGTGCAAAATTCTGTCCTAAATATATAAAAGCATTGATTCACCAGAAAACTGGAAGTGTGACTTACGTGTGCAAAGATGAGAGTGGTAAAATTTTGGGAACTTTCCATGCAAAGGATATCAAAGTTTAAGGATGTATATAAAAATGAAAAAAAACCCTAGACTCAGATTCGAAATTTTGCTCGCTGTTTAACAGGCCTGCTTATTCGAATCTGTCATGTAACGATTATGCAGGATCACCCTTTGTTTTGTTTTTTTTCTATACTTATCGATAATCGATAAGTATAGGGGAATGAAAAAGAAGGGAGGGGAAGAAGATAGTTGGGTGGTTTTTGTTGCGAAAAGCAACAGTCAGTCGAGGATAAGCCTTAGATAGGAATTATATAAAAAAAAAAAAAAGATTCCTATGTTTTGTTTATACAATAATTATAATTTAAGACCATAAAGATAACTCTGAGAAGTGAAATAGTTAATTTTAAATTAAAATTTGAAAAAAGTTGGTGTACCAATTGATAAATGTGATATTATTGTACAAACTCAGATATATATTAGTGTACATGCATAAGTAAAATTAAAATACAATTTCTAATTGAAAATTATAAGTTATAAAAATCAATGTACTTATTATAAAATAACATTATATAAATTTTTGTATACATAAAATGGGTGATCGTGAAATAAAAAAAATAAAATTATGTTATATTTTAAATAACAATTTGACCAAATTAATTAAACTCTGAGACACGTTATAGTTATATACCTAGCTAAAATAAAACATCGCCTCCATTTCAACTAAACATCAAATCGCAGTTTAAAGACGTTAAAGGTCAGTGTATTAAATCGGCTAAGGCTAAAGCAATTTGCATATGCAGCCTAATATCGAGTTTACGGTATTAATGCAAACAGTTTAAATGACCACACCCTGCTAACAATGTATGGTTTTCATCCAACAATACTTTTGTTGAATGATTCATTGCTGCTAACTTAAAATAAAAAATAAAAAAAACAATATCATCTGGATTATCCTATCAAATGGAAGAAGTGACGTCAATTTGGGATTCTCCTGTTTACAATATTATTGAGTTCAACGAACTCGTATACCAAACGAGTACAAAGAAGAATATATTACGCTAGTATTTTGGTACAACGGAATTTAATGACCTGCATCAACAATATTAGTACCGCATAGGACCAAAACAAAAGTGGATTTCATTTACAACCAGTGCATCATTGTATAGGTAATTCTTTAATCATATTTCATATTTATTAAGTAACTCCGCGATCAGTAAAATATTTTCTTTGTGCATTAATTTTTAATTTTAATTAGGGTCAATCTAAAACTAATTTTAAAATTACCTTTCATAATAAGATTATTTAATTCTAATTTCGTAATTTATTTTGATACTTAAAATTGATAATAATTGTATTTGCTATTGTAATGTACAAGCAAAACATAAGAACACTTTCTGAAATCTTTTGGCAGTGAGGCTCTCTTTCACCAAATATCTGCTTCTTTTCTTCTTTTTGTTATAAAGTGAATTTATCGTTAAATATGGCAAATTAAATTAAATATTGTTGGTGATGTGAGTGAGTGGAAATTGATCGTGATAGAAGATCAGGAAAGGACTATAATTAATATGCAACAATTCGTCTGCGTACCTTTGGCCAACGAACCCGCCCATTCGACGAGCACCCCTTAACGTCCTGCTAGGCCATAAGGAAGAATTGTTACAAAATGGATTGCTTGCTTATGATTCCAATGAAATCCTTGTGCGGCATTTTGCATTATAAATGAATAATTTTCTGCATAATCACATACAACTATCACCTCCGTAGCCTTCAGCGCCATTTTTTTATTTTTTAAGAAGCTGGACTGCTGAGGTGAAATGAAGCAATGAGGTAACAGATTCTTCAGCTTATTTATGAAGTAATCTCCAGAGAAAAGCTCACCAGATTGCACCTATCGGTAGAAACCCACTGACTAAATTTTAACTCAGCATCCTCGCAGCCATGTTCCCCAAATGCATTTTTCAAATATTCTTTAAAGTTATACAGTCCTGGGCAGCTTTTGCATTATAGAAGGTAACATGTTGGTGTAGGCTCATCACATAAAATAGTTGAAATACAATCCCGGTAGTGCGCTATCTTTCCGTTGGTAATAGTTTCCATTTTGGTGCCATAAATAATTAATTTTACATTTTGATGTATGGTACACACGCAGACTGTGTGCGTTCCACTACTACCTGGTTGTACACAGTATTTTAGATGAAGTAGTGAAAATTTAGAAAATCCAATGTTTTTTGATTCGTCATCCTGATGCATTGTCTTATATTCTTCGTAGCACTCTTTCAATGTACACATCATTAGCCGCTTTTGAACTTTAGCTTTATCGACTGCTAAACAATCGTTTTTGCCTGGCATTATCCGACTAACATCTTCATCAGTATAATAAGATAATACTGCTTGCTTCAGTTGATCACTTATTCGCTTTCCTACTTTAGCTGCTGGACGACTTATTGGACCACTCTTGTCTCGTAGATCTTTGGCGGTTCGCACCATATGTTGCATTGCCTTGAACTCATTCTTAATTTCTTGAATGGTTAATGATTTTGGCAATATTGTAAGTAGCTGAATCTTATCACTGGTTTTCTCCAGTTCTTCGAATTTAGCTTTTAGATCACCAATCAATTCATTATATAGTGTAGCCTTCCTTTGATCTTCGGTTGACTGATTCAAAAGCGGCACGATTCCCGAAACCAAAGATGTCGATGGTGTTATTGAAGCTAAATCTATTACTTTTTGCAGCTGATGTTTTGGCCTGGCTTCTAACGTACTCGGATATATAGAAGACTTTCCAAGAAAGGGTAACACTTCATTAGTTTTTCCCAAAACACACACACATTTTTTAAATAACACTCTTCACTATCACTGCTATCATCGTTATCGGCTATTTGCGATGTTAAAGATGATGTTGTTGATGGTCCCGCAATTGGTGACAACTCTAGTTCTATTTTTCGTCGTTTGCAGGTAATATTTATATAGCACGTTGAACAGAGATACAAATTATCTTGATTCTCAACTGATTGTGGCATAAATTGCTTAACCTAATCCGTAACTCGTTTTAGTTTACTCGAATACTTAGAATCGCGATATGGTTTACAACACAGTTAAATCTTTATTCTTATTTATATCAACAATGTTCATTTTTTGTTTTCAAAAGAATTACTCATCGTTTAACAGGTACGCCTGCGTCGAGTAAAAATAATCAACCCCCAATAACAAAAGGGAAAACAACATTTTATTTAGTCTTTTATAAAATAACCCAAGAAAGAAAAGGAATTTATGTTGCTATAATTTCTGCATTGTGCACTCAAAAAACCGTTCAACGAAAACGCTGGATGAAGAACTGGCTATCAAAGAGAGATAATTATTCTCATGTTGTTTTACTACGAGAAATAAGTATAACTGATGCAGATGACTACAAAAATTATTTTCGGATGAACCAAGATCAATTTGATGGAATATTGTAAATGGTCAAACCATTTCTGGTAAGGAAGAACACCACCATAAGGCAGAGCATTTCGGTGAATGAAAGATTGGCACTGACGTTAAGATATCTAGCTACAGGAAGAAGCTTTGAGGATTTGAAGTTTTCTACTATCATGTCACCTGCTTCAATAAGTCACGCTATTCTTGAAACATGCGAAGTTTTAATTTACGTTTTACAAGAGTATATTAAGGTACATATATGTTTAAGGTTTATTAAATCAAACTTCAAGTATCAATTAGTTATAATAAATTCTTGTTATTTATTTATTAGAAAATAAATTTATTTTTGTGTTTTATACTTTAAAATTAGTAATAAAATCGTTTGTTGTCACAAATTGTTCTTCACAAACAGGAGAAATGGACTGCAATGAGCTTTTTTCATTTTCAAATGTGGACATATTGCTGGTCTCATTGTTCGGTGTCATAAATCTAAAATTTCTGTTATCTACATTAATCTGTACGGAATGTTTGTGTAGATTTCCAAGGGTTGCCTCGAACAGTAAATCATTGATTGCTTTTTCAGCGTAAATTCTTTGCGTTTCTTCCAAATTATTTAATTTCACGCTCCAAGCCTTGCAAATATCAAGCATACTGTTCTGTTTTTCTTGCGAGTTATCTAAAAAATTGCCAGCTTTCTGAAGTAGCTCATTGCGTATTGCGGTTTGACCTACATTTTTGTGTGTTCTTGCCTGTGGTGGTTGTGGTATTGGCAGAATAGATGATCTTGATGCTAATGATGCAGAACAAATCGCTCTTATCGGAGACCGTTCCCTGTTGTCCATAACATTACTTTTACTAGTCAAAAAAAAACCAAAAATTATTTGTATTTCTCTCGGTAGTGAAAGTCTATTTTTTTAATCTTATTTTAAATTCATTTTGTTTCAGTTTCCCAAAACTCAGGAAGTTAAAATTTCTGAAATGGGTTAAAATTTCTGATGATTTTGAAATTTACATCAATTTTGGAACACCTTAGGGGCAATTGACGGCTAGCATATTGCCATTAAAAAACCTAATAACTCAGGTGCCATGTATTTTAATTACAAAAGTTTTCATAGCATCGTACTGTTAGCTGTCGTTAATGCACGAAAGGAATTTTTAATGATTAATGCTGGGATGAATGGTCGAATTTCAGATGGAGGTGTTATGAATTATTCTAAATTTGGAGAGCTTCTACAGCAAAAAAAACTTAATTTACCAAAACCTAGTTTTTTACCAAACAAAAACAACGAAAATTTTCCATTTACGTTCGTTGCGGACGAGGCATTTGCTTTAAATGAAAATTTAATGAAACCGTTTTCCCAGAAATCTCTAAATGAAAATCGGCATAACTACAATAAGAGATTGTCAAGAGCTCCTCGTGTAACTGTCGGAAATGCTTTCGGAATTCTGGCATCAAGATTTGGAGTTTTCCAAAAAGCAATCAACCTTGAACCAAAAAAGCTGAAACAATAACAATCGCATGTTGTTATCTGCACAATTTTTTAGTTAAGGAAAATAAAGCGTATATCACAACAAATAATACAGGGACTACCTACTGTTGATAATTATAATCTTGTAGATTTACAGAGAAGTCTGAACCGAAACAGTACCTCATATGCAAAGAAAATACGAAACAAATTTTGTGATTATTATAATAATGAAGGAAAATTGTGAAATTAACGTCATGTTTGTAAAACTTTGTAAATTTTGAATCAAATAAATAAAAATATAACACATATAAAATTAATAATTAACTACTATACCTCGTTGGTTTCCTGCACATTGGCATTCACAGGCTGTTCAAATTTATCTAAGAACTGCAGAGCATAAAAAACGTAGGACGTTGGTTTATATACATTATCGGCGCTAGTGCCTGATCTCTTAGACAACAACAAATTTTTTAATTCCTTTCGGTAGTCCGATCGCAGCGTATTAATTTTTCGTTTAACATTTTCACGAGTAGCTGTTGGTTTTATTTTTTTATAAATTATTAAAAGCTTATCTAAAGCTATATTTCGTTTGGTTTTGTTTATATAATTTGGGTTAGTTGGATTCCGTAGATCAGTAGTTCCGTAGTTTCATATGTTTCGAAGAAATTTCGAAGATCGTCGACGTCTTCGCTATTCAACACGCTACTAATTTCGCATGATTCGATTTCAGATGCTTCTCCAACTTGGTCATCTCCAGATGGTTCAATTTCATATTCGAATTGTTCATAATCAAACACATCACATGAATTATCCATATCAAATATTTTCTTTTCTTTTTTTTTTTAATATAAATCTTGTCTAGATAACCTAAAAATATAATTCACGTTCACATTATCGGGTTATCATATTTATATAATTATTTTAATATTTTCTTATAAAGGAAATATAATTATATTTAGCTTCATGAAGATTAAGATAATTATATCTTCTTTGTAAAAAATAAACTTATTCTAAAAATAAAATTATTATAAAAAAATAAAATTACTATTATACCCGGCTAATATTTTTATTGACAACCAGTAGTAGTCGAAACAGAGTAATGAAGCAGTAATGACGCAAAACCTACACACGGTCATTAATATTGACAGTATCCCCACCAAGCATCAGTAATGATGACAAAAAATCAGAAAATCCGAATTTTCATCATTACTGACCATCATTCCTCATTACTTCAAGTAACACGATCAATATTACTGTCATTATTAGTAAGTAATGTCATTAATACTGACCGTGTAATGGTTGCTAAAGACACATTTATTTAATACCAGTTAACATGATGACGGGGGAGTTAGAACAAATTAAATTTAACGTTACAATGTTGTTCATGACAATAATTCAAACAAATTTGGTAACCGGCAGAAACCAGATTTGGTCGATGCATTCAATATTTTATTAGCTTGTTTACCTAAAACGAAAGCACTAGATCAATCCGACTTTATTGCATCCAGCTTGCATTAAAAATTTTGTAGATAGCTAAGCTCTACAAAATTCTAAAATTTTTTTTAGTTAGTTTAAAATTTTTAGCATAATATAACGTGCAACATAAATAAAATTTATTTTATTCAAATAAAGTTTTTTTATTAATTTTTGAAATTAAAACTAAAGTTTTTTTATTTATATTTTTTTTTTTTACATATTGTTATTTTTCCAGTATAAAAGTCCACTAGTATAAAATGATAGCATAAGAGGTGCTCTTTGAAATAAAATTGGCCTCGCCAAAAAACTATAATTAAACATTTTTGTAAGATAAAGTAAGACAAATGCTTTAAAGAATTAGAAGTCTAGTTATACGGAGTATCAAGGACGCGTTTGTTATTGGCTATGAATGACAAACAATTTTATGAATTTATACGTAATTTAGAGGTAATCTGTACTGGAGATTGGCCAAATCACAGAGATGTTCTTGAGGCTCTACCTTTAGTTAAAAAATAGTGATATGTTAAAGCTTCCTGGTTTCTGTATTGAAATTTCATTATTTTTTTACTAAAAGTATTAGTCATTAGTTAACTAACAGTATGCGTAAGACCTCGGAAACATTTCTAAAATTGAAGTGAAATGAAATTTAGTTTTTTGGAATGTTAGAAATTGCTTCTACCTACTGTTTTACAACTACATTAACATTTAAAAATTTTGTGTACATGCATGTTTTATTAATTTTTCCATTTTGTTAATATCTTCATATTCGTAATCTATTGTACACTTATTTTTCTATGACATATAACCTTTGCGGAATTGGCTTATCTATTAGTGGCCTTCCCAGATAACAAACCAATATAAATCGTAAAGTTTCTTCGAATACATAAATGCTAATAACGTCGGGCGAACTGAGGGATAAAAATATAACTAATCTTTTTGCGAAGCTCTGCAGAACAAAAGTATGTACATAAATCGAAACGATATATAGAGAAAATGAAATGTTCTATACGAGAAAATCTAATCATTAATCACAACTGGTTATTTTCATTTAATATTTTTTCTCGTCTATTGCCGAAATTCTGTTTTTGATTAGAATTTTTTTTTGAAAATCTAAACTCAGAATAAAAAATGCCGAAAAAAAACCTCAAATCCAAAACAGCAGTTAAATCCGAAATCCATTCGTATTTTGCGGCAACAACAAAATTCAAGTAATATTTCATTATTTAAGTGATTTTGGTGTGTTGTCGAACAATGTCTGTTACTGTTTCGAAATAAAAAAAAATCAGGATTGTCAGTAGAACAACAACGTATCGATTTTACATAAATAATGTTGGTAAACATTAAGAATTATTGTTATGGGAATTATGGGGTGGTTCGCCTTGGGTGCATGACTTCTGGTTGTATTGCGAGATTTGGAATGAAGCCGAGTTAACGTTAAGAATTTCCAATTAAGATTAAAAGCTTCTTATTATGCTCCCATAATGTATTTCTTTTTCCTTTTGGACCAGTTTCGAGCAGAAATATTTGTTATTTCATTGCAGTACATGACAATATCCAGAAACTACCAATATCTGTTGTGAAAACAATTATTGGAAGTTAGTTTTCCGTTTCGCTTTACTTGTTTGTGAATTTCCCGTAACCAAAAATAGGAGAAGGCCGGTTTTCCAATAAGCAGTGTTTGTGTCCTAATTTGTCGTATTATCAGAAGTAGTAAAATCCCAGTTTGCTTTATATAAATCAAAAAAATTTAAGGTTTATGTGAATTGAATTTGAATTATAATTACTATACTGATGAAGAAGCCAACTACTGGTGCGTTTATCCCACAAATAAATTGACATTGCTATAAATGTCATTTTCAAATAAATTTGAAATTTTAGCTAGCTAATGGTGTTATGGCACTCACTAGTTTTTTAAATTGTTCATGTGATTAAAAATAAAAATAGAGTAGGACAAGTAATGTAAGTACAAGTCACTTGAAAAAATGAATGTATGCAATATATAAACAAAAAATAAACTCAACAACAAATTATATATATGTAGCTTACTTTTGCAGCATTTTAAATTGGGCAAAAATCTCTAATAAATATAAATCAACTTTAATTGTTTTTTTTGACGTATAGTCAATTTTTAGTAATGTGATTTTATGTGTACGTGTTTAGTAGAAACCTATTTCCGGTTGAAGACATAATCAATAGAGGATCGTTCAGGCTAAGCGTCGATATGCGAATGATCACAATTCCGAGCGAGATATTTCATGGCATGCTATTATATTGATCTTGTTGAATTAATTTTAGAATTTAATTCCTAAAGTCTGCTATATGCATTCGACAAAGAATCACTTTGTTGGTATGGTACAAGTACTAAAACGGTGCCATTGAATCTGCATTAAAAAAAATTAAACAAATATTGGAGTTTTTTGATATTTTTGAACTTTTGTGGAACAATAAGCAATGTATTATTTTTTTGCACGCGATTATTGTTGTTTACCGTTATTTAAAAAGTAATGTTTTAAAATTACTAAACTATCTAATGATTTGTCATTTAAACGCACTCTTCGCTTACTACAAAAATTTCCGGAGACCGCAAAATTCCTTTCGTTTTACGTTTATGTGGGTAATTAACAATAAAGTATTCTTTAAGTCTTCGAGATTACTGGTTATTTTACCAGTTGCTTCATAAACCATCATTTCCGTAGACAAAGTGCTTAAGTCATCGTCTATTTTTGTTAGCAATTGTGTACATTCCCGAATACTTTCCTACAAATATTGTTCTAAAGAAATAAAATCCTCCTGAGACGTTGATGAACTACCAGTGAAATCATGGTCAAAAGATGAAATGTTTTCGGGTGAACATTTTTCTAAATTTTGAAATAATCTCCGGGACAATGTTTTAGCAGTTTCGATAAATTCCTCTTGTGAGCACAATAAAAAAACTCATCTTCTTCAGGCTTATTAAGGTAATTAGAATTCTGAAGAAACTTTAGTAGTGAAACAATTGTCCCTTCTTTTAAAAATCTGGTTTTTAATTTCACTTAATAATTTTCGACTTATCTCAGAATTATTTGTCTGAAGAGATTTAAACAGAAATTTTAAAATGCCTTCCTCAGAGAGTAATGACGCATCTTGACGGCTTAATGCCTCTTTAGATTTTTAAACTGGCGTTAAACTATTAAATATATTAAAGGCCTCGACATAATCAGTTTTGTAATCCCAAAACATCTGACTCAAAATCATCATTATCTAAATCCTCATTCTCAACCTCATCGCTTAAGATGTTACATGAAGAAACTTTTTTTTCGTAGAAAACTTTCATAACCGCCTTTCATAAGTGGATTGTGTGATTATAGCACAGTTGTTGAAAAGCCGGCGACAACCTACCATATTTCAACATTATACTGGTTCCATTACTAGAGAGGAAGAAACAATGTCTGTTTCGTCGATCGAATTTTACTGGTAACCATTTCTATGGCTTTATCAGCAGGGCATGAATCTTCTATTTATATCAAACCTAAATTTTCTGTTGATCCATCGAAAAAATATAAATGCACATTTAAATAACGACGATTACGGAAACTCGTCCATTCATCAATAGATATACTAAATTTTTTATTTGCCGCTTTATTTGACTGATCTTGGAAATAATTTGATTTTTGACAGATACGTGCAATTTAAATATTAAATTCATCATATCTGATGGATTTTTCGGCAATGAAAAACCTTATAGTTGTAAACTTTTTCGGATAAATGAATTTTTACTTATTGCATTGATTGAAATTCCATCCTTCGCACAGCAAGTTTGAAACAATTCTTGCCAGTGTGAGACTCTTATCAGAAGTTGTAAAATACTCACCGGTGCGTTTAATTTCTGTGGTTGTCGGTTCAGAAACTGCGTAGGTAGAAGATTCGTTCAATTTTCTCTTCAAGTTATGGACACTTGTTAAATGCCGATGTAAACCCGTCGTTGATGAGGCTTTACACGTGACTGATTTTGTGCAATGGATGCACGTATAGCTTTTAAAATGTTTCCAAACATCCTCGCTATCATATTCAGAAATATCAGTACAATTTGGGGATTAAAAACTCTGTTTTTTATACTGAGAATTTTATTAATTAAAGCTAATATATATCAACAAGCACTATTTGATTGTAAAAATAAATTATTTATGTTGATTAAAAAAGTACAATTAAAGAAGAAAGATTTTTTTTGCATGCAAAATCTATTGACAAACAACAACTGATTGATGGGTGAAAATTGTTAGGCTAGCTAACCATATACAAAAGAGAAATTTGCAATAAAGACATTTTAATGCTTTAAGTGACAGCTCATCTTGAGCATTAGAAACAAAAATTTTGTAATTTTTATTTTAATTCTTAATAAAAAAAAAATTGACAATAGGCCGCATGCCGCTAAAAAAAATTATTTCTCGAGAATCTCCATTATATTTCTCGAGAAATGGGAATCTCGAAAATTTTAAATTTATATTTCGAGTAAAAAATTTAAAAATTTTCTCGAGATTCTCGGATGAGATTTCTCGAGCAGAAACTCTACTTATACACATACACTCACAGTAATATCGAAAACAAAATTTTTTACTAATTTATGAAAAAATAAAAAGTAAAATTAGCTGACTAAAAAAACCAACAATAATATCCCGAATCTACTTAAATATAAGTCCAGCTAACTCCACTCATTCCGCGGTTCCACATTTTAATTATTTCGTCGTGATTCTTTCCTCGTTTCCTTCCCCTTCAAATACAAACTAATTTTTATGCGGGGAAATTTTTGATTCTTTTTTCAGCAATATGTTTTTTTGATTCAACTGATTCTCGCGCCACTACAAAGATAAATATTTACCAAAGATAAGGACACCTTAAGGAAGCAATTTTCGCAACAAATAATAGACATTTTATACTATACGAATAAATCAAAAACATAATTTTACACACATACATAAACAAAGAAATGCGCAAAGAAATCAAATGTGGACATCGATTGGTTGTTTGAAATCATACCTATTTAAAAAAACTAACAAAGAGTGTGTTGTTTTTTTCACTTTTTTGTTTCACCAACACATTTATACTTAGCTATTTAAAAAAAATTGCTATGGAAAAAAATTCCAACACATCTTTACTTAGTTAACGTTTATTTCATATGTATGGTGTTCGCAGGACTTATATTTAAGTAGATTCTGGTACATCGTACATGTGCACTTGGTGCGAAAGAAACAAATTAGCATGGAATTGTTAGTATAACCAACACAATCTTCTATGTATTTTTTATATATTGGTATCTGCGTTCTAGATGACAATTTAGCCTTCATTTGTCTCTCTAGGCGGAAATATATCGAATTGTTAAACATGAAAAATCGCACAAAAAACAATTGATATGTTATCTGGAATGTTACATTTTTTTTTCTTTTCGTTACTGAGTAATTAGCAAATAAATGTATTAGTACACTTCGTACGAACGATGTGCCTTTTTTATTAATTAAAATACCAGGACGGCTATAGCCGTCATTTGACTATATATCACCAAAAATCTGACGACTCTAGCCGTCATTTGCTCTGGGAAGAGAAACCATGTTGTGATGTGCAACTGGCGGCTATGACCGTTGAGAGTTTTCATGGAAAAACTGTGAGAAAATGTGATAATTTCCAGTTCCAAACATATAAATGACGATCAATATGGCTGAGTATATCTTATGGTTTCTGACCCCGGTCGCGAGTTTAAAAGTGTGCGGCAATGGGTTAACTAAATATTATAAGAATTTCTATTAACGATTACTGATGTTTAGACAGTTTCCCTTTATTATTTTATATCGCTTCGAGATAGAAACCTAGAGAGCTGTTTTATGTGTTATGTTATAACATCATAATTTTATGAAATATACTTAAAATGTTTTATTTGTCATCATTTATTCTCATTCTACTTAGAGTTTGAAAATTACGTACCTTTGGGTTACAATTTTTTATTCCATTTAGTAAGATTACAATCATAAATATTAGAAAAAAAATCACTTGATTCTTACATTTTTTATATTGTACAAGGTATGTTATATAAACAGTACGTGTAGCAATACAAATTTTACTATCAATATTTATTTTATTATACTGTTTAGTCGTAATTTTTGGCATCATATTTTTATATTTTTGGTATCCGCATACTACGGAAATCTTGTTGTGTTCTATTTTTGGAAAAATACAAAGGCCTATAACGTTGAATATGAAAATTCGTCTATTTCGCATTAATTTTCTAAATTTATAGTTTTTGTACTATACGACCCAAAATTCCAATTAAGCATCTACAAAATATTTTGATATCGTAGTTCAAGAACTTTAGGGGCTAAAAGGACGAAAGAGACAGAGTTAACGAGTGAAAAATATAGTATTAACAATACTTCAAAATATTCTCCTTAGAATATGCTGTTTTTGGCAGGTACAATTCGAAACAAATAAAATGATTGATTAGCCTAAACCATGTAGGTTTCCTACCCAAGCTATTTCACTAACAACAGTTTTTGACTCATCGTATGCGCTGAGTTCATTGGGGACGCACTGTACTGTTTTAGTAAATAATATATTATTTTTATTTAAATATTTCTTAAATATCATCTTAAATTTTTATGGTTATGCAAAAGAAAAATTGGTTGTCTTACTTGCAGAATATAACAAGGAATAAAAATGAAATACGATATGCCTTGGTTTGTGTATTGTATAGTATGATAGTAGTTAGGGTCGGCTCCTTTGTGTTCCTTATATTATATTCCTTTTTAAAGGTAATTTATCATTTGATTAACGGATGAACAAAAAATTATGGTTTACACACAGTATCCACATTTCTTCTGTCCACGACGAATATAAATGGTTATAATATTAAGTTAAATTTAAGCTAGATTGACCTGCTTGTCTCCTTAATCTGTTTTTTTGGAGAATATGATTTTGAAAAATGACTACATTACTAAATGCTCCCATGTATCTTTTCGAAACAAAATATTAAAAATATTTTTGTAATGATTTAAATTTTATTTGAAAAATGAGTAATAGTACCTAAAACAACTGTTATTAAAAAAGCTTAATATTTTTGTATGTGCTTAATATTATAATTACCCGATACACAAAATAAAAAATAAGTGATATTATTTTAAATACAAAATAACACAATAGGCAGATAGATAATAATATTTTACTATAAAAAACTAATTTATTACATTTTAAACTTGTTAATGCCAGACACTCATTAATTGCTGTATTTCCTCCATATACACTCGTTGGGTGTAAACAATAAACACAAATTAAATGGAGCTATTATCTAATAATTAAAATAAATCATAAAAACAAGCATAAAAATATGTTACAGTTAAAATTAACATACAATAAAATGTAAATGGTAATTACGATAACATTTTGCGTGGTAATACCAAAGACAATATACAATAGATCTCTTCAGCTGTATAATCTAATAGTACCATTTGTTTTATTAAGAATTGGTTTTAGATCTGGTGGGGAAAATGTAAACTTGTTACTTTATATTTTTATATGAAAATTTGTTTGCATAGCTGTTACATTCCACATTTTACCGTACACTCAATTTATAGTAATTTCAAGGATATGTTGTGTTACGTTTTGGTGCTTCTATATATGATTGTCTATGGCATACACAATGATATCATTTAGTATCAAAAATTAACCAGGACTTTTGGTTATAAAACTTGGTACTTTTGAATAAAGCAAAACCAAAATAATAAAGTAAACCACAACATGCCCATAACAATATACACACAGACACCCACAAATAAAAAAATTAGATAAAAACCACAATTTAGAAGTTTTCTGCTATCAAACTTTGTTTATAACGCATATATTACTCGATATTAGTAATTGGTTATTTATTATGAAACGGCCCGCTAGCTAATTAAATGTTGGAACATTAGACACTTATTTTGGACTCACATAAGTACATCTCCATTATTCCATTCCAAAATACGAAAAAGTTTAGAAATAAAATCATCATCAACATAACTCTGCCCAATTTTCGACTAGAAAAAATCACCTTATTCTAGTTATTGAAGCTAAAGTTTCGACACCCTGTATCAAATCAATAATAATTGCAGATGGTTCTGGACACAAATAAAATTGATATATGCCCTATATCCGAACACGCTTTACTAGGCATAGGATTATAAAATTTAGAAACTATAAAAATATTGCTCTAAGCACCCGAACACTTCTGAAAGTGCTGTTATTATTAGAAATAGTATTCATCATTTCGAGGAAATAAAATATCAAACAGAAGAAATGCTAACAAGCTAGCTGTTAGTGTCAAAACAAAAGACAGTTAGCTGAGTGTCTTTAGTATTTACTGCCGGCCATAACGTCCACTGAAAAAGGACTATCTTGAATTTTTCAGCAAATTTGGAAATAGATTCATAATTTCATTAGGTGACTTCAATACAAAAACTACTGACTGGGGCTCTAGACTAACAACAACCAAAGGAATAGACCTTCTCAACGCTATCAGCGTAACTGGATACGTTATATAACTGATATTGGCTAACTAAAATATAACTTTAAAGATACACGAACTCAGGACTTAAGTTCCGATCATTTCCCGATACTCCTGACACTACAGCAACTAACTTGGGAAAATTGTCTGGAAACCGAAATGAAAAATGGAGACTACAGTGAATAACTATCTTAAGGAAACTAGAGAACTTTTAGCAGAAAATAGAAGAGGGAGAAGGATATGGCACCAAATTAGTGCCCCAGGATAAAACTAAATTTAACAATCTCATTGGGCAACTTAGAATAAAAGTAGAAGAAATGAAAAATGAATCAATCAGTCAGTAGCTATATAAAAAACCTAAATTACAACAGGAATAATGATTATTCTCTCTAGGGAGTAACCAGCAAGGAACTCAAACGTCCAGTTATGCATATTCCTTCAATAAAACCACTAAGCGGAAATTGGGCTATAAATAACGAAGATAAAGCTGAACTATTTGCGTAACAACTCGGGGAAAATATTTGAACCACACTATGGAGGAACATCGGAAACCAAAATGCTAGCTGAAACTAAAGAAATATGTACTACTAATTACGAGTAAGTAATCTCTCTCGCTCTCTCTGGCACTATATCCCATCAAGGGATTTGGCCGCTTCAAATGAGGTTTCATAATCATATTTTCATTTCGGATTATATTAAAAATATATTTAAATATTTATTTAATCCTAAACCAGCCGTGAACATTTTTTTTTTCTTGTCACCACCGGAAATCAAACCCGGGACCTCTGGTCGCTGGAGCAACCATACTGACCACTTTGCCACCGGGGCGGCAACGAGTAAGTATTGCATGAGATAAAAATCATGAAACCAATAAAATCTCCTGGTTTAAATCTCATTACTGCCGAGTTAGCTTTATCAAAGCTCATCATTCTTGTAGATTTCACCTTCAGAATCAGATTCGTAAGCAGGGAATACCACCTCACATAATATCATGTTACAGGACAGGCCAATTTCTTTGTTACCAATTATATCAAAGCTCTTTCAAAAGCTATTGGTGAAATGACTTAATTCGATAAGCGAGAGGAATAGTAACATCAAATCATCAGTTTGGGTTTCGTAACCAGCACTCAAATATAGGTCGGATTCACCAATATTATTGAGAAAGCATTAGAGTAAAAGAGAGTTTGCTCAGCAGTAGACATTGCACAGACTTTTGACAAGTGAAGAACTCCCCTAGCAACACAATTTGCTATAATATTAGAATTATACCTACAAGGTAGATTTTTTAGAATAAAACTAGGCTGTACTTATACTGAACTGAGGTAAAACAATGAAGGAGTTCCACAGGACAGTGTATTAGGGCCAGTTTTAAACCTAGAGTATGTCAATGAACTTGCTACATTACAAAATAATAATGTTACTGCAAATCATATGAATATTCGTCAGCGAAACTAATGAATACTCCACACAAAAAACTGCAATAAGATATTACTCAAATAAATAACTGTGTCAAAAATTGCCGCGTAACCTAAACGAAACTAAATTTGTTCATATTAACTTTGAAAAGAAAAACTACGAACTATAGATAGCTTAAATGCAGAAAATGTATTGGTTGATGGGAAAAAAGTTTCATTCTATCAACATACAGCTTTATAAGGAAATATTAGAACCAACCTGAACTAACGGTATTAAGCTTTTAAGATATACCAAAGAACAACAGAGATGTCATCCAAAGAGTTCAAAACAAAGTATTAAGGAATATGGTTCGATTGCTGTAGTACATAAGGAAAAAAGAGCTGCATAAAAACCTTAAAATGCAACCGGAGTGAAATATTTCCTAGAAAATCCTAAATAAAAATTATATATTTGCTTTAGTGATACAATAAAATAGAAAACATTTAGGCGAAACTAAATTTAAAATGTTAAAAGATTAAAATATTTGTTAATATGTAATATCAATCAAAAATCAAATAACATGATTTAAATTATATTTTAAAATTAATAATATAACATAAATTTAATATACGTCATCAACTTAAAATTAAAATAAGGCTAAAATTTTTTTTCGAGTTCATTGGAATACTAATCGAGATCTTGCGAGGTGATTATCGATTTCACTATGTTTTTTATGTTAGGTCTATCAAATGCCCATATCCATGACGGTTTTCAAAATTTTGTCATTGTTGTGGAATGGCCAAATATTTTTTTTATTAACAACTTTATTGATATGGCTACTACAATCTTAAACATTATTAATTCATTAGTAAGGTTGACATTGGTACTTATGAGATAAGCATAAACTTGTGTGGGTCTGCTGGACCAGTGTCCAGTTCCCTTGGTTTATAATTTTCATAGAAATCGTGGTTTCAATTCATCGTGGTTTGATTCGTTTCGTTTGAGCCGCCTTACTTCGTTTGTACTGTCCAGTAATTGTACGGCCTCAAGATTGGTGTGGGTAAGAAGTCTCTTTTTATGTTTTATGGCACATTCGCGGATAACGTCGTCTATCAATTGTATTTCTAAATCATTGTGGATTTCCTTGTTAGTCACAAATCGGTAGGCGTTGGTGACCATGTAACCGCATGGCTTTTTTTCAGCTAGGTACGGTATCTGCACACTGTGTCGATAGGTAGCTCATTGTTGGCTTGGGGGGTCCCGTTACCACCATACTAGCAGCCATGTTACAAAAGTGTATAATTATAGTGTGCTTAAATAAATAAAAAAAATCATTAGAAAGAAACTTGATGAGTAAGAATTTGGGATCGGCATTAGCATAAAAAAAGTTCACACAACACCCACCACACTGTTCCTCATTACCCTCCACTAGCAAACTTCAACTACCACATAATTGGTCACACGGTTTAGTACACGAAAAAGAAACTCATCATCAGGTTAGAGAGATACGCATACGACTCACACGCATCCCCTCGTATACGTTTATAGGTATACCAAAATCACAGTAAGGAAAATCGAACTCAAAAAGAAAATATTTACACATCTGATTTATAGAAGACGGTAAAAGAATAAATAAATAAAATGACGCTATTCTAAACTGAAATAAAATAAATTAAGATTAAGTAAAGAAAAAAAATGCATGCAATACGTTACAAATCCTAGGACGATGACCTTGTATACGATATCGTAGTAGACCTTGTAGACCGACCTAGTTGACGATGCTGCTACTTGTGTTGAAATTAACCGCTTCGATAATGTACTGCCCAATTGTGCTGGTGAATTCTGCACGAGGCGAAAATGTTGACTACGGCTGCCTCGGCGTGACGTAGTTTCCAATGTACACGTTATTCTTTGTGTATGTATAGTTGTTACTGGGTACCTTTATCGTAGATGTATCCGCAAAACAAAACGCACCAATTTATGTAAAAACAGACGATGTATTGCTGTTCAACATGGATATTATTTTATCAAAGTATTATTGGGAACGTCGTTGTGCTTTAGCCCCCATCGTGTTTTGTTATGCTTTACTTGGTTGAGCAAAATACTCCTTAGGTTAGAGAATACCAACCGGGTTTAACTACAGCTCATATAAACGATATCTGTATTGTACCGTTATTAGATTTCGTATCGTTCTTTTATAGCGCACCAACTTTCACAGTTTGCGAATAGTACGGTCTCGCCTGCCGCGCGTTCTCACAAGAATTTACAAAATAAAGAAACACACTGGTAATCAGCTTGTTTAATACCAATCCACTATATACATAGAGCACAAGTTGTTTATGATGATCAATTTGCGCGTAATTATTTTTATTTCTGTCTCTTAATGAAAAATTATTATATTACAATATTATTTCGTTCAATTTCCAATTTAAAAAACTTCACAGCACATAACCATTTTATTTGAGTTTAATATTTAGGTTTTATACGAAAAATAAAACACAGAATTCGATTTAACATTTTTTCTAGTTAATCACTGTGCTAGTTCAAAAATGTGACAAGCTGGGCACCCGGGGGGTAAACCTAATTCGAGTACGCTGAATTCAATGGTGCTAGTCCCATTTCAAAGTTAGTCCCCATTTTTGGGATATCGCTTTCGACATGTTTTTGCTCTGATACCCTCATTTTCACGTTAATAGCTCCTAAACCATTAAGATTTTCGTTATGCTTTTTCAGCAAAGTTGTTGCGCAGGTCAAGACCAACAACTTTGCCGAACATATCAAGACCAAAAAACCACATCTAATTTTTTTTGCTTTTCATTTCGACGAAAAACACTGTTTTTATCATTTTTAATCATTTTGTTGAATTTAAATCGAGTAGAATCGATCGAATAAACATCGCATCGACAAATATAGATACAATAGAAACTATTTAAAAGAAAGCAAAATATTAATATTAAAGATAGAACTTCTATAAATCAATAAAAAACAAAAAAAAAATTAAAAAATAAATGTTTAATTTATTTCATTACTTTAACTCCAATCACCGTATTTTGAATATTTTGGTATTTTTCGGGGTTTTTCCCCTAAATTGTAGGTACATTTTTTTTTCAACAAATTACGTCATACATGTATTTAAAATGAAATAATAAGCCAATTGCGTTCAAAAGTTTTGTAATTTTAGCAAAAAAGACTCCAATTTGCAATAAAATACGTTTGCTCAATTTTTTTTCCCAGTACTGTATACATTTATACGAGTTCGGCTTCCAGCACATTAGGTGCTTACGTCACTCGTTTGGACTGCCGCCCAAAGTGATAATTTACGTGATATAATTGGTTAAAACGATGGGATGGAAAAATCCAGGATTTTTATCCATTATCGCAACGGCACGCCATTGTTTTGTCAAAGAGAAGAAAAATGTTAATTTTTTAGGAATTTTTTTTTAGGAAAAATCACCATAAAATCAACTGAATCGATTTAGCTTTCTTTTAAATAGTTTCTATTGTATCTATATTTGTCGATGCGATGTTTATTCGATCGATTCTACTCGATTTAAATTCAACAAAATGATAAAAAATGGTAAAAACAGTGTTTTTTGTCGAAATGAAAAGCAAAAAAAAATTAGATGTGGTTTTTCGGTCTTGATATGTTCGGCAAAGTTGTTGGTCTTGACCTACGCAACAACTTTGCTGAAGGAAGTATAACGAAAATCTTAATGGTTCAAGAGCTATCAACGTGAAAATGAGGGTATATTTTGACTCAGAGTGAAAACATGTCGAATGCGATATCTCAAAAATGGGGACTAACTTTAAAATGGGACTAGCACCGTTGAATTCAGCATACTCGAATTAGGTTTACCCCCCGGGTGCCCCGCTTGTCACGAAAAAAAAGTTGGTAATTCATGCACAGTGAATTAACATTTATTTAATTTTGGATTTTTCCAATGGCACATATATAAATTTTTATTCTATATTGTTTACTTTAGTTCACAATAATTAGAAATTACACAATCATCACTTAATTTTAAACTTAATAAACACATTTTAGTTAATCACTTGTTTTTTGTTTCGCAGAATTATTTTGAATAATTTTCAAAAAGTTTAAAAAATCACTCGATCGATTTCGACTTGTTAGGTCATCATCAGGAGTATCTACTGATTTGTATTAGTAAAAATTTTGTTATATAGTAGAAAAAAGCAAAATATAAATAAAAGAAGGAGGGACAAAAAATAAGCAATAAAAATTAGTCTACGGATCGCGCAAGTAGGCGATGAGTCATAGGTTGAGTAACAAAATTCAAGGTATATTATTGCGTACGTGAGAATAGAAAAGGGCGGGGTCTGTAATTGGTGAGAACCGGATTTCTCTCTGTTCGTTAAGGATATTTTGGTTAAGAAATATTGATTTTCTAATTTCGTAAGATTCTAAGTTATCTAAACGTCTGCCTTTGGGTTGTATATGTAATATGTCTAAATTGTTCAAGCTAGTTGTATGATTTTCTGAAGTTAAATGGTTATGGAAAGTTGATTGATTGCAACCAGATAAATGTTCTTTAGCTCTAACTCCAAAATTGCGCCCAGTCTGACCAATATAGGAGAAACTACAATCATTGCAATTGATCCTATAGACACCAGATTTGGAAAGGCGATCAACTCTAGGTTTATTGTTAAAAATCGTTAGAGCTAAAGAACGTTTATCTGGTTGCAATCAATCAACTTTCCATAACCATTTAACTTCAGAAAATCATACAGCTAGCTTGAACAACCCCATAGCTGCGCACCATACATCCATATTGGTTTGAAGATAGTCTGGTATACCAGTCTTTTGTAATACAGGTTCATTTTGGAATGATGTCCAATTAACCAGTACATTTGACGTTGTTTCAATCGTATCTATTCAGATTTTTGTCTCACGTGATGTTTCCAGTTGAGCCTTGAATCTAAATGCAGACCAAGGTATTTTGCCGATTCAGCTGCGGCACTTGCACCCCTTTGAGGTATATATGAAGAATGTTATTTTTATGTCGGAGCGTAAATGTCACATAGGTTGATTTGAGCTCATTCAGTGCGATTTTCCAGTCAATTGTCCATTTAGTAACGTTGTCCATTGCTCGTTGAAGATTTTCCACTGCTCTTAGTTGAGATTCGTCTATTGACATAATTACAGTGTCATCAGCGAACGTGCTGATGAATGTTTTATTCGTCGTAGGTATGTCCGCAGTATAAAGAATATAGAGGAGGGGAACCAAAACGCTTTCCTGCGGAACTCCCGCAGTCGCTGGATGAAAGTCCGAACATGTTTCTTCATGAATGATTCTGAATTGGCGATCAGAGAGGTATGATTCAAGCAGCTGGCAATAGTTTTGTGGTAGCATTTTGCTCATCTTGAATGTCAATCCCTCATGCCAAACCCTATCAAAGGCCTGTATTACCGCAGTTATTCGATGGACTTGAACTATTGTGGAGTGGTTATTCCTGAATCGAAATTGAAAATCAGGAACGTTTACCATTGGCTTTAGACGTTTTAGTAGCAGTTTTTCGAACAGCTTTGATAAGGTCGGAAGCAGTGATATTAGTCTGTACGATGTTACTTCTTCATCTGGTGTACCTGGTTTCTTTAGCATAATTATTTGGGCCATTTTGAAGCATTTGGGTACATACTGCAATCTTTTACAGGCATTAAATAAGTATGTGATCAAGATGATTGCTTTACGTGGAAGTTCTTTGAATAGATCAGGTGATATTTCATCAATTCCTGGCTTTTCATCAAGAGTTCCGCTTTTTCTTTGTCTTGTCGAACCCAACTGCCTTTAATATTCCTTAAAGGTGGTACTCGAACTACAGGTCGTTTAAATCTTCTTGTTGCTTTCCATAACGAGTAGTCCTTATCCATTTCTGGACCTAGCCCGCTTAAGTAGTTATCGAGGCAATCCTGTTTGAAATTTTTGATTAGCCTATTGACTTTGTTACTTATTCGATTAAAAGTTGTCTTTTTAGCGGGATTTCTGGTGAGATGCCATACTCTCCTCGCCCTTCTTCTTGCCTTGATTTGTTCCCTGATTTCAGCCGGGTTATTGACTTTAATCTCCGCTTTGTCCTTTAATTCAAGAGTAGCTAGTCTGGCAGCCATTCGAATGTATTCAATGAAATTGTTTGTTTGTTGTTCCAATTCTTCATTGCTTTTAATACTAACTTTTAGTTCAACTAGCTCTTCCAATTTTTCTCTGAAGATGTCCCAATCCGTGAATCTATTAGTAAGGTTTTGCTTTTTCTATTTCTTTATTACTATAGCGCTTACTCACAACAGTACAGGATTGTGGTCAGATGTTAGGTCGTTAATTCCTCCGACTCTAGTGTAACTTAGAGGAATACCTTTTATGATGAAGGAATCCAAGATCTGGTATTTTTCCTGCAACCGTTGGCCAATACGTTGGCCCCCTGGGGACAGATATTCGCATTTGTTTTCATAAATGGCATTGAACAAGGTGTTTCCTTTCCCAGGAGAAATAAGCCTGGAACCCCAAGCTGTATGTTTTATATTGTAGTCCCCTCCAAAAATAAATCTTGGACCGAGCTTATTGAAGACGTTATTAAATTGTAACTTCGTTGGTGTATGTCGTGCAGTATGCTGCTGCAATATTTAGATCTGTGCCATCTATTATATTAATACGCTTAATTTTTTCAAACTCAACGCTAAAATGACCTTTAAACATGATCCGATCCGTTTAAATTTTTCAGGGTATGTCGACATAAATATAGCGGTGTGCCTTTGCTAAAAAAATCGGAAAAGTTCTACCGGGAAGTACCTGAAACGGGTACCTCAGGTGTTTTCAGCAAAATTTGTCGCGACGCCAGAATGCCATGACAAAATATGTTTATATTGAATCTATGATCATGCGCATTACACCCTGACAATGACAAAATTTATTAAAATTGCTGATGTTTTTGTGATGACACACTGTGATGACAAAATGAGTAGAAAATTTGTAATTGAATCAAAACAGTATAGGAACCATGCGCAAATTTTAGCGAAAAAAAAATTAGATATAATTTCTTGTAGTTGCTAGAAAAACGCACGTTCAATTTTGAATATTTCATTTTTTGAAGCAGACGTGTGTGCAACGTATGTTCATTTTGTTTATGTTTACATAATTCAATTTGACGTTTCGCATTGGCGGTTAAATTTTTTGTTGTGTTTTAAATTTAATTTATCTTAACACACTTAAATAATTAAAAAAGTATCTAAGTTATTATTTTATAAACTAATATATTTAAAGCCTATACTTTTAATTTAATCAACAAAATTAGTGTTGTCCATTTCGAGTGCCATAAATATTGAAATATATCGCATGATACATTGAATAATTTTACTAAAAAGGATGTGAGCTAGATTAAACTCTTTCGATATACTGATAAAAAGTAAGATGGTTTTAATTTTCATTTCAATAAATTTATCTGAATATGATTTCCATTTTTTATTAGTTTTGAAGAGATGTACCGTATCCATTCAATTAAATGTGACTGAAAATGTAATTATCATGCACACGATTTTCAAATGTCATTTTGATTCTCGAAAAAATAAAATTAAATATAAAAAATTGTGTATTTTTAAATAAAGTTTATATTACGTTAGTATCGAGTTTTTATTTTTTTTATCAACCAAAATAATTTTTGCTTTGAAAATAACAAAATTTTTTTATCTGTACCTCCCATATGTATTGATAAAATTTTTGTCTAAATTTATTGAGTTTTTATGTTGGTTGCATACACAAAATTTGTATAGTAGTTTGGCTGCAATCATTTATTTTTATTTAATCGAAAAAAAATTATATCTAGTTTTTTTTTCGCTAAAATCTGCGCATGGTTCCTATACAGTTTAATTTAACAATTAAACAAAACAGAGAACATAAAATAATTTTACATACATTTTGATTAGTTGTGAGTGTAAAAATACAATTTTGTCATGACACTCTATCTATTTAAGATTTAAAAATTAACCGCGTATATGAATTTACTTTATATTTGATAAAAGTGCATCAAATTTACATCTTATAAAATCTTCTTAATTATTTCGTAACCAAAAATTCAACAAAATGTATTCACGTGACTGATTATTCAGTCACAGGTCAGCTAGTTATATTGGATAGAGATAAAAGTTGCTTGCAAATAGTTTACATGAATATCCTCTTGTTGATTATGTTTGTTATTATTTTTAATTAGTACAGCTGAACCACTTCTGGCTCTTTCACTAGGATGGGTTGTCCAGTAAGAATTAAAACCCTTTATTCTGATAAAGCTTTTGTTGGAGAGGTGCGTCTCTGAAATGCGCCTACGTTTCTTAGGATTTCTGTTATTAGCTCTGGAAACTTCTTCTTCCAGTTCTTCCTCATCTGTGAAATAATCCTCTATACTCAGAGCATTAAATCTATTATTTTGTTGAGAGACTGGAAATTGCTGCAGCAGCCAGTTGGAATTATTTGAATGATGTTGACTGGTTGATGGCTGTATATGGTTCACAGGCAGGTTGTTAGCTCGTGCTGAATCCTCAGCTTTACTATTTTTAACCTGCTTTTTATTTTTTAGTGTAGAGTTTTCTCTCTTCAGTTCAGCAACTTCATTGCTCCAGCTGCGCGATTAGTTTCTCCATTTTCTGAAACTTGGTTAACAGATCCTCGCTATTTATAATGTTCGTTGATGCACTCGGTATTTGTAATGAAGTTCCTTTTTCAGTGGAGACTGCGTCTTTTGCAGTTACTGTGGACGCAGTCGCTGTTGGCACAATTGTCTCTAATTGTAGTGTACGTCTACTTACATGTGGAGGTGGTGATCTCAACATTTTCATGCTCTTAGGAAAGTTTTTCCCTTTATTTGCCAAGGGTTGGTTCCCCCCAAAATCTATGGTACTAGAATCCGAAGAATATATAGAGCGACCCGGTTGATTTGATGCTTCTATAGACGCAACCGTCTCGTTTCCTAATATTATTAGGCTATTATTTTAATCATCATTTTTCATCTTAAATTTTTTTTTATTCCCACGAGTAGCACGAGAAATTAACGGTCGCCTAAGACAGAGCTCTGCGTTATCATAGGAAGGTTATGGGTTTAAACCGAATGACGCCAAGTTCGGAGTTCACATACTAACGACTAAGCACCCTCTTAGCCACGCAGCCATCGGCGTATGTAGTACCACCTTAGCTTTGGTGTGCTAGTTTTTGGTCCGCCCCGAGTATTTAATTTCCCCGGTATCTACCATATCTGACAAGCATTCCCCTATCCGTCACCCGGGGAGGCGCCTGATGGGGGTACTAACAAAACCCACGCAGATGGCCAAATATGGCCCAGAAGCATATCACTACATGTTTAAAGAGATGTTACGACTCATAAATTTGTCATAGTTGTGGAATGGCCAAACATCGGACTTCATCGGAATACTAGTCCAGATTTTGCGAAGTAATCATCGATCTCATCATGTTTTTATGTTAGATCTATTAAATGCTCATATCCTAGACTATTTTCACAACTTTGCCATAGTTATGGAATGGCCAAACATGGCCCTGAAGCATATCACTACATGTTTAAAGAGTTTTTACGATTTCATCGGAATACTAGTCCAGATTTCGAGGTGATCATCGATCTTACTATGTTTTTATGTTAGATCTGTCAAAAATGCCTATATCCATGACGATTTTCAGAATTTTGTCATTTTTGTGGAATGGCCAAACATCGGACTTCATCTGAATACTAGTCCAGATTTTGCGAAGTGATCCCACCATGTTTTTATGTTAGATCTATCAAATGCCCATATCCATGACGATTTTCAGAACTTTGTCATAGTTGTGGAATGGCCAAACATCGGACTTCGTCGGAATACTAGTCCAGATTTTGCGAAGTGATCATCGATCTTACCATGTTTTTATGTTATGTAGATCTATCAAATGCCCATATCCATGATGATTTTTTCAAAATTTTGTGATTGTTATGGAATGGCCAAACATGGCCCGGAAGCAAGAAAATTAGAATGAATCAGAAATTTCAAATTCAAATAAAAGTCCCAGTTCTCGACTTTGGCCAGAACTGATCCGAGAAAATGCTGAACACAATAATCACAAGGCACAATATGTAAGCCACAAAAACTCTTTAAACAGTAATGATATGTTTCTGGGCCATGTTTGGCCATTCCACAACAATGACAAAATTCTGAAAATCGTCTAGGATGTGGGCATTTTATAGGTTTAACATACAAATATAGTAATATCGATGATTACCTCTCAAAATCTGGACTACTATTCCTTGAAAACCGTTAACGACATTTTTTCGAATTGTAATCAAATTAATTAATTTTATTTGTTTTTTTTTTATAAATATCGGATGAATTGATTTAAATAGATATTCAAGTCAATCAAACTTACCAAGAAAATTTGAATTTCCAATTATACTTTTTTATAAAAATTTAATTTAACTTTGCAATTGCAAAGCAAAACAACACAAAAATTTGCTGTTAAATTTTAGAAACCGCAAAATTTACTGTGCAATTGCAAAAAAAAACAAAAAACATTTGAAAATCATAATTTGAAAATCAAATTTCTTTGGCAAAATGAATTGAGCAGCCAGGATTTTGGCTAGCAAATTACTTGCTTGCTAGCCGATCGAGTATCTATCCATTATCTAACTAAACAAAGAATTTTACTTTTTGTTTTGAAGAATTTTTGTTCTTATTTTAAAATAAGTTCGCCTAAATGTTTTCTTTTTCGACGTATAACTACTAACACACACGCACAAAATTCTTAATTAGGATTTTTTTAGGAATTATTTCATGCTTGTGTGCAGGAGCATGAAATTTTTCCTAAATCACTCCTAATTTAATTTTTTTTTTTTTTTTTTTTTTTTTTTTTACTTAGGATGGATAGGGTTAGGAAGTATTCCACGCGCATAAAATTCACATAGTAGCAAAAAACTCTATACACACGTCAACATTAAAGCATCCCAACCCCAGCTCACAAAGAAATCGAATATGATTCGTAGACTCAAAAGAACTAAACCTTTTTAGCTAGCGCAATCTTTGTCAACAGTATAGTACGGATTTTAAATCCACGATAAAAATGAAGCATATTTCATCTTACCAGAAATCATGGAAAGCCGATGGGTAGGAGCCATAGATAAAGTCAAACTGGTAAATTAATATAGAAACAAAAAGGTATTAGTCCGTGACTAGATTCTATAATGTTCAATATTTCGAATATAAATAAATATTGCTAAAAAACATCGATATCGATGAACTTCTCTACTGGAAGAAACGTTATTCGAACTTAAAAGACTGGAAAGGTTAGCTATCTTGTCAAGTTAACCCGTGATTGAATAAAACATCGATTTTACAACATCAATAATAATTAGTATTCTATATACGCTGCAGTTCCCTTTGAGATGATCGATCTTTTTTGGAACATTTTGAAATTGATTCACTTGCTAACTTTTTCTTTACAGGATGAGGACTAGTCCAAAATGACAAGTTATTTAAATAAAAATCAGAAAATTATGTATCACACAAAAAAGTGAAATAAGAAATTTTGCCATAAACTGGGAGAAGGTCTAATAAACGTATTCATCTCGGAAATGGTGCAAGATTGGAGAAATCAGATTATGGTGAAAATGGTTCAGTGTAAATGGGACGTTTAGTGCTGATCTTCGCTCATTAGTTTGGGTAATATTGATGAAAGTAAGCTTTTTTTTAAATTAGAACCTATAATTTTGAGTTGATGAGTTTTGATGAGATTAAGCAGTTTTTACTTTTAATATATTTTCCTTATTCAAAATTTTTCATAAACTATATGGTTTCGGAGATATTAGCAAAATGAACCTGCAAATAAAAAGTAAAAGAAGAATTGATTTCATTTATTTTTATTTTCGGTACAACAAAACACTGTTGGAACTTAAAGAAAATTGTTTTCCTATATAATGCAGGTTAATTTTTGCTCTGAAACCGTAACGTGAACCACTAAACGTCCCCTTCGACACATAACAATTTTCATTACAACTAATTTTCTAATATCTTGCACTTTTTCCGAGATAAAAGCCTGACGTTTATTAAAACTCATCTCACTAGATTATATTCAAAAGACGTTACTGGTTTTGAACTGTTTTGTTGATTATTCGTTATGTTAAATCAAATTACCATGTTACTTGTTATTAGCACTACATCGACAACAACACAAAGAACCATAGAGACAATAACTAAGAAATACAATTACCATGGCAATACATACCAACTAGAGTAATTAGATTATGTTCGCAATCTTGGATGATAATTTCAACGTCATATTTTTCGAATATTTTATTTCCCTTTGTATCAATTTTATCATACTACCTTCCCTCACTCTTTAAAATTGGAAATAACCAGTGCAGAAGTATGAGCTAGTTATGAGCTTTCGAAGCAAGAAAGCCCGTGGTAAGGGGTTGCACCATTATTCGTTATTGGATTTGATATACTAATTTGTAATTTTTGAGCGGTTACTCCTAAGTATACAAATACCTCCTCCATTTTCTCACGAGCATTCTCACATTGCTCTTTGTTTTTTCACCAAGTGTTCTTTGTATAAAAATCGTCAGTGTAAAAGTTAGCTAATTGAATAAAGCTAGGTTAAACTTGCATTATTGAATAGTGAGATCTACTTGTTAAGTGCATTTTTAACTTATTCTAAATTTTGGGAAAAATGTTTTATCATTTTCGCAGGATTGCTATAATTTAGAACATAATATGTATAAAACACTTTACGCCTAATGTGCAACATCAGCAGAGCACAGAGCTCACATTACGTGCAGACCGTATTAGACTTATTTCACGAACGAAAACAAAATTTTCTCAGCATATTTTGACAATAACTACGAAATAAAACTTGGCGACAATTTACGATATTTTTTTGTTTTGTTTATCATTTTTTGGGTCAAATCGATAAAATACGGAGACGAATATTGTTGCAAAAATATTAAAAAAGAATTTACAGAAAAATTTAGTTTATAGATTAACAGACATTGATATCGGAAACGTACAGTAAAGTTTTTGATTTTCTTCGAGTTTTAGGAGGGAGAGGTACGATGTGAGTGTAAAATATTTTTAAAATAAATCAATTTTTCAAATAAACAAGCTACTGATTTCATTTTAACCGGATATAGTAGCGTATCCCACTAATTTCCAATAAAAACTTAACATGGTTATCGAGGCAGAATAAGCAAGAAAAGCAAACTTTTAAATGAGAAATCGAAATTGGCAGTTTTACGTTGGAAAAGTTAGATTAGATTACAAATGTTATAAGAACATAAATTAAAATTAAAGTTAAAAAATTATTTTTAAATATTATTTGGTTTGCATAAAAAATTATTCGTATATTTGGCTATATTACGGAAACTTTAGGATGGACTATTAATAAGATATGTACTATATGATCGTCCCTCATGTAATATTTTTGACAACATCTTTTATATATGTATGGGCTATACTAAGTTAAATAGGCTTTATTCGATGGTAGTAGTGAATATATTGCGAAAACTGTAGGACGGACTGTTAATTGGGTGTGTAGGGTCTGCTCTCACGTAATATTTTTGTCAACAATACGAATTTTGTCAGAGGAGTCCAACCCTTTTATATACACGGGCTGTAACAATTTAAAAAGGCTCGAGTGTTTACTATTCGATAGTAATGGGTTTTTAATTTGGACAGGTCGATGTTGAAATGGAATAAAACAAGCTGTGTGTGTGAGGTATTAATGAAATTCTTTTAGAAACACATGTCGTCTACCACCATATTGATCAATTTGGGTCAACATTAATCGGTTAGTATCGTTGTGTAGCGCTCGCCGTTGATGGTGATGGCCTCACCAACGTCATTTTCAAAAAAGTACTGACCGATGACGCCGCCAGCCCAAAATCCGAACCAAATAGTAATTTTTTGTGGATGCATTACCACCTGATGAACCTCGTGTGGGTTGGCGTTGTTCCATATATGGGAATTTTACTTGTTAACATAGCCATTCATCCAAAATCGCGCCTCGTCGCTTAAGATGATTTTTCGTCTAAAATTAGGGTGTGATGTGTGAAACGCCGAGGTGAAATGTGTGAAACGCCGAGTTCTTGAGCACGGCTAGGAATTGACTGCCACGGCCAATCTGGTGTTCCTTTCATGTACGAATGAATGTTGGCTATATTGCGGTAACTCTATAGGGATATCCCTTTAAAGAAACCTTTATTTTACCACAGAAGAGTGTCCAGGTGTTCGTTTGACTTTCAAGATTATTCTGGTCAGACCGGCCGAGGTTTTCTAAATGATTACCAGTAACACTAAATTAAAGCTCTATTAAAAAACTTAACCACTAAGTCATCAAGTGGTATATATTGGCGGCTACTTTCCTATATTTGTTTTAACGGTATCACAATCGGTCTATTCTCTGTTCTAAAAAAATAGTTGTTGGTGGGTTTGGTATCCACTTCATATTGAAGATAACTTGAAGATAAACTGCAACTTATAACCAATGTTGAATAGGTCAGTGCTAAAAATGAATTCATTCCAATTACTCACCTCTCTCGTTTAAATCGTGTGATGTGATTTCAGATGACGTGATGTCCTCTTCGTCATACGAAAGGTAACTGTAATATCAGAGCGAGGAAATTGACAAACCATTTAAATTCTAACCTCAGTTAAGTCACAGAATAACCCTAATTATTTAACAAAAACATATTTAAGCCTTGTTTAATCATAATACAAAATAAATCTTAATTCCTTTCTGTGTGTACAGTTATGCCCGGTCTTCACTCGCAAAATTTTGTCATGACGCTAGAATGTCATGTCAAAATACATATACAAGTTGATTGAGAATGTTCCAGGACTTCCTCTCTGACTAACGCTATCCAATACTACCCTTGATCTGTCACTTTTGCCCTACTCGTAAATCTTCAACGTAACTTCATTGAATCCATCGCAGATCATCTGCTTAGTATGTTCCATTATACTACAAATTTTCGGCCTTATATTGTTGCTTACCGGAGTCATATCAATGACAGTTACTACTGATGTGATCTTAGTTGCAGTTAACTGCAACCTGGATTTTTTCGCTATATTGTGTCTCTAAAACAACGAGAAGAGCCTTTCTAGCCTATGCAAGAGAAGAGTTTTGATAAAATATCCAGAGTTTTCCAGTCTCTCTTCTTGATTGCGTAGTTTGTTACATAGGATCCAACATTATTCACACTTGTGTCCCGTTTTATCGTATCGCCTTGAAAAACAGGTATAAAGTTCAATTTTTCGCGAACAGTAGTTCCTTAATTTGTGGGCCCTCAGTCTGGCCGTTTATTTATACAGTTTTTCGAGAACCTTTAAGAATTCGAACGTATTAGATTACATAATAAAATACTTGTTTCAGTCCACACATATGTATAAGAATGAGAAGCACGTACCAATGTTATAAAAAATATTTTTTGGTTATGCTTTACCAAAATTAAGCCAATAACATTGTAATGGAAATAAAGGATATGAAATTATTGATGTTTGTTTATGTCTTGTTATTATTTTTGTTTTGTTGTGACAACATAACGACCTTTCCCCAGTTGAATACATAAAAACATATAAATATAAAAATTTAATACGCGAATTTCCACCACCTTGAATTATTAATTGAATCACATAAATTCCATTTTGACAGTGCAAACTGTTGTCTAAAAATAAAACACACAACCATAAATAAGAGGCCAGAAGACCGGTTTGCAAATAAATTATTACGGATGAGGTATTTGTATACATGGACGGGTGTATCAGATAAAAGATGTCACGTTATATAATTTTGATGGGCTTGTCATTTACAATGGGTGACCAGATACATAAATATGATGTTCACCATGACTTAAAATATTCGTATATTTATTTTTCAACATTTTATTAAAAATTCAAAAATAAGTATTTTCTGGTCCAAATCTCATAAAATATTTAGTAGAACTGAATTTATCGATTGTTGTACATTACATACGAGTGGATAGCACACGGATGTCTACATAAAATACATATAAAACTCAACTATAATTTTACGTTTTCTGTTTTCTACACATGGAACATGAAAATCTCGAAAATATCTAATAGGAAAATGCCATAAATTTTTATCAACAAGATGATTTTCTCCATTCGGTGGACGAATAGTTTTTTTGTTGTTGCTTGTGGGTAATGTGATTAATTTATGGTTTCTTGTCTGGCTATAAAAACAATCCTGACATCTATAAATCTCTGTTTATATGAATAAATAAGTGAGCACATTTATGGTTCGTTCTACTTGATTCTACATCAATAGAATAGCGACTGCACAAATGCTAAAATAACGTTGTGAATGAATAGAATAAAATATTACTCGCATGTATAAAAGATTTCACTAAAGCATTCAATATTTTAATTTTTTATTGATTACGTAATTCATTCTCGTCTTCATATTCATTAAAATTAACACAGAGTTAATTTGTTGGTGTTACGTTTGAATACACTCAAATAGGTATTTATAACTGTTTTCGTTCCGGACACTTGCGGCATATTGAATTTACTTATATTTAAAACAAGACAGGTGCCCTAAATGCTACCTTTAAAAAAAAATTAAATAATTTTTCACGATTGATTCGATGATGTTGAATGATTTTGGGTTGCTTTATCTATAGTTTGTGGAATGTATGGCATGAATCGCACAAAAATTGATGTTTTCCAAAATATAAGCAGAATCAATGTGGCCAAGCAAAACGTTACCAATAATTCGTGCATCTTATTGAGTACGGAGGTATCCGAGTCGTATTTTCATGGATTGGTAAATTTTGGTCTTAATCCGATTCACTTTTATAAAAAAACAGGAACTTCTTTTGAATGGTTGCAATTACTGTTATGTGCACAGCTTAGTATGGGTTCCAGACCATTACAGCGAATTCCAGTTGAGATCGAATGTAAGCGAAATAGAGTCAACATAATGCATATGATTTGATTAATGCTGTATAAGATTGCGAAAATTTGACAGCGGAAAATAAGAGATTTCACTATCAGCAGCACTATCACTAAAAATATTTTATTTTAGTATCACTTCTTTCGATAAATAAAACGTCTTAGCGGAATAAAATATTAAAAATGCTCCTTAAAATGACAAATTGATTGGTAAAGGAATTCGGTAAATGAAATTTTGAAATTTAACAATATTCCGCCTTTTTGTCATTTCTTAACGAATTGCGATGTTTGGATAGTAGTATTGATCAGGGATTTTAAAGTAAGTTTTGGACAAAATTCTAGGATCTGTTCGTGCTGGACTAAACTGGCTATTTCATAACTAGCCCTTATAAAAAATGGTATCTGTACATTTTACACGATATAAATAAATTTTAAACTGGAGGCAACTCCAGTTCTGCGTCCATGTAAATTATTTTCAGTTTTTGACCAATATCTCAGAAACTTCCACTGGTAACCAATACTTTCGGTTGCTTTTCTAATAGCTTAGGTGGTTTTTCTAAGAGTTGTTTCATGTAGTCTTTATAGTCTCATTATGATCTAAGCTATATTAGAAAAACTACCGTAAGTATTGGTTACTAGTGGAAGTTTTTGAGATATTGGTCAAAAACTGAAAATAATTTACATGGACGCAGAACTGGAGTTGCCTCCAGTTTAAAATTTATTTATATCGTGTAAAATGTACAGATACCATTTTTTATAAGGGCTAGTTATGAAATAGCCAGTTTAGTCCAGCACGAACAGATCCTAGAATTTTGTCCAAAACTTACTTTAAAATCCCTGATCAATACTACTATCAAAATTTCATCGTAATTCGTGAAGAATTCCTTTACTTCAAGGATCTTTAAGGCATCACATTTAATATTTTATCCCGCCGAGATGTTTTATTTAATGAAAAAAGTGATACGTAATGAATAAAAAATTTCCGGTAAATATAACAAAAAAAAATTCTTTAGTGATAGTGCTGCCACTTGTGGCAAGTAACGTAATCTGTTATTTTCCGCTGTCAAATTTTCGCTGTTTTATACGCTGTTATTTCTATCTATAAGTGAAAAATCCAAATGTTGTACATACTAGTATTTTATTTATAATACAATTAATAAAGTTGGTAATGAATTTAAAAAAAAAAGAAAAATGTATTTATCATTGAGCGCTTTCAGGTCACTCAACAGTTGGCAACATGTTAAATAAAATCACGGCCAACGTTATAGAAATTTTGAACTCTATGAAATTTTCAAAAGAACTTGGCGATGATTTCACTGATCATGATGCCAAGATCAAAGGGCCGAATTTCGCAGGGCCAAATGTCAAAGGGCCGAATGTGCCGAAGGGCCGAATGTGTCGAAGGGCTGAATGGCTCGAAGGGCCGAATGGCTCGAAGGCCGAATTTTTTTTGATTTTTTTTTTTTTTTGTTTTTAGAAATATATTTTGTTTATTTTTAATTTAATTATTTTTTGTTTGTCCCAAACACCTATTATCAGAAGGCTAACATAGGGGTGGATGTCTCTGGTGGCGCCTGAAAAAATGTTCCTTCACCAAAATGTATCGCTGACTAAATACGTGGAATTTCATAAATATCCAAAGATGAAAAATAGTAAAATACATAAATTCATAAGAAATTCATTAATGTTTAATAAAATAAAAAAATTTACAAAATATTCCATAAAACAACAAATTTAAAAAATCATATTTCTAAAAACAAAAAAAAAAAATCGGCCATTCGATGGATTACAGAAAAAGCAATATTAGTTAGTCAATTTTCAAATATAAATGTCAAGTGCTTCAAGTGTCTGATTTGACAACATCTAAAATGGACCCGCTCTCCACATAGCAAGGAAAGCTTTCAACTTGATGTGCACTTATTTATTTATTTATTTATTAACATTACAATTTAGAATAAAACCGTACACTTAAAACGTTGAGCTTTCAAGCTCATTTGCTGTCAAATGTGCAGTTTATTAAAATTCCAAATACAGCCATTTCCTTCATCTAATGGTTATCCCGTTAGTTTTCTGCTAATATGTGGCATCATTACACATGCACAATTAAGAGAACTGACGAGCACAATAAATATGACGGCCTATAGAAAATCTAAATTAGTTAAAAAATTTCAGTTTGTTGTTGTTTAATATTTCATTTAAAGGCACTAGGAGCTCTCAACAGTCTGTATATAAGATCTTACAATGCTTTAATTCTAAACTATTTACTAATCTTATGTTTTGAGAAATTAATAATTAGGACAAATTTCGAACAATAATGAACGAGTACAAAATTTAATTATATTATTTGCATTAAATACTTTAGCTTTTAACGAGCACTAAGGTCAAACAAGATGTATATTGCATAAAATCGATTTCTAAAGTGCAGGTAATTGATCAAAGTCTCACCTACTACTCGTTACCGATCCTTAAGATTAACCCAAACATTTTACAAAGATTAAAAATTAACTCATGGTAAAAACACAAATCGTAACACTAAAATGTCCCTCCATAACTAGACCTACATCAACTACTAAAAATGGTTTCGATTAACAAATTGTCGGTGCTAATACATAAAAAAATAAAGGCTGAGCAAAATGGCTAAGTGGCTAACTAAATTTGATCTTTAAATGAGCTTCGTTGCTTAAAACGCATAGCTTTTTGTAGTTTACTCGAAATTCTAAAATTCTAATAAGACAATCCCGAACTTTTCGAGATCCGCATGTGTGGAAAGAGCTAAATAGGGCATCGGAAACAGCTAAATGGGTCTTCAACAACGAAATACACTGAAATTATGATCTGCTTAAGACAGATTCGATTGGATTTCAAAAACATATCGCAAATAATAATTACATAATAATGCGATTTTGTACTTAGTATAGTATACACAACATTAACCAAAATTCAACGAATCGATCAATTGTAAACAACTTATATTGTACACGTCTTTACCATACGAAGTAAAGAATTTTTGACTGTTGTAATGTTCTCGTGAAACATTTGGTTTGTTTTATAAGTCTATCTAACCGTATCTTGATTTGAATTTCAAATGACTTCCAACTCCGATTATTTTTCAATATGATTTTGGGGGCTGTGTGAATTCTAGATGGCTTTGATGTATATGCAACAATTTACGTTTCTAGAGATTATATTTTTTGAGCTATTAAGGATATAAAGTAATTAAAATTTCGTGTTGACGTTTAATGTTATCTTTCTCGCTTGCTGTCAATAGGTTTGTCTTGCGTAAAAAAAGTGTTTAGAGAATGCGATTTAAAAATGCCAAGATAATATATTGTATAAAATTTTTACCTGTAAAATTACCCTTACCACAACCCGTAACAACTTGAACTATAGATTGTGAACATATGCTATTTAGAATAACTTATATCCATAAGAATAATGTTGAAATTTAAATGGAAACGGTAGTTATAAGCTCTCAAAGTCTAAAGATGAACCTACATACATCATAAGAGTGTGTTAAGTTTTGACATTTATTTATCGTAACCGTATTAAATTTTATCTTGGAGTGCAATTACAGAATGCAAATATTGTAAAAGGCAAGATAAATTATCATTTACACATTTACAAATTATCTTACTGCTTAGAGATTAGGGCACTGGTATTTGTTTTATTGAGTTATACCGATTTTTTATTTTTCTTTCCATGATATTATAATCTTTGGTACTATAAAACTGATAATTCACTTTTGACTCATTTTGAATAGCCCAAGAATACAGTTCATGAGGTGTGGTTATTTGATTTTCAAACGGCCATTGCAAACTTGCTCTAGCGGCATTTTTCTTAAAAACACCTCCTAATGCATCGCATGTACCTTTTACATAACAGGTTGAGAAGAAGTGGCATTCTGTTTGAATGTTGAAGTCTTCTTTAAAATTACACAAGTTGTAAAAATTCGTTCTGTTTTTATATTGCGCTCCAAATCCATCAGAAAAGAAACAAATCTTTTTAACATGACTTGTTTTCGCCTTTATAAAATCAACTAGGCCTTGAATAAATAATCTCACTGCTACATGATTGTGATTGGTTGACTCCGAGATAGCTATCAAACTGGTGAATTCCAAATTACTATTATTGGAAGAACTTTCGTCCTTATTCATATAGTAAACTGCAAAAGGATGTATGGTGCACTGAGCGTTGAAACAATGAAATCCTTGAACTGCATCTTGAACTATGAAGGAGTAATTTTCCGAAAAATCACATATACCAACACATTCATCGTTTTCCAAATTAGATTTTCTATGTTTCAGATACACTGATTGTTGATCTGCAATAAATGAATGTGGTAATATGTTTTGTAGTTGCTCACAAAATGTATCAATAAAATCCAACATTTATAAAAATGTTGTTTCTATTGTACACCGATCTGTTTGCTGCCATTGTTTATAAGTAATCTCATCTACATCGTTTTCTAATAATATTGTTGATATTTCCTGATGTAAATTTGTTAGTTCCTGGGCAGGATGTACATTCGTTTAAATAGCACGATATCATTGGATTTCCGCAAATAATCTGAGATATGAGATCACGATAACTTTCTAATGTTCTCATTCATTTCTCAGTCTTCAAAGAAGACTTTTTGTTTTTATGACGTTATACGCATACACAATATGTGCCATTTGAATTTGCTAGAACGCAGTGCACATCACATTTAATGTTCGGTGTTAAAATTCTGCCGTGTTCCTCCTGAATCTGCTTTGCTCTATTTGCTGTATAATGTGACACGTTAAACTCCCGTTCAATTTTCCGAGCAGAACAGCTTTTTGGTAGAGTTGTTAAAACCATGTATCATTTTGATTCTTACAATTTTCAAACTTATTTTTGAATAGTTGGATCATTTCAATCATTTCAGCACTATTGACAAATTTTTTTGATTTGTAACATTCAACTCTCATTTTGTTTTACGATTTATCGGTGAACTGCAAATGGACTTCAAAGTATCGTTGAATGATGGAATATCTGGATAAATATAATTCTCCTCTTCGGTTGTTATTGATGAACTTGATGATCTGTTGGCAGGTGAACAGTCTACATTCGAGTTAATCGTTTGTATTCCAGAGGGCCCTTGGTCATTAACACTTAATTTACTTGCACTATAAATGTTTAAGTAACAACCACTGCATTTGTATTCACCCATACTAAAGATAATTCCTTTCAAACTAGCTAACTCAATTAAACTATTATTCGCTTTTCGACAGTCTGATTGTTTTTTGAGTTTATGGCACTTAACACACTTAATATTCATACTGAATTCTTATTATTTTAAAATTTTACTTGATTTAACTTTAAACTCTAGTTTACGAATAACATAGTTCTTACAAATTTAGATGTATACAAAATTATTTTTAGGATTTTTTAAACCAAAATTGACATTAGCAAATTTTTACTGTCCGGATAATAAAGATTTATTATAACCCATCACACTTACTTATGTGGTGAGTCGGTTGGTAATAATAAGTACACACATTTTTTTTCAAAAAAGGATCCCGCCCAGTTCTATTCCTACTTTCGTGACTAATAAGTTGAGATAATAACAAAAAAATAATAAATATATACCTAAAAACACCTTGAATTTTGTTACTTAGCCGAGGACTAACTGCATACGTGTAGCTTACGCTTATAAGCAACACGGACGATCATTAGATCAGTGATTACTGATATACCTGTCTTTGTTGTTTGTCTCTCTCTTTTTAATTTTATTTCTTGTTTCCTTATAATTACTTTTTCATATTATAATAACCGACATTCTTATTTTTAGAAATTATTAGATACTCCTGATGATGATTATAATCCAACAAATGACTCATTAATAAGTATTAAATTGATGAAATTTATTGTAATAAAAATATATTTTTTTAGTTATGAGCTAACCCATGTTTTATAGAAGTTTAAAAATTTCCGTTATCGGTGTTTTCTTTTATGATAGAACCATTTTTATGATTAAATCCCTGTTTTTTGCATTAAAGTAAGCGTAGTATGGAATTTTTAAAAAATTATATCATAAAAACGAAAAATAACACCCATTTTTTTTATTTTTGTACCTGTTTGGGAAATGATTAGACTTGAAAAAAAAATGATAAAAAATTAGTTGTTGTTGTTGTCGAAAGTACTGAAAATAAAAAATTAATAAAAAATTGAATAACAATTATTTCTAAGACTATCGTTAAATCCCTTTCATTTGAGATCTCATTTATTAAGATCGGTCAAGTATTTTGCGAGCTACAAGTATTTAAAAATTTACATTTTTGCGAAATTCCTAAAATCGCGTGCGCCTCTGTTCAAAAGTACAGTACAGCACCAAAGAGAAAAACAGAAATTATTTTTTGTGTTTCTGGACCATAGAGAACATCTTCAGCAAGTTTCATAAAAATCGATGGAGGTGAGAACAGAATCCGGTCGTTTTCGTGTGGAATCGCTGATACAGACAAGCATGCCCTGTATAGTACACAATTGTTTTTATTCAGTTTGTTGCTTTTTTTCAAACGAAGTAGGATCGTCATTTTAATTCGTTCAATTTACAAGTTTACTCTAATACAAAACTTTTTGGTAGGCGCGAGGAAAGTTGTTTACACATCAAAAACCCTAAGCCAGTTTTGACAAGTAGATTTAAGTTTAAATTTTATTTTCGAGAGTGCAGAATAAAACAATTTAAACACATTTTGTGTCTAAATATAAAATAAGGTTTTAAACTAGCAAAAAAAAATCGATTACAACTTGCAGTGCTTCAAAGAAACACACTGTAGAACGGGCCGTTCAAATTAAATAGAGATCTCCTGGAACTTAGAATAATGGAACACGAGCGAATTGGATTAAAAAAAACAAAAATTTGGAAAAATTGTAACATTTTTCTATTATTGTTTTACAGCGCGCAGCATCTGAAATCTGTGAATTTCTTAAACGTACAATTTTTCTATTAAAAATCCAAAAATTGTAATATTATGAATAATAATTATTGTTTCCACATGGTGATTCATAAAATTTCATTTCAACTCTTTCGTTATAAATGTAATCGTTTAGATTGCTATTAAATCCATCGTTCATCTCGAAAATTCTGATGTGCATGGGACCATAATTTACTAAAATTGTTAAATTTTTATAAAACTAAATTTTAAATTGGATGTAAGAGAAATCTGCGGCATCACCCTTTAAATCACTTTACTACCTACACAACTAAACGGAATGCTCATTTTTATAGAAAATTAATAAATTTATGCTCTGCTGTAGTTTAAATTTAATAATTAAATAATATTTTTGTTGTTATGGTTTAATGCCATTTTTTCACCACCGTATAACTTTTGTCACTTTGAAAATTTAATTAAAATGAAACACTTGTAACACTTGTTTTCCTCATAGTAATAATATGGTTTTATTTTAGAATATCGATTTCGAAAAATTTATATTTTCATCTTCAGTTCTAATTACAAACTCAGTTCAGTTTGTAATTAGAGTGTTTCATTTTAATTAAATTAAATACTGCACTATGATGGCTGATTTTCAAATATGTGTTTGGTTGAATATTTTGGTAAAAATTAAAATTAAAATTTAGATGATTTGTTTAATTTTTTATTCATAAGAATATGTTCAAAAATTTTACAGTTACCACGGGTTCTTATAGTAACTTAATAAAAACTTCCCCTCTATTTAAAGCTCTCATTTTAATATTACGGCTTCTTAAAATTATAGATGGCTCTGCTTATAGGTGATACTTTAATTACAAAACATTGCAAAACAGTTGTTTCGTGAACAAATGCTTACTTTCCAGAAAACTTAATAAACACATTTTACTAAACACTTGTTCTTTTATTTCGCAAAAATTTAATTTTTGAACATTTTAATTAAAAAATTTGTACAAAAAATTTAAACAATCACTCGATCGATTTCGACTTGTTAGGTCATCATGAGTATCTACTGATTTGTAATAAGAAAAATTTAATTAAATTTGAGGAGGGGCGAAAAATAAGCAATAAAAATTAACCTATTGATCGTCCCAACCATCTGTTGTTTATACGGAATTTTTAAATGATAAATAAGGGAGAATAGGATGTTAGCTATTAGTCATCGTGCATATTCACACTACGGTAACATGAATCCGGTAACTTCTAGGTTTCCTTCCTCTTTACCGATACAATAAATAAATTTTATAGATAAAAAGGAAAGAAACGAAAAATTTACCGGCTACAAGTTCCCCTAGTGTGGATATGCACATCGGCTGAGTAATAAAATTAAAAGTACATTAAAGTACATTTAACTACCCGACGTATTAGTCATGTTATTACGAGCGTGAATATAGAACAGGGCGTGATCCGTAATTGGTGAGAAACGGATCTCTCTCTATATTATGGAATTAAGTAAGACAATGGCTATTTTTCTGCGTCTGAAAAATTCAAATGAAGTAAGAACAATAATAAGTATACATAGTGTATACAATATATCAGAAATTTTGTTTTACAATTGAGCAAAAAAAAAACGCCCAACCAGCAATTCTAGTAGTTTAGAATCGTTTTGTTATATTTTTTGACATCTCCGACTTTTTTTGTTTATGAAATAGAGTCAACGATTATTTTTATGCGAATTCAACAAAAACATTTTATTCTAAAACTGAGAAGTGATTTGATAACCGTTTAAAATAATTATTAACATTTTTATTGCTACACAAAATGTTTGTTTACCAACAAAATGTGCATGACATTTGGAAAATTGCGTTGTCTCTTTCTTTTTAGTTGTTTCTCCAGTCATCGTTTACTTTTTTTATTGCACTTTTTCAAGCCAGTGTCATAATACCATTAATGATATTTTGGTTAAGCAATATACGATTCTAAGATATCTATAAACGTTTGCTTTTCGGTTGAATATTTAATATGTCTAAATTGTTAGAGCTAGCTGTATGATTTTTTAAAGTTAAATGATTATAAAAAGTTGAGTGATTGCAACCAGGGGCCTATTAACCAAAAACTAATCACTTTGCACTTTACAAAATTTTGATAAGTGCTAAGTCTTTTACAGATTATAAGAACTTTGCAAATGAAACTTCGTTTTTGTTGCTCTTATATTGCTGATTAGTCAAGAAATAATCCCAAATTTTTGCTATTATCACTAAATTACTTATATTATATAAACTATAAATTATTAACATAATAATGATTCTATACATTAAATACAAATTAATTTACAATTTCGATAATCCAAAGTATAAGGAAGAAATGCAAAATGCTAAGTGAAATGTGCAAAGACTTTGCAATTATAACACAATAACAACAGTGTTTTTATTTTACAGCTGTTTGATATTTTCTCATAATCTTTGCTAAATAAATGTTTGCATTGCATGCATTGTGATAAGTTTAGTTGATACTTTTAAAACCTATGTTAGGTCGTCAAAAATGATTCGACGTGAATTATTATTCGGAAACGATGTAAGAAATAAAAATATGTATCAAAAGAGGATAAATTTTAGAATATCCCACGAATTTTCATTTAAAGAATCGTTCCATATAAATTATCAACAAGCAGAATATATTTTACAAAATATCGGGGACCTTATTAAGCACAAAACTTCAAAAAATAAGGCATCGACTCCAAAACAACAACTATTACTGTGCTTCATTGCGTTACAAAGGGGACTGTTTGCCCCACAGTACGTCGCGTTTGAAACGCAATAGTCGAAAATTTATTTCCAAAAATTGTGTGTTGGCCAGAAAACGTGGCGGACATTGTCCCTAATTTTTATATAAAATGAGGGTTTCCAAATGTTTGTGGATGTGTTGATGATACAATAATTAATATTGATGCACCATCAAGTAACGAAGTTATGTTTGTTGATAGACATGCAAATCATTCACTAAATGTAATGATGATATGCAGACCGAACAATTTATTTTATGCCGTCAATGCCAATTAGCCTGGAAGCGTGCATGATTTTCGCATGTTGCGTAACTCAGCAGTATTTCACAAGCAACTAATTTTAAAAAAATCAACTGATGTTATTTACATAGATGTTTTTGTATTTACAGATTTGAAAGTGGTTGGAGACCCTTTGAAGGAGCTGTTATTTTAGGCGATAGTGCATATCCACTCAGAAATTGGTTGATCCCACTGATAAATCAAAATTCAGGAGATACCTCTGCCCAGAATTTTAATAATGCACACAAAAGAACTCGTCATCTAGTTGAGAATAGTTTTGGAATTTTAAAAGAAAAGTTCCCTTGTTTGAATTATTTAGGACTACGTCCTAGAACCGCAGCAAAAATTGTACTCACTTGTTCAACAATACACAATATTGCTTGCACGATAGCTCGAGAATCGGTTAATGGCACTGAAGTAACAACAAAAAACATAAACTTATTGCTGGAAATGGAAGCTCGAAAAATTAAATAATATTTTAACTTTCTTCAGACAAACTGTTTAATTCAAATTTATAATAAAATAAAAATTTTAAACATATAAAAATTTAATTTTCTAATTCTAAAACCTCAATTTTATAGAATTTATATCTGTGGTGGTTTCGAGATATGTTGTACGTCGATCTCGAACTGACAATAAATCACTTGTTATTTCTGACGGCATTAAATTAAGTTCCCTTTCTAATTTTAGGCATTGTAACCGTCGATGGTAAATTTCTACCTTCATTAGCTCAAGTTTTAATTTGCGATCTTGATTTTGAAAATCACTATTTCCTTTTTTTGCATTTTTTGAATCTTTAATTGAGTCATTTAATTTGGTGGAGCTACCTTACTCACCATAGCTCTCCGGTAAATTTAAACCTCTTACGACTACAGAATCTCGCTCCAAAATGTCAAGTATGAAATTATCAATTTCATCAAGCTTACAGTCCCTACCCTCCTTCGATCCGGGTTTTTGAGCGTTATCTCGCTTTGCCTATTTAATTATCACAAATTAAATGATGATACACATTATACAAATTAATTTTTACCAATATTCGGCTTTTCCACAAGCCAAAGAGATTATCTGTAGCATATCTCCAGGAGACCTATTTGGGAAATCAATTCGAATTGCTTTTCGATTCGAACATGATTTGGTATTTGGGAATTCGATCGAAAATAAAAACTTACACTCTCTAATAAAGACTAGGGAAATTATTTTTAATCATTATACCTGCAATAATAATTTAAATCTTGGCGATATTTTGACATTCATAGAGATTCATACCTCCTCGCGGTGCTCTCTGGGTAACGCTAAATGAATCAGGCGGTGTAGTGGAGACGAACAGACTAAATCCTGTTTATAGTCATGGACCCTACATGTCAAGGCGGGTTATTGGCGCCTCAAAACCAATACCAAATCAGCGTCTGTTCTCCAGGTTAGGTGCGGCTGAAGCGGGCGTCTGTCTTGTATCAAGCGGCTCGCTATATAAATGTGATCAAGGTAGGACTGGATGCCTTAAGATTATCACCAGTACGTGACCCACACACGTAACAAGCGGGTTGAGCGGCAGGCCAACAACCTTCCCTCTTAAAAACCATTTAAGTTATGAACCCTGAACAAAGGCCTCGGATTACCATATCGGATTCATCACAAACTCGACCTCGGAAATTGTACACGGACAACGCTTTAAAAATGGGAACATGGAACGTGCTTAGCCTCTTAAGACCTGGAGATCTCCAGAACCTTTCGAACCAAGCCAAAAGTTACACATTAGACGTACTTGCACTACAAGAGCTTAGATGGTCTGGAAGTGGGATCCATGACACCACCAATGGTTACACTCTTCATTACAGCGGCCATCAGAACGGAGGAGAATTTGGAGTTGGCTTCCTCATCCATCGGCGCGTGAAGCACCATATCATCGATTTCCGCCCTATCAACATGCGGATATGCACGGTCAGACTTCGCACTAATAAATTTAACATCACGATCGTTAATGTGCATGCACCCACCGAAGATAAATCAGATGACATCAAAGATCTCTTCTTTGTCGAGCTCGAGGAAGTCATCAATAACATACCGCACCACGACATTAAAATCATCGTGGGCGACTTTAATGCAAAAATCGGTAGAAGTGCAGAAAATACAACGCACATCGGTCCTAACAGCCTGCACCTAACTAGTAACAACAACGGCCAACGCATCACCGACCTGGCAATAACGTACAACTTAGTTGTATCAAGTACGTTTTTTCCACATAAGAGAATTCACAAAGTAACGTGGAGATCGAATGATGGAAGAACGGAAAACCAAATCGATCACGTCATGGTGTCCAAGAGACACTCCACCAGCATATCTGACGTTAGATCTTACAGAGGTGCAGATATGGACAGCGATCATGTGCTTGTCATATTTAAATATAAGTGCAAACTGTCATCAACCTTCAATAGACAAGCACAAAAAACCGTTCGATGGAATGTGGATGCTCTAAAAGACCAAGCGTCACTGCAGAGTTACCAATCAGCTGTCACTAACTATTTAGAGCGGCCCAGCGACAACGAAGGAGCTCCTCCTAATATCCAGGAGCAGTGGCACGCTATACAGTCAGCCATAACCACCGCGCAAAACACTATCGGCAGAAGACCGCCGAGATCCCGCAATGATTGGTTCGATGATCAATGCCGCCTGGTCGTCGAAAATAAACGAAAGCTTCGTGAAAAATGGTTGGCTCGCAACACGAGAAGCACTCAGGCAGAATATCTACGCGCAAGGGAAGCCACGATTAAATTCCTTCAACAAAAGAAACGCGATCATATGAGGTCATGCATCGAAAACATCAGCTTCCAAGCGGAAGTAGGAAATTCAAGGGACTGTTTTGCTAATGCCAGGAACCTCACTAAAGACTTCCACCCAAGAAGTACAGCCATAAAAGACGGGAATGGAGAATTGAGAACAAACGTGGCTGATGTTCTCTCAGTATGACAAACCTACTTTCAAAGTCTGCTAGACCGGAATGACGAAGTGACCCCCATTAGAGCAATAGCTCCTCCAGGTGATGAGGTCTTCGTCGAATATCCCACAGCAGAGGAAGTAGACGCAGCTATTAGTCGATTGAAAAACGGCAAGGCACCCGGTCTCGATGGAATCCCCGCAGAATTAATCAAACTCGGAGGCGCTACTCTTGCAACAAGTTTATACGATCTCGTCGTTTGTATTTGGGACCAAGAAGAGTTGCCGGAGAATTGGAAGACCGCACTCATATGTCCGTTGCATAAAAAAGGCGACCGTCTTAAATGTGAAAACTTTCGTGGCATAGCTCTATTGAACACTGCTTACAAAGTGTTGGCTAATGTTGTACTTGCCAGACTCATCCCTTTCGCCAAAAACATCATTGGCGACTATCAGTGTGGTTTTCGTCCCAACCGATCGACCACTGACCAGTGTTTCACCATGAGGATGATCTTGGAAAAATGTTGGGAGTACAAAATAACCATACATCAATTATATATAGACTTCCGGCAGGCATATGACAGTATAAACCGCGACAACCTTTGGGCCGCGCTCATATGCCTAGGTATTCCAGAGAAACTTGTTTCTCTGTGTAAATTAACAACGTCTGGATCTGCATGTAGAATTGTAATTGAAGGATCTGTGTCAGACTCCTTTCAAATAACATCTGGTGTTCGACAGGGAGATGCACTCGCGCCTGTGCTGTTCAATTTGGCGCTTGAGTACGTAGTGAGGAAAAGCAACATTGAAACTTCGCGCTGTATATTCAATAAATCAGGCCAAATTCTTGGATATGCAGATGATATCGTGCTTCTTGGCCGAAGACCTAGCGACATCAAGGACAGTTTCATACCGCTCAATCGCTGCGCAAGAAGACTTGGTTTGGAGGTGAACAGTACCAAAACGAAATTTTTAACAACACCCAGGAACATCTCTATGGCAAATCTCGAAATTGGCGACCATAATTTTGATAGCGTTGAAAATTTTAAATACCTCGGGTCACTTATAACATCATCAAACGACATGCAGGCAGAAATAAAAGCCCGAATCGCTGCCGGACAACGAGTTTTCTACGCGCAATCAAAATTATTGCGATCTAAACACCTATCGCAGTCGTGCAAGCTCGCACTTTATAAAGCACTGATAAGACCTGTGCTGACTTTCGGAAGCGAGAGCTGGACCATGACCTCTAACGACTGTAGATTATTATCTACCTTCGAAAGGAAGGTCATCCGTTCAATTTTTGGTCCTATTAAAGTTGCGAACAATGAATATCGGATTCGCATGGACCACGAAATAAAGCAACTTCTCGGAGGTAGCGATATTATCGGCTTCATCAAATCTAATCGAGTGAGATGGCTCGGCCACGTTGCAAGATCTCCACAACAACGAATGGTTTACAAAGTGTTCCATCAACAACCAGCCGGAGTACGTCGTAGAGGAAGACCCCGACTGCGCTGGCGTGACGACGTCGAACAAGACCTACTCGTATTAGGATGTCGAAATTGGAGGACGAGAGCGATGGACCGAGAAGGATGGAGGACCATAGTGCGGGCGGCAAAATCCCTTCATGGGATGTAAATGCTAGAGAGAGAGAGAGATATTTTGACATTTAATTGCAATTATATTTTTTGTTTGGTTTTTATCAGCAAACTTTTTTCCAGACATGGGAGGATCGAATTGCACTATTTAATCGTGCTCCATAATTTCATCTCAGATCCGCTTATTTGATACACACGCATCCGCAGTTAGGTTGTAGCCTTTCGCGAAGTCTGGATTTTCTTCCATAACTAACCAAAATGTCAAATTGGTTTAAGGTCATATTTTTTTTAAAACAAAAAAACAGTAAAAATTCTATTATTTTATTATATGTATTTAATAGTAATTCATTAAACGATATTTTTATTTTCAAAATGGCGTGTGCATAAATAAAATAAAAGTGTATTTTAAACTTTTACTCGTTGTATTTGCCTTCGTCAACAAAACTAATTACGAATAAAAATTCGTTCATGATCGTAGAATTATTGCTCGTAATCGAATTGCCCAATAAGGGACATTTTCATTCTGTTCTTGTTATACGTTTTCGTTTAAATAAAATTCGATTTCGAATTCCCAAATATCGATTTTTCGATTGGTCGAATTCGATTTCCCAAATAAGCCCCCAGCACAGAAAAAAATAAATATAAACAGAAGTAAAGCTGCATACAAAATTTTTACGCATATTTTCATAGTACAATATGGGGTCACGATCCGGTTTTATGTTGACCAAATTTAAAATTACCGTTATAATCTAAACGAAAAAAAAATGAAACAAAAACAATATGAAAGTTAGATAAACACTTAATGTATATTCGAAGAGTTGGACATTCTAGATTTATTATTTAAGGCGTAAAAAGAGTTTGTATTTTGGGGTTACAATCTAAAAAAGTTGTTTCAAAATTTTGTATGCAGCTTTACCTCTGTTTATATATTACTTTTCTCTATGCCCCCAGTCTTTGTCGGCAGATGCTAATTGCATAGAATAATGTCTGTGAAGTTAGCCCGAAAAATATCCCGAAGAAATGCGATGGCAACACTATAAAATGAATATCACGACATTTTTCAGTGTCATCCCGAAAAATTTTCTATATTACGCTAGTTTTGAATGTCGTCCCGAATATTTTTTACTATCATGACATTTTTACTATCATGACATTTTTTATTTTTTTGTTATCCCGAAAAAAAATTCCAAAAAAAATAATTTTAGTAAACAAATAGTAACAAGGTGTTAACCATCCCGAAATCAAAAAAAATTTTGAAATTTAAAAAATTTAATAAAAAACGGGAAATTAATTTAATAACAAATAATTTAATGGCATGGTTAAGCCAAAAATGCAATTTCAAATATTCTTGTTATTAGTAAGAGAACAATTATTGTGATTCGAGTTTATGAGTCAAATTTTAGATACAGTCGTGTGAAGTCATAGTAGATATTAATTAACAGAGCAAAGTTGGTATGGAATTTGTAGAGGAAGGATCCACCTTTCAAACGCCAAAATTGCGAATCGAGCCTATGAGTCAAATTTAAGATATAACCGTGTGAAGTGGTAGTAGATATTAATTAACAGAGCAAGGTTGGTATAAAATTTGTAGAGGAAAGACCCAATTGCTCTGTTAATTAATATCTACAATAACTTCACACAACTATATCTAAAATTTGACTCATAGACTCGATTCACAATTTTGGCGTTTGAAAGGTGGATCCTTCCTCTACCAATTCCATACCAACTTTGCTCTGTTAATTAATATCTACTACGACTTCAAACGACTATATCTAAAATTTGACTCATAGACTCGATTAACAATTCTGTTCAGAAAAATGTTGTTTTCTAATACTAAATATTTGAATTAATTTTTTTTTATATTTTATTAATTTTGTTTATATCGATGTAAATTATTTTAGTGTAATTTTTTTCGAGGTGAAATAAAAATTTATCACGAAATGTTATATCGTACATATAATTTTAATTGAAAATTTCGTGATACTAATTTAATATTACAAAACTATATAATAATTTACTATACATTATAGCTAATCTCGTGATATATTTGTTTTATATGCAGCAATATTAATTATATATACTTGACTATCAGGATAGTATTAAAATATTCTGTAAATATATAATAGTCTTGCCATATTTAACTATAATGGTTTTTCGGGATAATTTTTCGCGCTAACTTCCCAGAGGTCATAGAACGAGCGACGACTAACCCCTCTTAGCATGCTGCCTCCTTTTTAAGTTTAGTAGTATTATTGAAACTACCAAAAAGAACGTTTTTCCTCTTTTTTACTTCCTCCAATAATGCAAGTTTTTGCTTAATCACTCAGCAAATAATATTGATTAGAAAGGGAGTTTTGGAAAGCGTTAATTATATTTTAATGAAACATATCAATTTAAACCTATAATATTAATGTCTAAATCCCCTGGACCCTTGTTAATTATGTATTCGAAACTAAACATTTATACCATAACACATTTATACCATAACATTATATAATTTTCTCTTTAAGGAACAAAATAGTTGAACTTATCAAAATAAATTGTTGCTTACCAAAATTTTGAAAAGTGCTAAGTGGCAAAGTACGATGATTAAATAAGCCCCAGATAAATAATCTTTAGCTCTAAATCCAAAATTGGGCCCAGTTTGTCCAACATGGGAGAAACTACAATCATTGTAATTACTCCAATAAACACCAGACGTGAAAAGGCGATCAATTCTAGGTTTATTATTCCAGAATAGTAACAGAAAAAAATGTTTATAGGTAGTTGCTAGTTTGTATTTTGAATAATTAAATAAAAACTAAAATGTCACGACTAATACTATTCCCCAAACGTCAGAAATATATCCAAACAACCCACGGGTGGATTGTTTTATGTATACACTAAAACGTTTTAATCAAATTTGTAAAACTTTTTAGTTATGTTATATCAAAAATTTTCGCTGCTATAATTTAATGTCATTTTTTTTCTTCTTAATCATAAGGAGTTCAGGTACTCGTATGAACAATCAAATAAATTTAACTATGTATGTATATTATAATAATGGTTACTAGTCAGCATATATAAAATAATAGTGCCAAAGACACATAGATGTATATAGTAAAGTGATAAAAAGAAATTCTTGAAACCACAAGAACGGGACGTTAGACAAAATAAATGTAACTTACCTCCATATTATACGTACACCGGCATTGTACATCCGTAAAGTATAGACACTGTAAGACAATTTTTTTTTGTTACGGTTATGTGCTGTAATTTTTCCTACTTTATATTTTCAAAGTCTTGAGAGAAAATGTTAATAAATTTTATTATGATATAAAAAAGGAAAATTCGAGTTATTTGAACAACTAAAATAATTGTTCTCAGAAGTAAAAGTTTTTCCTATAATACTATTTCATATTTTTTTCTACAAAAATCATGATAATAGAATTTTTTATTATTATTATTATTAGTACCCACTGTTATTGTTATTAATATTACATACATATGAACTATTATGTAGAACATAGTTTATAATATTCGTGTTTTTGTTATTGTCCTGGATAGTGAACGTATATGGTACCTTATCCTAAATTCGTAATGCTTTCTAATCTGCTTAATCCAGCACTGTACATAAAAATATTTTCGGTTTAACATTTGTGAACTTTGCGTGCCCATTATAATTGAGGTCTCCCTAGTTAATCGGACGTATTAACGAAACATTTTATTGCGTTTTCCTCTCGTTCAACCGCATTTAATTAAAGATACAAATTTTATTATTTTTATTACCAATTAGGGGCTAAATATTTACTCTTTCCTCCGAAAGGCGTCCGACAGGCGTGTGTAGGTTTTTTTGTGTTTTACTCAGTCGTATTAAATTGGAAAGCATTATTCCGCTCAAGAGAAAGTAAACCAATAAAATAAAATCTGGCGAAAACCCCAAAACAATCAAATAAATATAAAAGTTAACTTCTTGTTCTAGTTTCACGGAAATGTGGGAAACCTAAGGACACGAATGAATATTGTTTTCCTAAACCATTATAGCCGCACCAATAGCAATAAAAACAGGCTATATTACCTACCATTACTATTAAATATTATTTGAGATTTTATTTTTTATTTTAGTAATACAATTGAAAGCATGAATAGAAGTGATTTCTCTATCCCTTTCCTGTATCTTCTGTATGTACGTTAATTGATATCAGATTTCTATTAGACAGGAATTAAGTTTCCAATGGTGGGAATGGTATAGCACACGTCACATATACAAAACATATAATTGGCTTTATTTTCACCGTATTAAAAAAAAATGTTTATTTAATTATTATTGTCCAGGGTCCACACATACTAACACTCCACAATACCCAAAAAGCAGACTAAAAAAGTTACTTTATTATAATTATGGAATATACTTATCCATATTTTACATCTCTAATTAGATCAACCCAACCGCATTAATTTTTAACCCAATTCTCTGAAATAATATTTTGTGTTTTTTTTGTACCTGGACACTAATGTGATAACTGGAAAATAATTGTCTTTTAATAGATTTTTCGTTTAAATATAAATTGTATGAGTTCGGAAAATTAAAAAAAAAAATGTAAATTATTTTTGGCACAAAATTTTATTGATTTTCAGTTTACTTATAATATAAGCTTTTGGGTTCCTTTTAGGTGATTGGATAAGTTCTAAAAATATTTCGTAAAAAAACGTAAAAATGTAGGAATGGAAGAAGAAAACTTACATTAATTTTAAAGAAATGTACAGAAAAAGGTATAACGGATTTATTAGAGCGTACCTTGTTTGATATTGATTGACATGCAATCTACCGCCAAAAAAGAAACATTTTTGATGCTACAACTAGGACAACTGTTTTCCAATAAAGTGGTTGGATTAATTCGATTCTTGAAATCGGAATCAGAAATCAATGGGTAAGTAACGAAATTGGTATTATGCTGATCCAATTTGAAAAGAGGATCATCATGTTTCTATTTACGAGAATATAATACAGCTAATCATACAAATTCAATGGATACTTTCTCAAATAAATTTCTCTGCCATATAAAAATATAGATTCTGGAGAGGTATATATGTATTTTCATTACTATAGGTACCTTGTTGGGTACAGGTTAATCACATAGTGAGCTATATTCAATGAACGTGTCGAATTGAAGTATTTTTCACAATAAAAAGAGTAACCGCAAAAAACACCATTTTTTCGTCCGTTTTTGCGTAGTCTGTAGTAAGAACGGGGAAGGTCGTACAAAGGTCCCCGTGGGCTTAAATTGACCGTCATAAAAAATGTGGGTGAGCATAACTAGATTTTTTCAATATTGAGTCAATTTACCCCTACTTGAGGGGTGGAAACCACCCCAGAAGAAAGAAATGGGAAAACGGTCGGGAAGTTCTTGATAAAAATGTTTGGAATTTCATGGCAAGAGTGACATCAGAAATGGTCTTCCAAATATCCTCAGGGAGAAACACACCCCTGGGTGGGAGGGAAACCACCCCTATTGCCGAAAACTTCCCGACCGTTTTCCCATTTCTTTCTTCTGGGAGTGGTTTCCACCCCTCAAGTAAGGGTAAATTGTCTCAATATTGAAAAAATCGAGTTATACTCACCCTAATTTTTTGTGACGGTCAATTTAATCCCACGGCGACCTCTGTACGACCTTCCTCGTTCTTGCTACGGACTACGCAAAAACGGGCGAACTTTGCGGTCACTCTTTCGAAGGCAAATATTTATGAAATTAAAATTCCAAGTATTGTAAATCAATGTCTGTCTATCGTTGGTATTTCGAGATATAACATCGCAGCATTGTGTTTTCCACAAATTAATAAAAATTGTGTGTTTTTAAATTTGTAAATTTTCAATTTTAAAGTTGGTGAAATATCCATTTTACTTTCATAAACAAATATGATTTTGTGAATTGAAATAATACCTGTTTATTCTAAACAGAAAATGAATTCAATCAATTTGTTAGCCATATTTCGACAAATCCAAAACCTAAGTGATAGAAGTCAACATTTGGAAAGCTTGGAGACGCGGAAGAAATGGCATTATTTTAAGCATTAAATTCAAAAGAAACAGTAGGCCGTAAAATGTGGAAATTGGCAACAGTTATAAATATTTAAAAAAAAATATTTCAAATTGATGATGATGATATCACACTTTATTTGTTATAGATCCGCGATAAATTATTTGGAAGGTTGAGGTGCCGTTGTATCCCGAAATGAAATTAAAAAAAAATCGAATGATTAGGAAAACAGTTTCAAAATTTGTTAACTCCGTAAAAAAATTTAGAGGTCGGCGATTGATCGTCGAAGGAGAAAGACGTGGTTTGCTTTCTTTTCCGCAAAATAAAATAAATAAAACTTAAATTTGTTTTTATAATATTAAATAAATAGTAAATTAGTGAAAGTGAATATGGTGTGTATCATTTATACAAAGAGTTGTATTGATATTGTATAACGAGATGTACAGGGTTGCCATTAGAGTTACCACCTGTCTATATTTCATATTGACTATCAATATTTAAAGAGTTTTGTCAATATGATAATATAGAATAATATGGACATATTGATTGTCTTGTCCATAAATTTCTTTATTAAATAAAATAATAATACAATTTCGTAAAAAACGTGCATAAGATTTTTAAATTTTTTGTCATAAAAAGGTACTATAATTTTTTCTGATTTTAAAGTGTAAATGCATAAAATCTAAAATCACTATTGTTTACAGTGTATAATTTTTAGACTAAACTGAAATTTACCGGTAGCAAAATGTCAGTTTTATAAATTTATTTAAGAAAGTTTACGATTTCCTACTATAAGGTTTTCTCCGTATATTCAAAGACAAATAGTTGTTGTATAGGTAAAAAGATAAATGTGCAAATAAATTGGTATGTGTATATATTTTAATGAATACGTAATTTATGAAAAATACTAAAATTGTTATTTCAATAAATGAAAAAAAAAAGTTATTCGATGGTTTCTACAAACAAAAATCAAACTGCTAAATCAGAACATGAAGAAGAATATGCGACGCCAACAAAAAACAAAAAATCCTAAAAAGACAGTGCAAATTTACCATAAGCTAAGCAATTTCCTCATTTTACACTAAGCCAAATTGTGATCAAGAATTTGCAGTTTTAGCTACAGATATTGGTTTTATCTACCATGGGGTTATGCATCACCACAGTTTTTTGTCACAACAATGTAAAATTAGAATGGCATGCAAGTTACTTTCTGATTCAAGCTTAAGTCCGAAAGTTCATTGTGGCAGAACAAAAATAACGGCAATAATTAAAAATGTTTTGTCACCATATTCTGTTGGTATTTTATTAAAACATCTAGTTAATGAAAAGTCATACTCATTAGCAACAAGTGCCTCCAACAAAGGCAACATTAAATGCTGGCCACTAGTTATAACGTATTATTCTAAAACTGAGGGATGTAGAGAAGGATTATTAGATTTGTATGATGATGCGAATTGAAAATAAATTAACGTCTAATTATTTACGGACAATGCCTCTGTGAATTATAGATGCCATAATTCAATTTTCCAAAAGCTTTGTGACTAAAACAAAAACATCAATAAAGCAAATTGTAATTGACACATTTTACATAACGTCGCGAAACATAGCCGTAAAAAATTAAAATATGATGTTGAAACTCTCGTTAAGTTTTGAACGAATTTTCAACGTCTGGGAAAAATTTAGAAGAGCTTAAGGAATTTTTGAATTTTTAGAACATGATTATTCAGCCTTACTTCGTCATATCCCAATAAGATGGTATAGTTTGCAGGATGCCTATTAAATTGTACTTTCTTTCGCAAGGAAAGCGTAATGTAGATCCGGTTATTTTGTCTTTTATAAAAGAACAAGAAGGTGGTTTATTAGACGGAACCGACCTTAGTTTTCCCGAACTCTATTTACATTTTATGCAAAACTATATGCATATTATACATGTGTCAGTAAAACTCTTGGAAAGCAAGGATGCATCTGTAACACAAATTTACGACATTATGCTTAAAGTACGCACAGAGTTGGAACATCGAAAACATGACAATTTTTTTGGTTTTGTTATGAAACAGGCACTTCCAAAGTTTAATAACAGCCAAAAATTAAAATTTAAAAAGAACGCGATGGAAGTTTATGAGCGAAGTTTAAATTATTTAAATGAATGATTTGATTTTAGCGACAATAATCCATTTAAATTATTTAAAGTTTTTAGTCTGCAGCAAGAAGAAAACTTGTTTGAAAGCAATAACATGAAATGGGTCGAATTTTTCAAGAAAACCAAGATTGAATGTCCCAACTTATTAAAATTAGCAGAACGTGTATTTAGCATACCGGTAAGCAACGCTTATGCCGAAAGAATTTTCCCTATTGTAAAAAATTTGTGGACGGATCTAATTAGAACGGACTTTACTTCAAGCAGCAAGAAGTAATAACAAATACAAATTTAAAAATTTTAAATAATTCGATATTCTTTTTTTTTTATATAGAAAATAGGATTTGCGTTAATTTTTAATTATCTTGAATTATTTCTAGTCATAGTTTTTTAAACATAATTTATTTATTGTTTTTTGTTTTGTTTTTGAGAATCCACAAATAATTCAATGGTAATGGTGATTTTACATCCATTGAAAGTGACGGTTTAGCTGTTACACTCACTGGCGAACATTATCGTGCTATGATAAGGAACTTTTTTATACTTGAATTGCATGCCGATAGTTTGGTGAACAAGTGGTTCCAACAGTACGGTGCTACATTGAATTGTTACAAGAAATGTTTCCACAACAGTTAATTTCGAAATTTTGTGATGTGGATTGGCCTCCACAGTCACGGGTTAAGTGCTCACGACTTCTTTTTACGTGTTAACAGGAACATTAACATGATACAGGTTGTAATCTGTGAGAAAGCAATGAAAAATGTAATCAAAAGACCCCGCATGTGTAAAGCCATAGTGAACCTCAGAAAACGTGGGTTTTTATACAGCGATTTATATATTTTTATGGGGATCTATGTATGGGTATACGAAGGACGTACAACAAAATATATAAGATCAGAGAAGTTTTCTTGCTTTAATTTTGCTTTAAACCTGTGCCCTAGATACTAATTGTCAATGGGTAACATCTAAATGGGTCGATGGGTAACAACTAAACTAAACGAAAATACGAAGATTTTGCTATTGACTACTAGTTGGCAGCCGTAAAATCAATTTACGAGGTTACTTTTCAGTGACTTCATTATCCTGCACTTCATTTCACTGACTTCATTATTTAAATAAATTTCATAAATTTACTGGTTCAAGTACAATAATATCTTTCTACAATCCTTACATGAAAGTATTACGGAGTTTTAACGTCCATTGCTCATCAATGTGGTCATACGAATTTTCAAATGATTCATTTAATATTTCTTCATCCGAATCAGGATAGCCACCACATACGTTTATAAATTTCTCGAAACTAAATTAATTAAATTGAGCCCCAATCGCTACGTACGAGTCTATGGGGTATTTTATGACGTATGGCGCAATTGCTATAAAATAGCCGAGCATATTGTGCACTATTATTCTGACAGTGTATCTGGACATGTTAAAGCTTACACCCATAACCAGGTAGCTAGTTCCACATGCTAGCCAATGCAGAAAGACATAAACTCGGAATTTTACGGTGTATCCTTTTTTGTTGCTCGATCGACGTAAAGCTCGGTTACGGTATTTATACAGGCAGCCGTTACTCTTAGATGTTCTCTAATCATACAACTTGCGTTTTCGGGAATCTATAATTAAACACAATTACTCAATATATCACAACATAACCTCAAATATTATATATCCAATTACATACTTTTACTCGATGTATCCTTTTATTTCTTATATTTCGTTTATTTAAAATGAACTTATAGTACACTAGAAGTGTATTGGTAAATAAAAAATGTGGCACTATCATATTGAACTTTTATTTATTTATTATTTTATGTAAATTTCACTCTTTATTTTTCATTGTTTATATAAATATTTTGACACTTATTCTAATTAGTTTAGTGTTTCTTAAGGCACACATAATGACTTTTGTACTACCTATTGGCATATTATATGAACTAACCATTCCAATTTTAGTTTAATTAGTTTAGTCGATTCGATTAAGGCACACAGCATTAGATGCAAGTTTATAGACAAGCATTAACAACTTATATTAAAATTCTAACAAGTATTTTTAAAACAAGTATATTACATGTGTTGTTCAAATGCAAAGTGCGTTATTTACATTTTTTCAAATTATGTCGTGACGTATGTCGTTTGATTCGTATTTCCAAGGGCTACAATACTAAATCAAAAACGTGCAGTTAAATGCAAAAGGCTTTATTTACAAATTAAATCAATTTCAAAGTGCTTCATCTACATAGAAAAAAAATGTTTCAAAACTGGTTATATACATGCTGTATAAGATAGCAGAAAATTTCCAGCAGAAAAAATGCGTTTTGCTATTCACCGCTAGAGGCATCACTATCACAAAAATGAAATTTTTTCTGCTGAAATTTTTTTACACCAGCAGAAAATTTTTGATATTTTTATGCAAATTAAAAATTCTCAGCAGAAAATTTTATGAAAAATCAGAGAATTTATGAAAAAGAAGAGAAAATGTATGTTTAAACATTTTGAAGCGATGAAAGATAATTTTTTTTAAAAAAACGATTTGCGTATGTATAGTGTAAGCGTACTCAAAACATACTAAAATTATCATAATCATCATTATGCAAACACAGGGCAACATCAAAATATGGCCATCGTTGAAAGCACTCCATACATTTTTGAAGTCATTTTAATGTGAAATGTTTTCAGTTTTTTAACAAAAGTGTCAGAAAAACCCCCCTGTTACTACCCTGGGTGTATGTTTTTATGGCAGCTGAGATCATAATCTATATACATGAGCAACGTAAGATTCACACCTAGCGTCAGTAGCCTTCCATACATTTTTGAAGTCATTTTAATGTGACATGTTTTCAGTTTTTTAACAAAAGTGTTAGAAAAACCCCCCTGTAACTACCCTGGGTGTATGTTTTTATGGTAGCTGAGATCATAATCTATATACATGAGCAACGTAAGATTCACACCTAGCGTCAGTAGCCTTCCATACATTTTTGAATTCATTTTAATGTGACATGTTTTCAGTTTTTTAACAAAAGTGTTAGAAAAACCCCCCTGTAACTACCCTGGGTGTATGTTTTTATGGTAGCTGAGATCATAATCTATATACACGAGCAACATAAGATTCACACCTAGCGTCAGTAGCCTTCCATACATTTTTGAATTCATTTTAATGTGACATGTTTTCAGTTTTTTAACAAAAGTGTTAGAAAAACCCCCCTGTAACTACCCTGGGTGTATGTTTTTATGGTAGCTGAGATCATAATCTATATACATGAGCAACGTAAGATTCATACCTAGCGTCAGTAGCCTTCCATACATTTTTGAATTCATTTTAATGTGAAATGTTTTCAGTTTTTTAACAAAAGTGTTAGAAAAACCCCCCTGTAACTACCCTGGGTGTATGTTTTTATGGTAGCTGAGATCATAATCCATAAACATGAGCAACGTAAGATTCACACCTAGCGTCAGTAGCCTTCCATACATTTTTGAATTCATTTTAATGTGACATGTTTTCAGTTTTTTAACAAAAGTGTTAGAAAAACCCCCCTGTAACTACCCTGGGTGTATGTTTTTATGGTAGCTGAGATCATAATCTATATACATGAGCAACGTAAGATTCATACCTAGCGTCAGTAGCCTTCCATACATTTTTGAATTCATTTTAATGTGAAATGTTTTCAGTTTTTTAACAAAAGTGTTAGAAAAACCCCCCTGTAACTACCCTGGGTGTATGTTTTTATGGTAGCTGAGATCATAATCTATATACATGAGCAACGTAAGATTCACACCTAGCGTCAGTAGCCTTCCATACATTTTTGAATTCATTTTAATGTGACATGTTTTCAGTTTTTTAACAAAAGTGTTAGAAAAACCCCCCTGTAACTACCCTGGGTGTATGTTTTTATGGTAGCTGAGATCATAGTCAATATACATGAGCAACGTAAGATTCACACCTAGCGTCAGTAGCCTTCCATACATTTTTGAATTCATTTTAATGTGAAATGTTTTCAGTTTTTTAACAAAAGTGTTAGAAAAACCCCCCTGTAACTACCCTGGGTGTATGTTTTTATGGTAGCTGAGATCATAATCCATATAAATGAGCAACGTAAGATTCACACCTAGCGTCAGTAGCTTTCCATACATTTTTGAAGTCATTTTAATGTGACATGTTTTCAGTTTTTTAACAAAAGTGTTAGAAAAACCCCCCTGTAACTACCCTGGGTGTATGTTTTTATGGTAGCTGAGATCATAATCTATATACATGAGCAACGTAAGATTCACACCTATCGTCAGTAGCCTTCCATACATTTTTGAATTAATTTTAATGTGACATGTTTTCAGTTTTTTAACAAAAGTGTTAGAAAAACCCCCCTGTAACTACCCTGGGTGTATGTTTTTATGGTAGCTGAGATCATAATCCATATACTTGAGCAACGTAAGATTCACACCTAGCGTCAGTAGCCTCCCATACATTTTTGAATTCATTTTAATGTGACATGTTTTTAGTTTTTTAACAAAAGTGTTAGAAAAACCCCCCTGTAACTACCCTGGGTGTATGTTTTTATGGTAGCTGAGATCATAATCTATATACATGAGCAACGTAAGATTCACACCTAGCGTCAGTAGCCTTCCATACATTTTTGAATTCATTTTAATGTGACATGTTTTCAGTTTTTTAACAAAAGTGTTAGAAAAACCCCCCTGTAACTACCCTGGGTGTATGTTTTTATGGTAGCTGAGATCATAATCTATATACATGAGCAACGTTAGATTCACACCTAGCGTCAGTAGCCTTCCATACATTTTTGAATTCATTTTAATGTGAAATGTTTTCATTTTTTTAACAAAAGTGTTAGAAAAACCCCCCTGTAACTACCCTGGGTGTATGTTTTTATGGTAGCTGAGATCATAATCTATATACATGAGCAACGTAAGATTCATACCTAGCGTCAGTAGCCTTCCATACATTTTTGAATTCATTTTAATGTGAAATGTTTTCAGTTTTTTAACAAAAGTGTTAGAAAAACCCCCCTGTAACTACCCTGGGTGTATGTTTTTATGGTAGCTGAGATCATAATCCATAAACATGAGCAACGTAAGATTCACACCTAGCGTCAGTAGCCTTCCATACATTTTTGAATTCATTTTAATGTGACATGTTTTCAGTTTTTTAACAAAAGTGTTAGAAAAACCCCCCTGTAACTACCCTGGGTGTATGTTTTTATGGTAGCTGAGATCATAATCCATATACTTGAGCAACATAAGATTCACACCTAGCGTCAGTAGCCTTCCATACATTTTTGAATTCATTTTAATTTGAAATGTTTTCAGTTTTTTAACAAAAGTGTTAGAAAAACCCCCCTGTAACTACCCTGGGTGTATGTTTTTATGGTAGCTGAGATCATAATCCATATACTTGAGCAACGTAAGATTCACACCTAGCGTCAGTAGCCTTCCATACATTTTTGAATTCATTTTAATGTGAAATGTTTTCAGTTTTTTAACAAAAGTGTTAGAAAAACCCCCCTGTAACTACCCTGGGTGTATGTTTTTATGGTAGCTGAGATCATAATCCATATAAATGAGCAACGTAAGATTCACACCTAGCGTCAGTAGCTTTCCATACATTTTTGAAGTCATTTTAATGTGACATGTTTTCAGTTTTTTAACAAAATTGTTAGAAAAACCCCCCTGTAACTACCCTGGGTGTATGTTTTTATGGTAGCTGAGATCATAATCCATATACTTGAGCAACGTAAGATTCACACCTAGCGTCAGTAGCCTCCCATACATTTTTGAATTCATTTTAATGTGACATGTTTTTAGTTTTTTAACAAAAGTGTTAGAAAAACCCCCCTGTAACTACCCTGGGTGTATGTTTTTATGGTAGCTGAGATCATAATCCATATACTTGAGCAACGTAAGATTCACACCTAGCGTCAGTAGCCTTCCATACATTTTTGAATTCATTTTAATGTGACATGTTTTCAGTTTTTTAACAAAAGTGTTAGAAAAACCCCCCTGTAACTACCCTGGGTGTATGTTTTTATGGTAGCTGAGATCATAATCCATATACTTGAGCAACATAAGATTCACACCTAGCGTCAGTAGCCTTCCATACATTTTTGAATTCATTTTAATTTGAAATGTTTTCAGTTTTTTAACAAAAGTGTTAGAAAAACCCCCCTGTAACTACCCTGGGTGTATGTTTTTATGGTAGCTGAGATCATAATCCATATACTTGAGCAACGTAAGATTCACACCTAGCGTCAGTAGCCTTCCATACATTTTTGAAGTCATTTTAATGTGACATGTTTTCAGTTTTTTAACAAAATTGTTAGAAAAACCCCCCTGTAACTACCCTGGGTGTATGTTTTTATGGTAGCTGAGATCATAATCCATATAAATGAGCAACGTAAGATTCACACCTAGCGTCAGTAGCTTTCCATACATTTTTGAAGTCATTTTAATGTGACATGTTTTCAGTTTTTTAACAAAATTGTTAGAAAAACCCCCCTGTAACTACCCTGGGTGTATGTTTTTATGGTAGCTGAGATCATAATCCATATACTTGAGCAACGTAAGATTCACACCTAGCGTCAGTAGCCTCCCATACATTTTTGAATTCATTTTAATGTGACATGTTTTTAGTTTTTTAACAAAAGTGTTAGAAAAACCCCCCTGTAACTACCCTGGGTGTATGTTTTTATGGTAGCTGAGATCATAATCCATAAACATGAGCAACGTAAGATTCACACCTAGCGTCAGTAGCCTTCCATACATTTTTGAATTCATTTTAATGTGACATGTTTTCAGTTTTTTAACAAAAGTGTTAGAAAAACCCCCCTGTAACTACCCTGGGTGTATGTTTTTATGGTAGCTGAGATCATAATCCATATACTTGAGCAACATAAGATTCACACCTAGCGTCAGTAGCCTTCCATACATTTTTGAATTCATTTTAATTTGAAATGTTTTCAGTTTTTTAACAAAAGTGTTAGAAAAACCCCCCTGTAACTACCCTGGGTGTATGTTTTTATGGTAGCTGAGATCATAATCCATATACTTGAGCAACGTAAGATTCACACCTAGCGTCAGTAGCCTTCCATACATTTTTGAATTCATTTTAATGTGAAATGTTTTCATTTTTTTAACAAAAGTGTTAGAAAAACCCCCCTGTAACTACCCTGGGTGTATGTTTTTATGGTAGCTGAGATCATAATCCATATAAATGAGCAACGTAAGATTCACACCTAGCGTCAGTAGCTTTCCATACATTTTTGAAGTCATTTTAATGTGAAATGTTTTCAGTTTTTTAACAAAAGTGTTAGAAAAACCCCCCTGTAACTACCCTGGGTGTATGTTTTTATGGTAGCTGAGATCATAATCTATATACATGAGCAACGTTAGATTCACACCTAGCGTCAGTAGCCTTCCATACATTTTTGAAGTCATTTTAAAAAAAATTTCAATATTACTTGGGTAGTTACATGGTACTTACAGGGGGGTTTTTCTAACACTTTTGTTAAAAAACTGAAAACATGTCACATTAAAATGAATTCAAAAATGTATGGAAGGCTACTGACGCTAGGTGTGAATCTTATGTTGCTCAAGTATATGGATTATGATCTCAGCTACCATAAAAACATACACCCAGGGTAGTTACAGGGGGGTTTTTCTAACACTTTTGTTAAAAAACTGAAAACATGTCACATTAAAATGAATTCAAAAATGTATGGAAGGCTACTGACGCTAGGTGTGAATCTTACGTTGCTCACGTTTATGGATTATGATCTCAGCTACCATAAAAACATACACCCAGGGTAGTTACAGGGGGGTTTTTCTAACACTTTTGTTAAAAAACTGAAAACATGTCACATTAAAATGAATTCTAAAATGTATGGAAGGCTACCGACGCTAGGTGTGAATCTTACGTTGCTCATGTTTATGGATTATGATCTCAGCTACCATAAAAACATACACCCAGGGTAGTTACAGGGGGGTTTTTCTAACACTTTTGTTAAAAAACTGAAAACATGTCACATTAAAATGAATTCAAAAATGTATGGAAGGCTACTGACGCTAGGTGTGAATCTTATGTTGCTCAAGTATATGGATTATGATCTCAGCTACCATAAAAACATACACCCAGGGTAGTTACAGGGGGGTTTTTCTAACACTTTTGTTAAAAAACTGAAAACATGTCACATTAAAATGAATTCAAAAATGTATGGAAGGCTACTGACGCTATGTGTGAATCTTACGTTGCTCATGTTTATGGATTATGATCTCAGCTACCATAAAAACATACACCCAGGGTAGTTACAGGGGGGTTTTTCTAACACTTTTGTTAAAAAACTGAAAACATTTCACATTAAAATGAATTCAAAAATGTATGGAAGGCTACTGACGCTAGGTATGAATCTTACGTTGCTCATGTATATAGATTATGATCTCAGCTACCATAAAAACATACACCCAGGGTAGTTACAGGGGGGTTTTTCTAACACTTTTGTTAAAAAAATGAAAACATGTCACATTAAAATGAATTCAAAAATGTATGGAAGGCTACTGACGCTAGGTGTGAATCTAACGTTGCTCATGTATATAGATTATGATCTTAGCTACCATAAAAACATACACCCAGGGTAGTTATAGGGGGGTTTTTCTAACACTTTTGTTAAAAAACTGAAAACATGTCACATTAAAATGAATTCAAAAATGTATGGAAGGCTACTGACGCTAGGTGTGAATCTTATGTTGCTCAAGTATATGGATTATGATCTCAGCTACCATAAAAACATACACCCAGGGTAGTTACAGGGGGGTTTTTCTAACACTTTTGTTAAAAAACTGAAAACATGTCACATTAAAATGAATTCAAAAATGTATGGAAGGCTACTGACGCTAGGTGTGAATCTAACGTTGCTCATGTATATGGATTATGATCTCAGCTACCATAAAAACATACACCCAGGGTAGTTACAGGGGGGTTTTTCTAACACTTTTGTTAAAAAACTGAAAACATGTCACATTAAAATGAATTCAAAAATGTATGGAAAGCTACTGACGCTAGTTGTGAATCTTACGTTGCTCATTTATATGGATTATGATCTCAGCTACCATAAAAACATACACCCAGGGTAGTTACAGGGGGGTTTTTCTAACACTTTTATTAAAAAAATGAAAACATGTCACATTAAAATGAATTCAAAAATGTATGGAAGGCTACTGACGCTAGGTGTGAATCTAACGTTGCTCATGTATATAGATTATGATCTCAGCTACCATAAAAACATACACCCAGGGTAGTTACAGGGGGGTTTTTCTAACACTTTTGTTAAAAAAATGAAAACATGTCACATTAAAATGAATTCAAAAATGTATGGAAGGCTACTGACGCTAGGTGTGAATCTAACGTTGCTCATGTATATAGATTATGATCTTAGCTACCATAAAAACATACACCCAGGGTAGTTATAGGGGGGTTTTTCTAACACTTTTGTTAAAAAACTGAAAACATGTCACATTAAAATGAATTCAAAAATGTATGGAAGGCTACTGACGCTAGGTGTGAATCTTATGTTGCTCAAGTATATGGATATGATCTCAGCTACCATAAAAACATACACCCAGGGTAGTTACAGGGGGGTTTTTCTAACACTTTTGTTAAAAAACTGAAAACATGTCACATTAAAATGAATTCAAAAATGTATGGAAGGCTACTGACGCTAGGTGTGAATCTTACGTTGCTCATGTATATGGATTATGATCTCAGCTACCATAAAAACATACACCCAGGGTAGTTACAGGGGGGTTTTTCTAACACTTTTGTTAAAAAACTGAAAACATGTCACATTAAAATGAATTCAAAAATGTATGGAAAGCTACTGACGCTAGTTGTGAATCTTACGTTGCTCATTTATATGGATTATGATCTCAGCTACCATAAAAACATACACCCAGGGTAGTTACAGGGGGGTTTTTCTAACACTTTTGTTAAAAAAATGAAAACATGTCACATTAAAATGAATTCAAAAATGTATGGAAGGCTACTGACGCTAGGTGTGAATCTAACGTTGCTCATGTATATAGATTATGATCTCAGCTACCATAAAAACATACACCCAGGGTAGTTATAGGGGGGTTTTTCTAACACTTTTGTTAAAAAACTGAAAACATGTCACATTAAAATGAATTCAAAAATGAATGGAAGGCTACTGACGCTAGGTGTGAATCTTACGTTGCTCATGTATATGGATTATGATCTCAGCTACCATAAAAACATACACCCAGGGTAGTTACAGGGGGGTTTTTCTAACACTTTTGTTAAAAAACTGAAAACATGTCACATTAAAATGAATTCAAAAATGTATGGAAGGCTACTGACGCTAGGTGTGAATCTTATGTTGCTCATGTATATAGATTATGATCTCAGCTACCATAAAAACATACACCCAGGGTAGTTACAGGGGGGTTTTTCTAACACTTTTGTTAAAAAACTGAAAACATTTCACATTAAAATGACTTCAAAAATGTATGGAGTGCTTTCAACGATGGCCATATTTTGATGTTGCCCTGTGTTTGCATAATGATGATTATGATAATTTTAGTATGTTTTGAGTATGCTTACACTATACATACGCAAATCGTTTTTTTAAAAAAAATTATCTTTCATCGCTTCAAATTGTTTAAACATACATTTTCTCTTCTTTTTCATAAATTCTCTGATTTTTCATAAAATTTTCTGCTGAGAATTTTTAATTTGCATAAAAATATCAAAAATTTTCTGCTGGTATAAAAAAATTTCAGCAGAAAAAATTTCATTTTTGTGATAGTGATGCCTCTAGCGATGAATAGCAAAACGCATTTTTTCTGCTGGAAATTTTCTGCTATCTTATACAGCATGTTATATACAATCATTTAAAGTTATGGAAAAATGCAAAACTCGCTATTTACATAGAGAATTTATTTTAATAAACGGTAAATTAAATCCTATTTGGCGCTAAAATTTTGACATTTTATTTAGTTTTTAAATCAAATTATATGTGATCAGACGTGTTTTGTGTGTCTTCTTCGTATTTTTTTGTAAATCATCGAATATATAATTTTTAGACTAAATTAAACTAAAATAAACTGAACCAGTGAAATGTCTGTGGAAAAAAAATGTGTTGAGTGCTCCGTCATAATTGTGGATGAATGGTTTCTCGCATGTAAGGGATTTATGTGCGATAGAGTCATTAGTTACACGTGTGCAACATCTAACGCCAAAAAGCTAATGACTAAATTTCCCAATGACGTCAAGAAGGCCATGAAACTTATATTTGATGGATTGCCCGGTTTGAGTTGGTTTTGCTCTGAATGTCTAACTAACATGAAAGTATTGCATTCTAACTCGCTTGTCACATCAAAAGAAATCGTGCAAGGAAATGATAATTCGAACAATGATATTCATACAGTGAACGAGGTTTCTAATGAAACTGTTGAGAACCGCAGAGTAACACGATCCCAATCAAAAACTCAACGGGAAAATGACACAATACCACAAACTGCCTCTTCGAAAACGTTATCTACTGATATCCTGATACCGTCTGTATCGAAGACCACAGACCCACTACCTCAAACATCTCACTCTTTATCAACACCTTCATCAGCGATATCTCCAAAAACAACATTTGTATCGCCAACGGAATCATCGCACTTAAAGCCTATATCATCAGTAACCACAACTGCAGCTTTATTAAACTCACATCTTGCACATGAACAGTCATATCAGTCAGCATCTGATGAAATAAAAGCTGTAGAACCTCGACGATGGCTCTTCGTTAGTAGAATTGAAAACTCTGTGACGAAAGAAAAATTCGAAGACTTTCTAAAAACTAAAATGAACCTGGATAACGCCGTGTGTATCAAAATTTCCCGCAACCAGGAAAACGGTCATATGTATGACTATACATCATTCCGTGTTAGTTTACCAGCAAATCAATTTTTAACTGCATTACATTCCACGTTGTGGCCTTCTGGACTACTGGTTAAAGAATTTGAATGGAAACGACGTCGCCAAAATTTTCGACTTATGGCACCAATCACCAACCTTTCTGAACATGAACTTAAGTTTCCAAAAAAGCAATCGGATTTTCGGAATTCAATAAACCACAACCAAATAACTTAAAAACTTCCAAAACGAGCAACTCTGCCTGCAACTTCAATGGTGGTTTTAATATACGTACTATGGATGAGGTTGATGAAGTCAATGCTGACTTGATGAATTTTTCACGCTATGAAAACCTCGTCAAGACAGCGAGAGTTAAAACCATCAAAATGAGAGATGCTGTGTGCGATTCAAATGGAGGCTTATTTCATTTTTCATCTTCAGAAAACTACTCAAAGACTCCAAGACTGGGTAATAAGTGCACATCTAAACACTGCGAAACTCAAACTGATATTGACATCAAATCAACATACAACAAATCAATCATCTCCTCATTTAAATTTAAACTTATGTTAACAAGAAGCATAAGTAACAACCACCAAGAAGATTATATAAACGGATATGAGTTTGTTAAAAATATCCCATCTGAAAAATTCATGCATGCCGAACCACAGATTTCAACCTGGCTAAATGGCAAACACTTAATAAAATCATCTATTTTTATTTGTGTTGCTTTTGAAGAAAAATTGGATAATTGCAATCTTAAAAAATATCTATCCCGAAATGGACTTATACTACATAACTTCTACATTAAATCAGTTAATGAAGTTACAAAAGTTTATAAAATCGGAGGTAACTACGTTATTGTAGTTACTCATCAATCTAAAACTGATTGCAGTGATCTAATCTACGCTTTAGAAACTTTAACATCCTACTTGCAGCATCGAAAAAATGAGCCTTTCATAATTACCTTGGATGTTAGCCATCATGTCTACAAGGTTTTGCCAGTGTTGGATTATGTTACAAACTCTCCATTTAACAACATCAAATGGGTTTTAAATATTCCTTTCAATATGTCACTGCAGTATGAGAGAATGTTATCTTCCCGTTGGATTACAGGCGATCCCTCGAAGTTCTCATATGGAAACTGTACGGATTTTCCATCCACATCTCCGACTTTTCACAAGGTGTTGTCTGCAGAGTCCAGCTATAAGAATTCGATCATAGAAATAATGTTTTACATGAAACACTCAAACAGCCTAATAAAAAGCCACTTAAAGGATCATTACATTAAGAACATAAATCTATTACCTTTCTCCGCTGCTTCCTTACGACAATTAAACATATTTATATTTGACAACGCTACCAAACAATATCTCGAAGAACCGAACACAAAACATCAGTTTGGCTTCGATGGGAATAATCTGGTGCAACTGTGTGAAGACACAAACACATTTATTACCCCAAACAGATACATTTTTTGTTCATCGGGTACGGTAATTATGTTAGATCATCAGACTTATAACTCGTTAAACAATATCTATCTTAAAACAAACATAAAGATGCCGGACATTACAAATATTCAAGGTGTACCTGGGTGTGGTAAATCAACATGGATTATAAACAACCATAATCTGGGCACTGATCTTGTTCTATGTGCTACAAAAGAAGGACTTGCAGATATAAAATTAAAGGTAACATCACGTTGCGAGCACAAAAACACTAACTTTAATAACATCAAATTAAACTACAAAACGATTGCCTCATACCTAATAAATGGTAACCGGACCTACGATACAGTTTTTGTTGATGAGTACATGATGGTGCATGCTGGATATATAGGACTTGTGGTTATCAAAAGTAAATGTTCTAAAATATATCTTCTAGGTGACAAAAATCAAATACCATATATTGACAGATTACATCATGTCAATATGAAATTTTCCGATGCAAGTGCTTTTGTAACAAAGACTGAATACTTGAATGTAACGTATCGATGCCCAGCTGATGTTACTTCTGCTCTCAAAGAATACTACCCTAACATCACTAGTATGAACACAGTGGAATCTTCCGCCGAATTTATAAACCTGCCACCAAATCTATCATCATTACCTGTGTTAGAGAACGCTTTCTATCTAACTTTTACCAGAGCTGATAAACAATTAATCTCTCAGCTTAAGATACCAGAAACCAGTAAAGTCTTGACGATCCATGAAGCACAAGGTTTAACCTCACCAAATGTAATATGTATAAGAACCAATTCTCAACCTCTTGAGCTGTTCGATAGTGTACCGCATGCCATAGTTGCAATCTCTAGACACACAAAATCATTTAAATATTTTTCTCCGGTGGCCAATGATAGACTACACTCACTTTTAATGAAAGCTCGAACTAATACTATTACTCAAAAGGTAAATCAGCCCAGAAAGTCCAAAAAAAGATCGGTATATGAGAAATGTGCAATTTACTATCAAAACGTAAACAAAATGGCATCAAAAGCATCTAAATTCTACAAATTCGTTTTAAAATCAAACTACCTTATTTATGTAATTTGTGAAACTTCATTAAAACCAGACATACGGAGCAGCGAATTTTTTGGCCATGACTACGTTGTTTATAGATGCGATCGGTCTCCTGAAACTAGTTCAAAGAAATCGGGTGGTGGCGTACTGATAGCAGTACATTCTAAACTCTGGAATGCTCCAGTAACTTTAGCCCCATCGAGAGTCGAACAGATCGGTGTAAAAATCAAAATCAACCAAACCAATCTAATCATCTACGCAGCATATATACCACCTCAATCAAATAGTGATCATTATGCAACTTGCATCGATGCGATTGATGAAGTTATTAATACAACAAACTCGTCAGATTTAGTTCTTGTGCTTGGTGATTTTAATCTTCCAAATATAACTTGGAACTTGGACCCAGAACTAAACTGTATTTTACCTTGCAATATAACAACAGATGCGGAATCTTTATTTGTGGACGCCATGCTTGGTTATAATTTGAACCAAATAAACACAATTGCTAATAATCGTGATAGATTATTGGATCTTGTCTTCAGCAACGACATTGACACCTTTAAAATTTCTGAATCCCTATTACCTTTTGTCATAAATGATGTTAATCACAAATCTTTGGATATTGTATTTGACTTAACTAAAATGGCGAGATCAGAACACCTACAACCAATGAAATACAACTTTAAAAAAACTAACCGTGTGGGGCTACAAAGTTACCTGGAATCCATCAACTGGCAAATAACTCTCAATTCCAATGATATAAACGAAAATGTGGACAAATTTAATGACATCATGCTTCAAGGCTTCGAAATGTATGTACCTATGTGCTGTAAACCACAAAATGTACACCCTCATTGGTTTGATGATAGACTAGTTAACTTAAAAAATCGGAAGTCGAAAGCGTATGCCAAAATGTTGAAAAGCGGGTTAGAAGCGGACAAAACTACGTTTCTACAATATAGTAATGAATTTGAAATTTATTTCAAATCTAAATACAGGTCGTATCTTAATCAAATTCAAGACAAAATTAAAGTAAATCCAAAACAATTTTGGAAATACTTTAGAAATAAACGCGAAATTGAAGGATACCCTGCTAATATGACGTACAACAATACCTGCTCTTCAAACGCCAAAGATATAGCTAACATGTTCGCGTCGTTTTTTCAATCAGTCTATAGACCAAGCGTTACTAGTGGATTGTACGAACAACCCAGCAACAACAACACATCAATAACTCCTCCTATTATTTTTGAGGACAACATTTTATCGGCTTTAAGGGGGTTTGGAGATGGTTGCGGTCTTGACGATATACCCTCTTCTATTCTGAAGGAGTACGCTGAAATTTTAACAATTCCATTATGTTATCTATTCAATCATTCCTTAAACACCGGCGTGTTTCCTGAAAAATGGAAAATTTCAAAAATTACTCCAATTTTTAAATCGGGTAAACGTGAGGATATCTCATGCTACAGAGGAATATCAACTACATCATCAATTCCAAAATTATTTGAGTTAGTATTATGCAACAGTTTTAAATCCACAATTGCACGTCATATATCAATAAACCAGCATGGGTTTATGCCTGGCCGATCCACATCGACTAATCTGGTTGAATTCACCAGTAAACTAATTAACGAAATAGAAAAACACCGTCAAGTTGATGTAGCGTACACGGATTTTAGTAAAGCATTTGATTCTATCTGTCATCATAAAGCACTCCAGAGTTTATTCAATTTTGGGTTTTCTCTCGATTACATAAATTGGTTTAAATCATATCTATCAAACCGGTGCCAATTTGTGATAATGGGAAATGAAAAATCAAACTGTATTAAAGTTACATCTGGTGTTCCCCAAGGATCACACCTCGGGCCTTGGATTTTTATTGTTTTCATAGACCGAATAACCGAGATAATCAAAAACTCAGACGTGCTCATATTTGCAGATGATGTGAAAATTTTTCGTACTATTAATGGATTGTTAGATACGGAGAAACTTCAAGAAGACTTAGATAGATTAAGTGAGTGGTGTGATCGGAACTCACTATACTTAAATATTAAGAAATGCAAAATCATGTCTTTCCATCGTAAACGAAATCCAATAATTACTTCATACAAAGTCAACAACGAAGTACTGCAAAGAGTCAATGAGGTTATAGACTTAGGTGTTACATTTGTCGAAAACGCCAGTTTCAATAGGCATATTGAAAATTGTATTGCGAAAGCGAATGCCATGTTCGGATTTGTTAAAAGATGGACGGGTGAATTTAAGGATATCCAAACCTTATGTTCACTCTATTTCGCTTATGTTCGATCTCAACTGGAATATGCTGTAACGGTCTGGAATCCATACTATGCTGTACACATAAAAAGAATTGAAAGCATTCAAAAGAAGTTCCTGATTTTTTTGTTAAAGAAAAGTGACTGGGATTACGACCACAACTTACCATTCCATGAAAATGTGGCTCGCTTACCTCCATACACAACAAGATGCACAGATTACAAAATATGCACGCTTGAAAATAGACGACTTCTCTTGGGAGCAGCTTTTATTGGTAACGTTTTGCTTGGTCACGTAGATTCAGCTTACATCTTGGAAAACATATCAATTCACGTGCCATGCAGAACATTTAGAAACCATAAATTTTTAGCACTTGAACACCATTCCACCAACTATGGAGAAAACAACCCAATTAATAGGATGTCTAAATCTTTCAACTTAATTGACGATGTATTTGACTTCAACTTATCAAAGGACAACTTTAAAAATATCCTTAAAGACTTTTTTCTAAATTTTTAATTGTTTAAACCAAAATTTGGTTTATATTTTTTTTTTTTTATTCTGTTTTAAAGTTTTTTGTTGTTTTAGTATAATTTTAACTATAACTGTAAATAATCTGAAATCATACATGTATATTACAAAATAGATTTCTTTAAATAAATAAATAAATAAATAAATAAATAGAATAATTAATTATTAATAAATGGATAGTTGCGAATACCCCACAGTAATTCTCAATGGAGAAAAAGCAAGAAAACGCTCTGTATCAGCAAGCAAACGGACACGAGAAAATGAGAACAGGTAATTGACACAAATAACTTTTTTTTAAACACTTTGTTGTTTCATTTAAATATTTTGCGTTAGGCACAAACAAAAACGACCACCAATCGTACCTAAATGCAATCATAGACGAAATGCAGGTGCTTTCCAGTGCAATTCTTTAAATGGCGGAGATGTTATGAAGTTTGCAAAATCGTTTTACGCGAGCACAAACAAAATAGCCCAGGATTCTTTTTTACTAACATATGCTAGTGCATTAAATCCCATTCGAAGAGATAAAAACTCCGATTTCGGTGGTATAATATATTCGAAAAGCGAATAAGAGCATCGCTAGGGTATGTCAAACTGCCTTTTGTGGCATATTGGGCATCAAAAAGAACCGAATTTTAAGACTCGCCAAGCGGCATTTGGAGACAGGTCTCGGTCCAGTTGAACGACGAGGAGGAGACAGGATTGGATCTCAAAATCAGCCAAAAAAGGATGCGGTTATAAATTTCAATAATAAATTTAAAACCATCGAAATTCACTACTGTAGGAGTTTGACCACCAAACGGCAATATTTGCCGAGCGAATTAAATGTAAACAAAATGTATCGGATGTTTATCGCTGAGTTACCGGAACTAAATATAAAAAAATGTTATTTCCGAAATATTTTTAATGATTTCTTTAACATTGGATTTAAAAAACCGGCATCCGATTTATGCTCAATGTGCACTATGCTGAAGGAGCGCATGAAATTTGAGACAAACGGTAAGAAAAGACAAGATTTGATGGTGAATATGGCGGTACATAAAAGGCGAGCAAAAGCATTTTTTGATTTATTGCGGGAAGAAGCCGAGGATTTGGCAACGATTTCTTTCGATTGTCAAAAAAATATGCTCCTACCTAAAGTGGCAGACCAGGCAGCATATTACAGTCGGCAAATATATATGCATAATTTCGGGATAGTTGTGGGATCTTCTAGATCTTCATTAACCCAGCAAAACGTGTTTTTGTATTCATGGACCGAAAACCTTTTTTCCAAAGGCTCGATAGAAATTGCATCTGCCGCACATCATCGACTCTGCAATCTTGAGCTAGACAATAAGAAAAGGGTGCGCTTAGTTGCTGATGGATGTGGAGGTCAAAATAAGAACACCATTATGTTTGGAATGTGTTGTCATTGGCTCTTGAAGGAAACACCAGTTAACATCACAACGTTAGAGTTAATTTTTCCGATTCCCGGACACTCTTACATGCCACCTGATCGTGTTTTTGCGAAATAGGAGAAAGAGGTTAAATTATTTTTTAGCTATCAACATTTTTATATTAAGTTAACCGTATTGTTTTTTTCAGATTCGTAACAGACAATGTATATTAAAGCCCGATGAATACATTGAAATTAATAAAACGCATGCAACAGTCATAAACCTTGGAGATGTGGATTGCCCAGTCGGAGACTGGAAAACAGAAGCTCACAAAATAATTAGGCCAACTGCAAGCTGGCATTTTAAATTCAGCGAAGCCAAACGATTCATAATTTCTAAATCAAATAAAAAAATATTGGTTCGAGGCGAAATAGCCTATAAATCAGATGTGGGATCATCTAAATCTATAGTGAAGCGCGGAAAATACCTTTCACAAATGAAACCAATTATTGTAGAACCTGGAGGTCAACTATCTGAGGCCAAGTTGACTGATGTTAAGAGTCTCTTACAAAAACATTTTGGCGAAAACTGGTCGGAGATGGAGGATCTACACTTTTATAAATATTTAAAAATATTTAAAAATATTATTAATAAAAATATTAATAAAAATATTTTATTAAATGCAGATGCTAACGCTACTCTAATTAATGTACCTGAAGACCCTATTTGCGAAGCTCAGGATCAGCATGAGGGCTTACGAATTTAAATTAGTTTCTAAGTTCCTATTTTCACTAATTATTTTTTTATTACCCATAAAAAAAGAATTTTATTTTGTGATAACACTATCGTTGTGATAACGTTGATATTTTGAATTTTTTTATTTTTCCTGAAGGAGTTTTTTTATTTTTATATTTTGTATTATTTTATGAAAATATATTTTTTTATTGAACAATAAGATTTTTAATTTTAATGAAATAATTTTTTCATTTTGTGAGTACAGTTTCAACTAATGAAGAGCAAAACGCGTTATAAAATTCGTTTAGTTGCAAAACTCGCTATTTCCAATTTTAAAAGAGCCCTAACGGCCAAACTAAATCAAATTTTATTATATAATTTTTACCAAATGTGCCTTTCAGCTAAATCGAAACGATTAGGCTAAAAAAATATATCTACAGGGTTTACATTGGCCGTAGTAAGTTTTTTGCATTTTACAAAAAACCATCTATTGTGCAAATAACTCACTTTGCGTTTGAACAACACACATAATGTGTTGAATTTATATTACAAAATTTTTTTTTTTAATTATTACAACTGAATACAATTCATCTAGTAATTTTTCTTTCTTAATTTAATCACTTGTGAATAAGAAAAGGTCCATTGCCCAGCTCCATTTATAGGTTATTTACTAAAGTAGTCTTTGCTCTTGCGTCCATAATCAATTGGTTTCGTTCTCTGCAATCATCTTACTGCATGTGAAGTGTCCAACATACCACGAAGCTCTTCATTTACGTGTTGATTGATACGTTATCCATGTACTACTGCAATTTTTTTTATTTCTTCTTGAACCGTCGGGATATTTAGGTCCCAATGAAGGTCATCATTCTTAATGTACCGCGGAGCATTAACTATACCACGTAGCACTTTGTTTTGAAAAGTTTGTATTATTTTGGTGTTGGTTTTCTTTGTACAGCCCCAGAGCTGTATTCCGTAAGATCATACAGGCTTTAGCACCTGTTGATACAACAGCAATTTATGTTCGGTTGACAATTCTGAATTTTTCCCGAGCAGCCAATACATTTTTCGATATTTGATATTAAGCTCATCTTTTTTCTTTTTAACGTGCTCTTTTCATCTAGCCTGGTATCTAAGGTCATCTCTAGATATTTAGCCTTATTTGGATACGGAATCTGCTGACCGTTAATGATTACAGGTTTATAACTGACTTTTAGATTGGTGAAATTCACATGCGTGGGTTTCGATTCATTGAGCCCAATACGCCACATTTTTGTTCATTTTATGATTTTGCACATGCTTCTTGAAGTTTCGTTGTCGATTCCTCGATAGTGTCTCCTACTGGGAGAACTGCAGTGTCATCAGCAAATGTTCCAACGGTAACATCGTTATTAATTGAGGTAAATCTCTGGTGTAGAGCAGGTAAAGAAAAGGTCCCAAAACACTATCCTGCGGGACCCCTGCCGAAATCTTTTTAGCTCGGAATATTCATCTTCATATTTGGTGGCGATTCTCTATGTATGATTTTAAAATCACATAATATTGTTTTGGTAAATCTCTATGTAGTTTGAAGAGTAAACCTCTGTGCCACCCCTTATCGAATGTCTGCGCTACATCTAAAAAGATACTAGAACAAACTTTTTTCCTGTCTAATGTATTTTATATCTGTAAGCCTATGAACCTGCTCAATAGTTGAGTGTCTCTCTCTGAAACCAAACTGATATTCTGGGATAAGGTTTCTTTGTTCTATGTTTCTTTTCAATCTTTTGAGCAACAGGCTCTCAAACAATTTCGCTAGTGTCGGTAGAAGTGAAATTGACCGATAAGATTGTATATCATTCGGTGGCTTGTCCGATTTCGGAATCTTAATTACTTCTGCTACTTTCCACTGCATTGGAACATGCTTTTTCCTTAGGATCGAATTGATTATGTGCAGTAATTTCCAAATTGTTTTCATTATATCGCAAAACGATATATGAATGACCCGACCACATCAATATTAATTTGGTTGTTGGATGGTTGTTGGTGTTTGGGTCCGCCATTTTTAACTGTGGGAAAATGAAATAAAATATTGTAAATTGAAAACAAAAATCAAACATAACCTAACATTTTTTCGTTTTTAAACACAGTGTAATACCATTTCAACAATATAATGGAAATTACTAAATTATATTAAAAACAACTTCACTCGTCATTATATGTTTCAATTGTTTATAATTGCATTTTTAGTAAACATAATATTAATTTTAAAAAAAGTTCAACATAAAAGAATGACGTTAAGCTAAAAAAATATTTCCTTATGTTATTGAGAACTATAAATGTCCGGGGTAGTGACATCTAGCGCATTAAAAATAAGCTGATTGAATCTTTTTTTACATGAAATTTTAGCACGACATACTTTATGAAAATAAAAATTAACATATAAAAATAGACCCAATCAGCTTAATTATTTTGCCGTCAGATCTACAAACAGTTCTCTATAATTATAACAAATAAAAACAATTTAGAATACTTAATTTTCAAACAATACTTTACAATTAAATGTTTTTATAATTATTCAAATTTTAATAGAATAAAAGAATATTAACCTGATCATTATATCCCTTCTATCCGCTATAAATCGCACTGAATAATTAGCTGTCACATATTTTGTATCAAAATGAGGCTTCGAAAATTTAATGAAAGATGGCACTGAAATCACTTTACTACTCGTTGTTGATTTTGGTTCTGTTTACGTTATGTCGTTGATATGTTCTTTGTATCTTTCTGGAAAGCTTCTCTGTGCCAACATAGGTTATCAGCTTACATACATAACTATGTTCATCATCATCATCATACATCACATCAAGCTTCTCAAAAAGCTTGATGTAATTTCCTCATATCCTTTTTTATTAGTGTGTGATATCCTTTGTGTGGTATCCTCAAAATTCAGCTTTTGCAAATTTACTGAATCAGTTGCTAAATTTATTAAGGCTGCCTCGGATTCTAAAGCCAACGTTAATACATCATTCATGATTTTATCACTAGTACTGGTTCTCAAATGAAGTTTCTGATGGTCGTCTTTGAAAGCACTGACAAACGAGTTCATTGTTAGCCCATTCAACATACGAGCTGCTTGGAGCTGCATTTTAAAATTCTCAAATAGAAGATCGAATATTAGTGGCTTTAAAATTCCTCTTCAGCTTCTGGCCGCTGGTTCTGTTGAAATCGTTTTAGTTAGCTGGTCATCTCCAGTAGTTTACAGGAAATGTGTTTCAATGCAGGCCTCCACTCGCTCAATTTTATTTTGTACCTCCGGTCTGATTTGTACTTCAAATTCTTGAGAATTGGCAATCTCGTTTTGCCTCAAGGGACTTATTTTCCTTTGACTTCTTAGCCTTTTAATTTGAAAATCCAAGGGTTGCTTATATTTTATTGTTTGATCCGTCGTTCCAGTTCCCTTACTTTTTCCTGCTTTTCGGAATGTTGAACTTTTTAGTTTACCAGGTCGTCCCTATTATCTTTCTAAAGCCTTGCGGGTGGTGTGTCCTATACTGCACATTCTGTATATGCATTGTATAATATATGTCATCAAATCGAAAATACAAATACTTAGTATTCAAATAAAGCCGTACTTTTCGATGAAAATCAACCGTGCTATAATGAATATAAAAAACGAATAATGGAAAAATATACAGCGGCTGGAATTAAGGACAATATAAAAAATTTATTTATTCGTGAATTAAATCTAATTTACGATTAACTAAATTTAGGCAAAAGATCGCCCGGTCCCTAAAAGTATTGTCAAAAGGTGTTTTTTTTCTGTTTTTGATGAGCCTGCGAAAATTTAACCCTTTTATTTAATTTAGTACTTGTTAAATATTCAGATTCAAAGTGGTTTCCTTCATTTTTGATAATATTAAATAAAAATGAATTATGCCAAATTTGTATATAATTATTTTGCTACAGTGCACCTTTTTAAAAGAGATTTTTATGCTTATAGCATTTAGAGTATACCTGTATATAAATTTAAGCATTTCTATTTCAATATCATTCCTATATTATATAGTTAATAGCTATGTTTATCGTTTTAAAATTTTACTGATGTGATAGAACCTAATAAATTTCCCATTTTAAGATTAAAATCAAAATTTCCACACAACACAAATAAATATGTTCGTGTTTTCTATTTTAAATAGCAGCCTCCCAGGGTGATTGAATGGGTGGCTTTATTTCAATCAATAAATTTATTTTTTATTGGAACTTATGGTAAAACGTTTTTTTATGTCAGTCGATGGATTGTGTACGTGTAGGGCTATAAAACCATAACAATTTTATTGTTTTTTATTTTTGTCTTCTTAGTTTAACGAGATACGCGAATTCCACCTCATAGCACTTCTGAACCATGATATTATTTATACTCGTATGTACATATATGTTCTACGATATTGGCGTGTGTATATACAAAACGATGACAACTAAAATGAAAATCAATTACATTGAGCCATCTGGGCTATTAGATCTGGTGCCGTTTTGTGGTTCAAAATTATATACAATACTTTTATGTGTATTCTGAAACACAATATCAATAAAAATATTATGTCGATAGTAGATTAAAGTGAATTTTGTAAAACTAATACAAACGAAGGACAAGCTAATAAATTAAACTGCGGAATTTTATAGTTTTTACTGTAAAATGACCTGTATTCGTTGGCTTAAATTTTTTTATGTGTGGGGGGTGTGTCGGTTTTAGAGAGTGTGGGGGTATCTGCAATGTATATTTTGCTATTGAAAAGCAAAAATCCCACAGATTCATTTACCTTTCGATGTTAGAATAAAAGAGAAATAATAAAACCCAATCTGCTCAATTAATAAAGCCTCGGATGCCAGTTCGTGTGTTTATTTCATGTTATACAGCTAATTTACAGTAGTTTAGAAAAATGATGATATTATCGAAGAGTATTTGGATGATTCCGGCAAATACCTGATAGGTTTGAGGTAGTATCGACGTATGAGGCGATTAGAGATCAACAATAACATTCCTGATAAATGAATCGCCAAAATTTTTAAATGAAGGCTGTAACCTGAAGGGTATCCCAAAAGAGTTTGCAAAAATAGCCGGCATCAAAAGCGTGACAGGTGCGATCGACGGATGTCATTCGAACCAAGAAGCAAATTGATTGCCCAATGGATTATAGAACCGTAAAATATATTATTGTGTAGTAATTCAAGGTGTCGTCAACCCTAAACCCAGATTTATTGACGTATCATGTAGTGAATTTGAATCAATGCATAACTGAGGATTTTGCAGCGGACGAGATTTTCCTAGTTTGCTCATTAGAACTATTTTAGGGGACTATTGTTTATTGCGAGATTCCGCGTACAAAAATAATGAATGGCTTTAAAGATGTTTTAATTTCCTGCATTCAAAATTGAGTACCTATTATATAATTGAAAACGCCTTTGAATTATCAAAAAGAAATTTTAGAAAATTGTTTTCTTTTGATAATTTTAGTATAATTTTCATAATATATATCTCGCCTTCGAACGAGCACAAACGAGGTATCGAGTCCAGATACAGTAACAACTAACAAGCCGATTTACCGAAAGCCACATAAAATTTTGCTTTCGAAAAATCGGACATTCGTTAAAACGGATATTTTTTAAAAAAGGTTTTTGAATCTTAAGTTTCTAGGAATTATCTAAGAAATCTATTTAATCTATCATTAATTTCGAATTTATTAAAATAAAACTAAAAATTTAAAAGTACATAATTAAAAATTATATTATTAGGTGCGTATCATTTAATTGTTACAGATTTTTCAGCAAAAAAAATAAATAACGAATTTAATCTTGGAAATATTCTCCATTGTTTTTATGACCTTGCACCATCTCTAAGGTAACAAACGAATGCCGTTGCGAAAAAAAACTTGCTGGCTTCAACGCGATAAAACCATCGGCGAATTTACGCATATCGTCCAGCGTTTTGAACTGTTTATCCACTAAGACGTGCTGCATTGAACGGAACAAATGGTATAGTCGGATGGGACCAAGTCTAATGAATATGCCGCATGCAACATGAGGTCGAGCGTTATCATGTAGCAGAATGACTTGCCCGCTTGTTCAATTGTCAGTTGTAGCATTCCACAGTCAACGTTTGACCAGTTTCCAGGAGTTCGTAATAAAGAACACCCTTCATGTCCAATCAGGTACATAGGATAATTTCTTTAAGTCGATGTTCCGATTCCGCGTCCATATACTGAGTTCCCGAATCTATCCACGTTTTTTTACGTTTGGAGTTCTGGTAAAAAATTTACTTTTCACCTACCAGTCACAATTTTCCACAAGAAGTCCTTTTTTTATTGCCGAGCAAGCAGAGAAAGATACGTGTTCATACGTTGACCTAGGTTATGCTTGGTCAACACAATATGTGGGACCCATCTTCCAAGTTTTTTAATCTTTCCCATTTGTTGGAAATGCTTGAAAACACGTAAGTTGGGTATTCATCCAATAGAGCTTGCAATTCCGCATCTTCAAGCTTTCGAGGCTGTCTAGGGCGCGGCTGGTCACTAATATCGAAATAACCACTTCTAAAATGTTTGTACAAATAATTACCCGTTTCATAAGACACAACGTCGGCACCAAGAACAATACTGATTCCCGTGCTTTAAAAACATTTTTTCCTTGTTGGAATTCGTTTTGAACGCAATGCCGAATGTGCTGTTTATCAGTTGTCACCATGAATTTTGCTATTCTGAGAGGCTATGTAACTCACGGTGACTAAACATGCAATCAATTTTCAAGTGTATTTATAGTTTTCTAAAAATCGGATGCTTTTCTTTTGTACAATAGGATGTGGCAAAATCGGGTATCGTAAATTGTTTTCTGTTGATAATTTTCGTATTGAGTTTAATGTAAACTGTATTGTAGCTGCTTGCACACTTCATAATATATCGTAGAGGAGGATCAAGTACCCAACAGGCATGTAAGTATTAAGAGAACGGCGCTATTTCAACAAATGGTGGACGATTTAAAGTGATAATATAAGTTAAATTTATAATAATCAACTAGAGGGATATCAACTTCATCATCAATTCTTAAATTGTTTGAATTTATATACAACAACTTTAAATCCACAATTACACATAATATATCAGTACACCTGGTAACTCTGCTTGAATTTACCAGTAAAATAATTAACGAGATAGAAAAACACCATCAAGTTTATGTAGCGAACACCGATTTCAGTAAAGCATTTAATTCTATCTGTCATCATAAAGCACTCTCCTCAGTGGCACTATTCTGGTAATTCCTCGGGAATATGGAACTGGGGAATGAATTTATATGTAATTTCTGTTCAAATATATTTTTCCGGCCTACTGCGGAGAAAAGTTTGGCATGGAATCTAATTTGGCAGGGAAAATTATTCCCAATTAAATTTTGTTTTCAAAAAAATTGCCACTTACTTTTTACCGTAGTAAGCAAGTAAAAAATTATTTTGATAGAATTTATATGTAAATTTTTTCCCCAGTTCCCTATTCTCGAGGAATTACCAGAATAGTGCCACAGGGATTATTCGCAGTTGAGTTTTCATTCGTTTACATAAATTGGTTCTAGCAAGGTTAATATGATACTACAGGTCTGATTGTACACAAATAAAATATCATCGAACTGTGTCAAACAAATTATTCTCGATTATTGATTAACGTATGACCCGCAGCTATGTGACATTTGTGTATTTTCTGTTGGGAGTTGCAATCAATGGGCGCTTTCAGGTCCGCAAACTGTTGGCATCATGATTAGTGAAATCATAGCCAAGTTGACTCTAAAATTTCATAAAGTTAGTTCAAAATTTCTATAACGTTAGCCCTTATTTTACGCAACATGTTGCCAACTGTTGAGTGACCTGAAAGTGCCCAATGAAAGTGCGGTATTGATGGTGAACATTTTATAGAAATTGTGAATGTGTCGGGATGTCAAACAGCGTATTTTCAACAAAATTTTGCTCAATGGAAACCGAGCGATTTACTCTTCTAATAACCACATGGTTTTTATACGGGACAGAGTGAAATAGTCGTTTAAAATGAAGTATAGTACAATTGTTACATTACTAAATATTATGATTATCTGAAATAAATAAAATAAAATAAATTAATTAGTATTGGTAATAATAAATCTATTTGTTCTATGTATGTTTGTGGTTTATTATTTTTCATGTATGTTTTGTCGTCAACACAGCCATGAAAACACGAAATCAATAAATCCGTACGAATGACATTTAGGCCGGATTTATACTTCTTCCTTCATTCATTCAAACAATTTTTTCCACCAATCATATAACTCGAAAAAAATTTCAAAAGAGATGGTTGGTCGAAAAAATTGTTTGAATAAATGAACGAAGAAGTCTGAATCCGGCCTTAGTAAAGTTTATTCAGCAGTCAACAGTTCAAAATTATATTTTGTACATATACATCTCTGGGAACACAACGAACGCTCATCAATGTTGGCAAAACTTGGGCAATGTTACTCTTTATTTTATTATTTTAAATAGTTTGCCATTATTTTTATTTAGTGAAATTAAAATCGAAACGACTGAAACATATTTCCCGTCTTTAAAAAATTTAAAATTGCATATTATAATAAATGAATGACCACTAGTCTTGGACACATTAATTTTTAGTTAATTTGCCATCTAGGGTTCAAAAACAAAATACTTATCATTTGACGTAATTTTTCGATGAAAAATGAAAAACCACCAGATTGGTGCACTAAATCCGTTTAGTTACTAAACCTAAAACAAAACCCGTTTAGCTAATCTCGAAGTTCACACATTAAGAGATAAACTCGAAAAAATGATTAAACACGTTTAGCTAATCGCTAGTCTGTCAAGGGTATTAGAGTAGAATAGAACAGACTCATCAGATCAATTGTAATGTCGTAATCTATAAAGGTTGACAATTTTCATCTACTTCTGGGGCCTAGTTGAATCCGACATACAAAATCGTTAATTCGTTTGATGATTTTATAAGCTGGTCTTTCCCAACTTTGTTGTGATTTCGGTGATATTTATTTCTTCTCTTGAGGTTTTATAGGTAAACCAGATTTCAATCTGTAAACCTCTCATTATCCACTCTTAGGTCGTATCTTGTTTTCATTATAACGCGTTCCTTTCCGATATTGCTTCTTACGAGTACATCATTTATGAATCCTGTGCAATCTTCGTCTTGGAACGTATTCATGCTGTGGTGTCAGGTTAAACATCTCTACAATTCCGTCCAACTGTAGATGTAATGGGGTGGTATGAGTCTGCTTTACGTTAAGAATTTTAAATAGATCTTGGAACACGGATGACTCGAAGTTTTTACGTTGATCCTAGTGTAATTCTTGTGGTACTCCGAATCTGGAATTGATCACAAAAACTCTCTTGTATAATCAAAAATCATTATTTCTGCTTAACCCTAAATCTCTTAACATAATTGTATAACAAATCTTCTTAGCAAGAGCAGCTCAGTCTCTGACATGGAACTGTTTATATATTTTTAATTTTATTGAAAATAAACGTTTAATTATTTGAAGAAATTAATTCATTTATTAAAAACATAACTTGAACTAAAAAAATAACAGTTTAAAATAAAATTAGAGACTCACAGGCTCTTGTTAAGAGCTTTAGGGTTAAGAGCGTTCTTCACTATAAATTTATTTTGTTGTTGAACCTATAGATGTGTGTGGATTACCTATTCTGGTATAATAAACTCTGCTTCCAATTTATATTTTTATTTTTTATACTCTTATTTTACACACAAAAATGAAATTTAATTTTTTACAAAAAATGAAATATTTATTTTCAAGAGGCCACCATGAATCTACCATGACAAATATTTCTTTTCTTAGGCCGTTAGTGAATGTGTTAAAAATATTTAGTTAAAAATTTGGAAAAATAAAATTTTTGTGACGTAATATTTTTAAACAAAAAAGTTAAATTTGAATTTTTTGACTTATAGATGGCTAATGTGTAAGAATCACAACAATCAGTTTCGAACAGACGAGATTAATGATTTGAAAAAATCAGTCTTCTCATCAGGTCGCGACGACTGATGTTGTTTATTACATTGAAATATTGTCTATATATATAGAGCAATACCATGTAGTTGTACTACTAGCGAATTACTGCGTAGCGTACGAAAAATTTTTTTGATTCTTTCACATTTCCATCTATATTCTATTTTTAACAATTAACTTTTCGAATTCACGAATTTTATATTATTTTACTTTTGGTTTTTATCAATTGTAATGGTGTGTATTGTGATTGTTCCGTATATTGGTCTATTTCAGCACTCTCGAATTAATTACACAACCGTAGGAAATTCTTCCATTTGCGTCAATCTGTATGACAACGACTATGATAATCGACACCTACTTATACACAATCAACTTCCCAACCACCCCATACATTTTACTTTCCTTTAACGCTGGATCGCGGATAAATTTGAATTTTTGACTTATAGATGGCTAATGTGTAAGAATCACAACAATCAGTTTCGAACAGACGAGATTAATGATTTGAAAAAATCAGTCTTCTCATCAGGTCGCGACGACTGATGTTGTTTATTACATTGAAATATTGTCTATATATATAGAGCAATACCATGTAGTTGTTGTGATTCTTACACATTAGCCATCTATAAGTCAAAAATTCAAATTTATCCGCGATCCAGCGTTAAAGGAAAGTAAAATGTATGGGGTGGTGGGGAAGTTGATTGTGTATAAGTAGGTGTCGATTATCATAGTCGTTGTCATACAGATTGACGCAAATGGAAGAATTTCCTACGGTTGTGTAATTAATTCGAGAGTGCTGAAATAGACCAATATACGGAACAATCACAATACACACCATTACAATTGATAAAAACCAAAAGTAAAAAAAAAAAAAAAAAAAAAAAAAAAAAAAAAAGTTAAATTTGCTGTGTTAAAATTTTGACACATAAAAATGAATCGCTTGTCCAAGAGAGTTTAAATAGTATAATTAAATATATTTTCTCTGTAGCTTTACAGTTAAATCAATAATTTACAAAATGTTAAATTATTTTATTCATAATATGCGGCACAATATTAAACCTACATTGTATAACGAACTTGAGGAAATTGGAACTAGATTTTGCGCAAGATCAAAAACAGCAAATTTTTGTAATGGTATTGGTTTAATAGATGAATGTCATATAAGAATTAAGTGTCCAGTCAATAAGCATGATGAATACCTCAATTATAAAAGCTTTTACTCCATCCAGTGCGCAGTCGTAGTAAACAGCAACCATTTATTTAACGACGTGTTCATCGGATTTCCAGGATCAGTACATGATACCAGGGTTTTCAAAAACACCCCTTTGTATCCTTTTGGATCAATTATAATAAATAAAGTATAATAATTTCAAAAATAAAAACAATCCATTTATTTCATCCTTATTTCAAGTATTTTATTGTTGTTACGGCTACTACTCACATTATTTACTATCAAAAAAGTGGGGTTATGTTTTTTAACATCCTGTCAAAATTTATAGACGGTCTAGAGTTCGTAAAAAAATTTTGTGGTGAATAAAAAATAATTTTTAATTTTCCTGTCAAAATTTTAACTTTTAACAGGGTTTTTAATACATTCACTAACAGCCTTACTTACTCTACCCCTATAACCGACCGGTGCAAACAAAACCTACAAACCATATAAGGCGATGCCACAGTACTCCCTCCCCAGTAAACGAACGAACGATACAAGTTAACGATAACGCGTGGGTAATATTATAGCTCTGCCAGTGCGGGTATTTCTCGGAATTATCGTGATCTCCGGCACTGGATTAAAAGTTACGCCCTTCTTTGAACTGGAAACTCCTTGCACTGGCGTGAATGGTACTGTTGAATTCGACAAAATTAGTTGTGATATATTCGTACTTAATCCCTCTGTTGTGTCAACCACCTCAATTGTCTCCTGAAAACAAGGCTTCAATCTAGCTACCGAAACGTTGACTTTTTTATCTCTAATCCTGACCTTATAAATTTTTTCGTTACGACCTGAAACCTCCTAAAACCTAAAAGGTCCTTCATAGGGGAACTGAAGTGACGCCTGCACTGCATCAGTACGTGCAAACACATATGTACAATTACCCAGTTCCTTGAACACAAATGAATTAGCTTTATTATTGTGAACAGGAGGCACTGGCTTAATAGCTTTAAAATGATTTCTAAGCTCTTTTACAAAATCAGTTTGTAATTATGAGGTATTAGATACACTAACAAAATCCCCCGGCAACCTTAGAGTTTCGCCATACACTAACTCTGCTGAACTACACTTAAAATTTTCCCGGTACGCTGTTCTCAAACCAAGTAATACAGTTGGTAACACCTTTGACCACTCTTGTCGATCTTGACACATTATTGCAGTCTTAAGAGTACGATGCCATCTTTCAATAATTCCGTTTGCCTGAGGATTGTAAGCGTAAGTTCGTTTCCGTTTGAATCCCATTAAAACTGCTAATTCCCTAAATAACTCGGACTCAAATTGACGTCCTTGATCAGTAACTACATCTGAGGGAGTGCCAAACATTAAGGTTATATCAATTGATCTTGGCTATATCAATTGATATCCAACCGTTGTATAAAGCAAATGCTACGGTTTCTGCTTCAATGGAATTGCTTCCGTCCAACGCGTAAATCTGTATATGACAGTCAGTCAGTAGCGCTGATTTTCCGAAATTGGCAAAGGTCCGATCAAATATATATGAATTTCGTCAAATCTTTTTTCTACTAATTGGAACTGACGCAACGGTGATCTGACGTGCCAAGTGATTTTACATTTCTCACATGCTGTGCATGCTTGCGTCCAATTCCTAACATCTTTTTTAATACCTGGCGATACGTATGTACTGGCATTAACTGCGTTGGAAGCTCCTGCATGTCAGGTTGTTCCCCTGCCAATGCCTCGAAATCTATATTTGGTGAAATTCCGATTTCCTTGATACGGGAAAGCGCGTCGGCCACAATGTTTTCATTGCCGGATATATGTCTTATATCAGTCGTAAACTGACTTATATAGTCCAGGTGACGATACTGGCGAAATGCAAAAATTAAAGGTCACAAGATCACAAGATCAGTGTATAGGATAAACTGACGTCCTTCCAACAAATACCTAAAATGTTTAATTGACGAGTACGCAGCCAACAACTCCCTATCATACGTGCTATAATGCTTTTATCCATCAGAAAGCTTTTCGGAAATGAATCCTAGTGGCTGAAACTGCTCGCCGACTAATTGTTGTATAACTGCACCAATAGCAAAATCAGACGCATCGACCATTAATGCCAGCGGTGCACTACAAGATGGATAGGGCAATATTGTTGCGTTAGTAAGATCTTGTTTCACCATATTAAATGCTGAGATCGATTGTTCATCCCATTCAATTTTTCGTTTATCATTTTTCTTTGACCCTTTTAAGAATTGATTAAGAATACCTTGGCTTCCAGCTGCATTAAGAATGAACCTACGATAAAAATTTAACATCCCGAGAAATCGTCTCATGTCCTTTATCGATTCCGGTTGCTTGTGTTCGTTAATTGCTACAATCTTATCCGTGATATCACCTGATCTGCTCGACTATCAATTAAAAATTGACGTTTACTTGACGTATCCTTTAAAATTAAGCGACTTTTACATTGGTTATTGTCACATACCTACCTACCTGTGATTGGCCTACATGTTTAACTTGAATTGACATTTGTTTGGATCTCGGCATTTTTTTTGCTTTCGTCTCTAAACGAAAATGATACCAACAAAACTTTTTTCCACGTGGTGACGGATGAAGATCTACTAAACGAACTGCCTCGTGACTGTGACCATTAAGTCGTGTTGCTTGGGCGAGAAACATGTGATACATGCGATAGCAAAACGTCATTATTTTAGTCGGCTAATTCAGCTACTTTACCTAACGGTTCATTGCCGTAATCAAGCATCAGAAAGATCGTTGTTATTAGTCATGCGCATTATAGACAATAACTGACTAGGTTTGTGCCGCGTCCGACTCGGTTAAATCATTAATTAATTTTCTGCGAATAGCAGAATACTTCTTCGTGTCCGGTGGATTCTCAAGTATGTCACCTACGATTTTTAGATATTTTTCGTCAAGAGCCCCTAACACATAATAAAATTTAGTCTAATCATCTACGATCCCTGACATTTTAAACTGTGCCTCTATACTATGGAACCAAAGAGGTAGGCTCGAGGTCCAAAAAGGGGGTAACTTGACCGCCACACGATTCACATGCGGTAATGTAAGTTCGTCTTTCGCAGTATATTGTTGTTTATACGGAATATTCTGCTTTGTCGGTGAATTAGGTGGTGTAACCATTTTTAAAATGTATTAAATTTGTGTACAAATTGCCACGGAAAACAAAATTTGAATTTTACTGCACGTACTAGAACAAGCATGTACTTTTGCCGCCCGGTGGCAAAGTGGTCAGCATGCTTGCTCCAGCGACTGGAGATCCCAGGTTCGATTCCCGGTGGTGACAAGGAAAAATGTTCACAGCTGGGTTAGGATCAATGAGTTAATCACTCATTATTCGAAATGAAAATATGATTATGAAACCTCATATATATAGTGCTAGAGAGAGAGAGAGAGAGGGAGACTATAACAAAAACGTTTTTCTGGCTTTTACCAAAAGCAACTAATTGAATGCCCTCAAATTACATTTAGAACTATATAAAAATATTATTGTGATACACATACAATGCAAATTATTAATTAAAAAGTGTTGAATAATATAACCATGTGTTTAAAATACAGTCAAACCTGTTAAGTTGGACACCTTTTTAAGATGGTCAACTGGCTAAGTTGGACGATTTTGTCTTGCATTTTTAATTATTCTTCAACAAAAAATTTATTTCGTGGACGCCATTAAGCTGTTAATTTTGATTTTTGTTTAAAACCTTTTCAGATTGGACACCTTTATAAGTTCGCCATTTTTTACGGTATCTTGAGTGTCCAACTTACACAGTTTCCACTGTAATAACATTAATAATTTTAAATTTGACAGTGCATTAAATTGTAATTAAATAATTAGCATAAATTTGTACATCACCGAATTGCAGGTTATGATAATCTTCCACGTGGTTGGTACGCACTACGCAGGTTACTGTGGTACGGACGGCAAACTGGATGCTTCACCAAATTGCAGGTTATGATATTCCTCCACATGGTTTGTACGCAGGTTAATGTTGTACATACGGCAAACTTGATGCCTTTGTAAAAACGTGTATGTATTTATTACAGACTAATTATGTTTAGCCCCGTCGCGGTCACCAATTATAGATGTGTGTAGATTACCTATTATGGTATTATAAAATTTACACACAAAAATGAAATTTAATTTTTTTACAAAAAATGAAATTTTATTTTATTTATTTTCAATAGCTAACTCAACCAGTGGTGAAATCTACAATGACAATTATTTCTTTTTCTTACTTACTCTACCCCTATAAACCGACCGGTTCAAACAAAACCAACAAACCATATAAGGCAACGCCACAAACCTTACCTAAATATTAAATTTCACTGTGTCTATTTAGACATTGTTTCTGTACCCTTCGAACCTACCTAAGAGCAAACTGCTGTATTGCATATACCAAACGATTCCTGGCGCTCTAGCGGCAGTTTTCTTAGTTAGTTTTCATAATTTTTATTGGAACTTATAGGTAATCTGTTTTTATTAAATTTTGTTCTATAATAAATATAAGAGAAAAATATTCAATACTAGGCACGAGATTATTGATTTATTTGGTTTTGTTGTTGAATATTCCGATCGAGCTTGCACAAAGAACACTCTTAAATTTCAGAAAACCAACTATGTCAATCCTATAGTCAGTGTAACGTAGCATTTTCGGTGCTAGATCTACCTTTTAAAAATTTTTTTAGCACCTTAAAAATCAGTTTTGCCTTGAAATGAATTCAAACATTGAATTCGAACATTATGTACATTGGGCGCTTTCAGATCCCCCACCATGATTAGTGAAATCATCGCCAATTTGATTTGAAAATTTCATAGTGCTAAACAATTTCATAACGTTGGCTATGATTTTATTCAACATGTTCCCAACTGTTGGGTGCCCTGAAAGCGCCTATTGTACACTAATATTAGCTCTTTCAAAAAATTGTTCATTTCTTTACTTAACTTAACAATCTCTATACAACTGAAAAAAAAAAAAAAAATGTTGGTCATTTTGAATTAAAAACACATGCTAACACTACGGCAAATTAAATTTAAACTGCAATGCAAATTATTAAGGAATACATAGCAGAGTATAAAAAACGAATCAGAATTAAAGTTATACCAAATACTATAGCTGTGACAATATTATCAACTCTGTGCTGGGAGGTTATAACATCCCACTTTACGATAATTTATCGAAATTTTGTGTCTCGTTTCTGTAGAATAAAACTTAGGTAGACGGCTACAACACCTGGAAATGGAATTTTTTATAGTTAGGGGCCTTATTTACTCAAAACTTAACGGATTTTTGAAAACACACTATATTAAGTTATTTTAAAATGTGTAAACCAAGTACTCAAAACAATTTAAATTTCGGTTGTTCTACTAGCCTAATTTTGCCACCAAATCAACCTACGGGGTTCAAAAAACCATCGATGGTGGCAACTTAATCAATCAACCGCATTGACAGAATATGATAAAACTAACCAATTAGAATTAACAGTAAATTGTCAATCGTAGAAGAAAAGATACGATTGATGACGGAATATTCTCGAAGACATAGATTAAACCACTCAATTAGTATAGAAACACTAAATGCCTAAAGTAGTAAAAAATGGAGTTCGAAAATTATACCACCAATGTGTTTATAGTTGCTTCTTGTAACAACCTTTATTCGCAAAATTTTAAGGACGTTAGAAAATCGTATTAAAATTTTCTTGTGGTTAATTTTTCGTGCACCTGAGTGTATCGTTACAAGCAAGTAAAGCAATATAATGTACTCCTTTTTCTTAACCTTCTTCTGCACTTTTAGAGTATTAACGTGGTGTGTTTAATTTTTAATAAAAGCATATAAAAAAATAAAACTATAATCCGCTTAAATTGAAAAAGTAAATTGTAATTTTATTTTATATTTTTTATTTATATTTTTTTCAGGTGTCGTGGATTAGAAAACGAGACATACACATTTTAACAGCTGGTGTATTAACTTATACATCGGATCAACGATTTCAAGTGAGTAAAATTCTCAAATTAAGACAATAAAAAACTCGAACACGATAAAAATGTAATTACAACATTAAATGGCTTATCCGATTATATATAAATAAATCCTAAATGGTTTTTAATAAATTAAATTCTTAACAAGGATAGAACGAGATATCGTTTTCTGTTAATTTTAATTTAATGGAAGATTTTTTTTTTTATTAATTCTAGATTCTTCGTTCAGATAGTACTGTTAAATGGACGTTACAAATAAAATATCCACAACCACGTGATTCGGGAGTTTATGAATGTCAAATAAATACCGAACCTAAAATGTCGTTATCTTATTATTTAGAAGTTGTAGGTAAGTTTTTTTTCTGTTTATATCATAATTTTATACATATCTGTGTTTTTTTTTTTTTTTTTTTTTTTTTTTTTTTTTTTTTTTTTTTTTTTTTTTTTTTTTAAAAGAAAGTATTAATCATCCAATGGATTTAATGTCCTTTTAAGGTCAATTAATACTCCCCTTTTCATTCACGCACTCACCCACCCATTCACCTAATCACACATTTTTACAGTATACCACCTGCACGTTGCAAGCTCCATGTCAACCTGTACATTGACATGGACGGTGGGTCGGCGCTGAATTCTGCACTCCAACAGAGGGTCTAAGTTGTGTTTATTATCATCACCGATCGTAATCGATGAAGAAAATTCGCTTTACATCCTGCCTCTGATGGGATTCGAACCCAGTACCTCCCGGTCCAAGTGCCGAAGCTTTAACCACTGCGCCACTTGTACGGTGTTATGTGCACTCATTCCAAATTTATGTATGGATACGTACTCGTATACAAGTATCGTAAAGGTATCATAATTATTTATTAACTATTCCCTAACGTGTATACAAAAATAAATTTTTTGTATAAATTTTATTTATATAATTTTGGGAGAGGAGCACCTTGAGAATAAAGTACCAACAACTTTTAATATTTTTTAAATTTAAATTTTGCATTTTGGTAATTATATCGAGACTTAGATCGGCTTAAATAATAAATAACAGTATATTCGTACAAAAACAAGGCCGCAATCTTATTGGCACGGAAATGGTAATATAAATTTTCCTTTGGGGAATTTTCTTTTTATATGTAAATCCAAAAAAAAAAATGCAAAAATCTAGGTTTGCAAATTTCATTCAATCTGTATAAACGACTGGTAAACGATTACGGAAAAAGTTAATAAATTAAATATTAAGTTTCCATTTAAAAGTATAACGTACTCATAGACAGATTAAGATAGCTTTATAATATTGTCCTGAAAATAAAAATTCGTGACTACTCTTGTTTAATGTAATTCGCAAATTACTTAAAACCTCGTGCAGCTACAAAAAAAAATATTTTTAAAATGAGGAGCTAAAAGACGAACTTACTTTAGGATGCAGGATAAAAATTATTTGGCCAATGTAGTTTGGCGATTATAAGCCGGCAAATACGACACTTAATCAACTTTAAAAAATATTTTATGTACTCGTACGTTTTAAACGGTTAAGTAGATAAATATTTCCTATAAAGCTGTATAGATAACACAAAACCTATCTAAAATCAGTTAAGAAAAGTTTAGGAAAAATTTTTTACTCCTGTAAGTGTCGATGGTTCCAGTTCAGATATAGGAACAGGCCAGAAAAGTGCCCTTATAATACCCGATTCTAAGGTTATCAAAATGGTACCTCAGAATCACGGAATAGACGCATTGCTAAAAGAAATTACTGGCGTCTGCAAAACAACTGGTTCTTTTGGTCACTAAATAAATTTAAAAATTTATTGAGTGCTACTGGCGCAGGCGAATATTTCTTTTTTTGCTTTGCTATGTGATTGCATTATAATTATTTTGAGAGTCTTTATACTATATACGCAAAAAAAAATTGTTACGGTGACACCTAGATTAGAATAGAATAACTTATTCAATAATTGTTCAATTGTATTTGTGATTTGGGTCAACAATTAGGCGTCATTTGTATACTAACATCGATGCGCATTTAGGGTTATTCTAGAAACAAATATTTTGGTATATAAAGGCGTACGTTGAGGTGGAATGCTGAGTCTTATTTTAAACGTGATACAGTGAAGGTTAAATAGAAAGATTTAATAATCGCGATTATTAAAGTGATAATTAAAAAGTGTGTTATAATTGTAATAATTAATTGTTAATTTTGTGTTGTATAATTATTGTGTTGTGAAAATAAATTTGTGTGAGTTCAAATTTGAAGCAGTTGTATTTATTCACAATCCAGTGATTCGAACCTTGAGTGACAAGGCAAAAACGTAACAATATTGTTACGATTTTGCCTTGTCACTTGGCAGATTCCCATTTTCATCATGTAGTATGAGTTCCACCACCTTCGATTGGGAAATGACTTAGATCTATTATGGAATAAGTCGCAACATGACAGCTAAATCGGAAGACCCCTAAACGAATTTGCCGAAATCATGATCCATTGTATTTGCAATGTTTCCTGACATTCAAAAATGCCCTCTCTCATTTTTTTATCAAAAACCTTGAGTCATTTTTTTTTTAGATAAGGACAGCGGGAGCCAATCACAATCGATTCTTAGCACACGAAAACACCTCACCCAATTTTACAAAAGTCGTTTGGCCGAAAAACTCTAAATGATTTGAATCCAAACGAACTCGCAATATTGGTGCCCAGCACTCGAAACATCGTTTGAGCCAAAAAATGGAAGCTAGGCCCCATCTGAGGACCTCCTTAACGGATTTTTCCTAAATTAAAACTCACCAGAATTAGTTTCTGGCATTATAAAAACTTTATTACCGGATTTTTTATGAAATACGAGTACATTCAAGTCAAAAAAAAATTAGATCATGAACGGACTACATTGGAAGACCCTTTAAATAAATTTTCCCGAAATTAGCACCCATCGAAATCGATTTTTCGTATTCATTAATTTTTATTGTTCAAGACAAAAAAATTAAATAATGGAACCTTGCCCCAACTGAATGATCCCTAAATGAATTTCCAAAATCAGAACCAATTACAATCTAATTGTGGTACTCGAAAATGCCCCCAAGCAATTTTTATAAAAACGTGCTAGCCGAAAAAGAAGTAAAGAAAGAGTACTGGGCACCACCAAATGATCCTCTCATCGGACTCTCACAAAATTAACACCCGTCGCAATCGACTTCTGGCACCCGAAAACCCCTCATAATTTTTTTAAAAATCATGCGAGCCGAAGAAAGTTAAAAAAAGAGACCCGGGGCCCAACGGACGATCCTCTGAACTATTTTTCCTAGATAATTAGGACCAATCTCAATCGATTTCTGGTTTTGGAAAACCCTCTTCAACAATTTGTATCAAACGTTTCACATTCAAATTTGAAAGTTTCCCTGCTGCAGTTCCCACACAATTTTCAGAATTGCAGAATTAATTTCAGAATATTTCGGACCCGTCAAATTAATAGTTGTATTCAACTCCAGTTGTACGAATCGAGTTTAAGCAAATTCGTAATGCATATCATGTACATGTTTTAAATTGTACGAGTGCCTATTGGGGTAAATACTCGATCGGCTAGCAGGCTAGCAATTTGCTAGCCGAAATTCTGACTACTCAATCAATTATACCAAGGAAAGTTAAATTTCAAAATACATTTTGAATACAATTTTTATTTTTGCGATATTACGTGCGTTTCCATCTGATATTGCTTTGCAATTATTTGCAATCGATTTCTTCGATAGCACACATTCATAATAATTCCGTATCCGTATATACATTTTTATACATACACATAAAAAGATTGCAAAGCGATTTGCAATCAAAAGTAGTCAGGCATAAAACTTTTTGCTTTGCAAATTTTGTATTTACAAAACGAGATCCAAAATTTCCCAAATTTATAAATACTGTTAAAGTTAGCCGATTCGCTCCAGCCGAAAAATGTCGATAATGCAGTTAAGGTTGTAATAGTTAAATGTATCAGCTGGGAAATGTCGGCAATGCAGATTCGGTAGAAATAACAAAAATTTATCAGCCAACAACTTGTATTATTCGATTGTAAAGTTGGTAAGGCAGATTCGTATAAATAGTCAGCCGAAAAATGTTGATGGAGCAGATACATAATTATGGTGTTACACAGTACATAATTTCTTTTTAAATCAAAAATGTTTATTTCGGTTCATAAACGTATATTATTCAAAATTAAACTTTTTTATTAAATACATTGAAACTACAGTAAAAAACTGTTTTACTACTGAGAAAACTAGATGGCACAAATCAATCAAAACTTCAAAAAGTTCAAGCCAATTTTCATGTAAAGAGTCCGGGAAAATTTTTATGAATAGATCGACACACAAAACTTGAAAATTTCTAAAAATTGACCGTTTAAAGTATCATGGTTGGAAATAGATTCAAATGAGAGGTCTTATTGATGCTCACACCTGGAAAAAAATTTCAGGTCAATGTTGGAAGCTGCATTTGAATCTATTTCCAGCCATGACACTTTAAACGGATATATATGAAGCTAGCCCGATACTCAGCCCGGAAAAACACGATGGCAACACTAAACTATCACTATCGTGAGAGTTTACTATAACAGCCCGAAAAAATGTCACTGTCGCGATAGTAAACAGTGTCATGATACAATGTCATGACATTTATAACCAACAGTCCGAAATTTTAAGATTCCTTGTATATATTTTTAAGATAAATTATTATTGCTTGGTAAATGAAGCTAGCCCGACATTCAGTTGCAAAACCCTAAACTAAAGCTATCGAGAAAGTTTTATATCCCAGCCCGAAAAAATACCACTATCGCGACATTAAAATTTGTCATGGTAATCTGTTATGACATTTAGAGCATTCAGCCCGAAATTATAAACATTTAATATAACTTTTACGTATTTTTAAATTATCCCTTCAATTGTTTGGAAACGTACACAGCCCAAACCTAACCTGACGACAATGCAGAAACTTAATTAGCATTACGTATTTGAACACTATGAAATAGCAAGAAATTTCACCCCGAAATTTTAATTTGTTGTTTATATATAGTCGATTGAAGTTCTGCCTACAAACTGAGAGATTTAAAAAAAAATTTATCGGAAATAACCGGTATAAAGACGTTTGAATCTCGTCTGAGAAGTGATTGCACGTGGAATACACCACCGGATTCGTTGAAGTTTTGGCTACAATCTGAGAAATTTGTTGAAAAATTCTATCTGGAATTATCTAGATATAGTCGTTTGAATCTCTACTCACAGGCGATTCACGAGCACTTGGCATATACCACCGGATTCGTTGAAGTTTTGACTAAAAACAAAAAATTTGTAGAAAAATTTTATCTGGAATTATCTAGATATAGTCGTTTGAATTTCTACTCACAGGCAATTCACGAGCACGAATTCGGAGATATATGCCAAATGCTCGTGAATCGCCAGTGAGTAGAGATTTAAACGACTATATCTGCATAATTACAGATAGAATTTTTCTACAAATTTTTCAGTTTGTAGTCAAAACTTCAACGAATCCGGTGGTATATGCCAAATGCTCGTGAATCGCCTGTTAGACAAAATGCAAACGACTATATCTAGATAGTTCCAGATAGAAATTTTCTACAAATTTCTCAGTTTGTAGTCAAAACTTCAGTGAATCCGGTAGTATATGCCAAGTGTTCGTGAATCGTCTATGAGTAGAGATTTAAACGACTATATCTATGTAGATAATTCCAGATAGAATTTTTCTACAAATTTTTTAGTTTTTAGTCAAAATTTCAACGAATCCGGCGGTGTATGCCAAGTGCTCGTGAATCGCCTGTGAGTAGAGATTCAAACGACTATATCTAGATAACTCCAGATAGAATTTTTCCGAAATTGTGTCTGTTTCTAGTCAAAACTTTAGCAATTCCAGTGATATACATAGATCAAGTGCTCGTGAATCGTTTATGAGGCGAAATATAATAGAATATACTCCAATTAATATCCGATAAACTTTTTCTCAAGCTGAATTTAGTTCCCATAATCTCACTGAACACATTTTTAGAATTTTTTTTGAAAGCATTACCTAATAATTTTTTACTTTGATGTTTGAAGTAATAAATTTGTTTTTATTATTTTTATCAAAATTTAAAAGCCACTGTTAGTTCGATATTTATTTAATACACAATTAATTAATAGTTATAATTTGCGTGTGACACAAATTTGCTTTATAGTTGTAGTTTGCTTATATTTTGTGTCATGAAATAAGTTGTATTGCCATAGTTAAAAAATTAAAATTTCGGGCTGGAAATTCGGGCTAGCTTCACGGAGGTTTTAAACGGTAAATTTTTAGAAATTTTCAAATTTTGTGTGTGCGATATATTCAATCGAGTTTTCCCGGGCTTCAGACATAGAAATTGACCTGAAATGTTTTCCAGGTGTAAGCATCAATAAGGCCTTTCCTTTAAATCTATTTTCAGTCATGACACGTTCGACTGTCAATTTTTAGAAATTTTCAAATCTTGTGTGTGGTATATATTCAATCGAGTTTTCCCGTACTCTCCACATGGAAATTCGAACGATCATTCTTAGCCTCGTATGTAAACTATTGATGCTCCTTGGAATTAAGGTTCATGGCCAAAGCTCTATAGGTTTCAGATTCCGCAGTTTAGAGAAACGAGTTTGTACTCGGCTACCCGTAACCGATTCCATAATCGATTATATATAGCGGAATAAGTGCATATTCAAACGATAATCTGTACTTCAATATCAAGTCTTCTTTAGCATTTGAGCAACATGAATTCATTCGACAACGATCAATCACTACAAATCAAATCTGTTAAGTATGACATCGATAGTAGTTGAAGCATTTGTCAATAAAAGTAAAGCCAAGCTTGATGTCGTTTTTACCGATTTCTTCTTACTAAATTGGACAGATTTGGTGCGTGCAAATAATTCTTGAATTGGATTGGATCGTACTTTTGCGAGAACGAAAACAGGTTGTTTTTATTAATTGTCTATCATCTAGGATTATTGAAGTCCATTCCGGTGTCCAACAGGGTTGGACTTCACCTTAGGCCCTTACTGTTCATTATTTTCTTCAACGAAATTCCGTCTTTGGTCCAACATTGTAGCTGTGAATTTGATGCGGATGTCCTTAAAATATCGAATAAACTTCACTTAAATTTGGAGAAGTGAAAAATTATTAGCTTCTTTAGGAAAAGAGAATTTTTTAATAATCCGTACCGCATTGCCAATCATCAATTAGAAAGAGTAACGACAAATGGGGATTTGGGAGTGATCTTGGATGGTCAGTTAAATTTCCAGGATCATATTAATTCAATTAATTAAGAGTTTATACTGTTTTCTGGTACGCAGTTCAACCTAGAATATGTGTCGATCATCTCGAATTCGGTGAATAAAATTCATATTGATAGAATCGAATGCGTATAGATGTAATTGTTTATATACCTCTTTAAAATGAATTGGCCGTTTGATCCAAACCTCGCTATGTGACAGAATAAAGTATTTACCATCATATTTGGAACGGTGTAAAATCGTAAATCTTGTACCATTAATAAATAAGATAAGATAAGATGAGATAAGATGAACATCTCTGTTTATGGATAATATTGGAGAGGTACTGTACAACTAGATAGCAAAAGAACGTCAGTGACAAAAATTTTGCACAATGACACATTCGAGCCGAAATTTATTTATTTATTAAATATTTATTAAATGAAATGTAATTAAGCTGTGAAGCTTTTATTTACAAAATAACATAAAACGTTAAAATATAAACAACATTTAGATTATAATGCAAATGTTTACAAATTGTCTCAACGACTTTCTGATGATAATATACCCCGAAAAGAGTGGCGCAAAATGATTTAGGGTGCCATTTGATCCATATCATTATTCGAAAATAGTTAACCAAAACTTAATGCTTTTATTTTAATAATACTTAACCTTTTAACTGTTTATGTCGAGTATACTCGTCAAAGCAAAACGAAATTTTTTCGCATAATGTCGAGTATACTCGTCATGAAGATAAAAAACATTTAAGGATAAAAAATATTACATTCGTATTATTATTCAACGAATCAATTTTATTTTTTTTTCCTGAAGAAGGTCAAATATGGATCATTTAAAAAATATACCTTTTAGAATTTCCGTTACTCTGGAAACTTCATTTATTTTAATTCGCAGTAGCTTGTATTGTCTTCGCTGGAAAATAATTAAGCAGGGAGAAAACGTTTTTCGAAACAAAATTAAACAGTTAAAGGGTTAATTTAAATTGTGTCTCAAAATTTTATAAAATACTTTTGCCCTACCGTAGTAAAAATTATCAGAGATAGATATCTCGAGAATGGATTGTCCGAATTGTTTTTTACCGCCAAATATTTTGTTTCGGAAAATGTTTTTCGAAAGTCATTCATATAAACGTAAGCACGGAACCAAACACATTCATCTCGGTACCAAAATACAGACGTACGTCGTAAGTTGGACATCACATGAAGTGAAAAATCAGCAACATTTATAGTTGAGCACTTCCATTCAGAATAGATTATTTATAATTCTTATTTTGTAACAGAAGTAACCAATGGGGAGTGATACTCACATTTTAAAACGCAGGGTAAGAGTTTCTTACAAACAGGAGAAAAAGATGTTCATATAGTTCAAAGCCACTTAACTTTCTAAATTGTTTGCATGGATTTGTCTTTTAAAAACGTGAAAACAAATTGCTTTATATAATTTATGAATAAAACGGTGTCCCCCATTACTGATCGGAAATTCCTCGAAACAATTATTGATCATTATATTGACGCAACTGAAGAATTTTTATGTTAATTGGGTTTAAATTTTTTATATAAAATGTACTTTTTTAAATTAATTGGGGCGTTTAAATAACGATTTTTTATGTACAAGCTTATGGTTACAGAGAAGTACATCGATTGTAATTTTATTTTTAAATGAAATAAAATAAAAAAATAAAACAAAATGTAATACAAATGTACATTAAATGAAATTTGCCATTCAATTGAATTAATAATAATATTATGGTTATGTACAACGTAATGCAATATGGTTAAAGCAATAATTGCTCATTGGTTGGGATATAGTAAATTACACTTACAATAAATTGATGCTTGCGGATACATGAGTTGGAAATACAAGGGAGATGGTGGGCATGAATTGCAATTTAAACTAGTTCCTGCAGGTCTCGTGTTTCTGGCATTACAAAGGATAATTTAACACATAAAGTAATATAGTTTTACTCGTACTAGATAAAAGTGAGAATGACGCCGAAACAAGGTATATTTCCTATTACAGTCTTACTAAAGTGACCACTCAAGGGACTTAGAAAAACTGGTTAATTTTTATGCTGTATAAGATAGCGGAATTTTGACAGCGGAAAATAAGAGATTGCGCTACTCTCCGCAAGTGGCAGCACTATCACTAAAGAGAAATAATTTTGTTATGTAATTACCAGGGGACATTTTTCATTCATTATGTACCACTTTTTTCACTAAATAAAATATCCCAGCGGAAAAAAATATTAAAAGTGAACCTTAAAATGGCAAATTAATTGATCTCCGAAGTAAAAAAACTCGGTATATGAAATCTTGAAATTTTACAACAATCCGTCTATCCGCAATTTCTTCCAATAGTAACCAATACTTTAGGTTGTTTTTCTAGTAGCCTAGGTCATACTGAGACTATATGGAAAATTTGGGGAAAATTCATAGACCAGAATTTTCACTAGAATTTTTTGATTTTCTGCGGCCATACGTTATTTTCAGTTTTTGACCAATAACTCAAAAAACTTCCACTAGTAACCAATACTTTCGGTTGTTTTTCTAGTAGCCTAGGTCATACTGAGACTATATGGAAAATTTGGGGAAAATTCAGAGACCAGAATTTTCACTAGAATTTTTTGATTTTCGGCGGCCAAATAAGAGTTTTTCAGTTTTTGACCAATATCTCAAAAAACTTCCACTAGTAACCAATACTTTCGGTTGTTTTTCTAGTAGCTTAGGTCATACTGAGACTATATGGAAAATTTGGGGAAAATTCAGAGACCAGAATTTTCACTAGAATTTTTTGATTTTCTGCGGCCATATGTTATTTTCAGTTTTTGACCAATATCTCAAAAAACTTTCACTAGTAACCAATACTTTCGGTTGTTTTTCTAGTAGCCTAGGTCATACTGAGACTACATGAAAATTTGGGGAAAATTCAGAGATCAGAATTTTCACTAGAATTTTTTGATTTTCTGCGGCCAAATAAGAGATTTTCAGTTTTTGACCAATATTTCAAAAAACTTCCACTAGTAACCAATACTTTCGGTTGTTTTTCTAGTAGCTTAGGTCATACTGAGACTATATGGAAAATTTGGGGAAAATTCAGACACCAGAATTTTCACTAGAATTTTTTGATTTTCTGCGGCCATATGTTATTTTCAGTTTTTGACCAATATCTCAAAAAACTTCCACTAGTAACCAATACTTTCGGTTGTTTTTCTAGTAGCCTAGGTCATACTGAGACTATATGGAAAATTTGGAGAAAATTCAGAGACCAGAATTTTCACTAGAATGTTTTGATTTTCTGTGGCCAAATAAGAGATTTTCAGTTTTTGACCAAAATCTCAAAAAACTTCCACTAGTAACCAATACTTTCGGTTGTTTTTCTAGTAGCTTAAGTCATACTGAGACTATATGGAAAATTTGGGGAAAATTCAGAGACCAGAATTTTCACTAGAATTTTTTGATTTTCTGCGGCCAAATAAGAGATTTTCAGTTTTTGACCAATATCTCAAAAAACTTCCACTAGTAATCAATACTTTCGGTTGTTTTTCTAGTAGTCTAGGTCATACTGAGGTTTTTTTTATGTTTCAGTGGTTGACACTTAGGCCATTTTTGGGCCATTGTGATACCACGCATTCACGCCACATCAATAACCCATTCACCTATTCACCTACTCACACAACTACAGTATACCACCTGCACATTGCAAGCTCCATGTCAACCTGTATATTGACATGGACGGTGGGTCGGCGCTGAATTCTGCACTCCATCAGAGGGTCTTAGTTGTGTTTATTAACATCACCGATTGTGGTCGATGATGAAAATTCGATTTGCATCTAGCCTCTGATGGGATTCAAACCCAGTACCTCCCGGTCCAAGTGCCGAAGCTTTAACCACTGCACCACTTGTCCGGTCAGGTGTACGTTTGTTCAGGTCATACTGAGACTATATGGAAAATTTGGGGAAAATTCAGAGACCAGAATTTTCACTAGAATTTTTTGATTTTCTGCGGCCATATGTTATTTTCAGTTTTTGACCAATATCTCAAAAAACTTCCACTAGTAACCAATACTTTCGGTTGTTTTTCTAGTAGCTTAGGTCATACTGAGACTATATGGAAAATTTGGGGAAAATTCAGAGACCAGAATGTTCACTAGAATTTTTTGATTTTCTGCGGCCGTATGTTATTTTCAGTTTTTGACCAATATCTCAAAAAACTTCCACTAGTAACCAATACTTTCGGTTGTTTTTCTAGTAGCCTAGGTCATACTGAGACTATATGGAAAATTTGGGGAAAATTCATAGATTAATTGATTAATATATTAATAATTGGTTTAAATCATATCTTGCAAATCGTAATCATGTTGTTAAGGTGAATGAAACTATGAGCTGTCCTTATGTTTTAAACATTGATGTTCCTCAAGGTTCCGTCTTGGGACCCCTTTTATTTTTGATTTACATAAACTCAATTTTAAGTGACAAAACTAAGATTATTCATTTTAGTTTGTGTAGCAGTATTTTACATTCACCGTTAACGTATCATTCCAGTTTTTGTAATACTGTTAATTGCTTCAGCTTGTTCATTGAAGCTGTTGAGAGTTTCAAGTATCTTGGAATTATTGTTGATTGTAATCTGAGTTGGAAGCATCATGTCGATAAATTAAAAAAGTCTCTCAGCAATGCATTACGAACCTTATATCTATTAAGACCTGTAGCTCCTAAATCGGTATTGCTAAAATTCTACTATGCCTGCATTAACTCTAGGCTCGAATATGCCTTATCGTGTTGGGGTGGTTGCTATCATTCAACTTTTAAAATTCTCATTACTGTTCAGAAATATGCTACTCGTATCATGTGTTTTAAGTCTTCACGGGTTTCTGCATGACCATTATTTTTGAGTTTTAAAGTTTTACCATTACAACAATTATATGTTTATAAGGTTTTACGTTTATTTTATTTGCGAAGTTGGCACCGATCATTGAGATCAAATGTGCGATACGAAATTAAACATATACAATTATAAAAATTGTTATGAATTTTCCCCAAATTTTCCATATAGTCTTAGTATGACCTAAGCTACTAGAAAAACAACCAAAAATATTGGTTACTAGTGGAAGTTTTTGAGATATTGGTCAAAAACTGAAAATAACATATGGCCGCAGAAAATCAAAAAATTCTAGTGAAAATTCTGGTCTCTGAATTTTCCCCAAATTTTCCATATAGTCTCAGTATGACCTAGGCTACTAGAAAAACAACCGAAAGTATTGGTTACTAGTGAAAGTTTTTTGAGTTATTGGTCAAAAACTGAAAATAACATTTGGCCACAGAAAATCAAAAAATTCTAGTGAAAATTCTGGTCTCTGAATTTTCCCCAAATTTTCCATATAGTCTCAGTATGACCTAAGCTACTAGAAAAACAACCGAAAGTATTGGTTACTAGTGGAAGTTTTGTGAGTTATTGGTCAAAAACTGAAAATAACATATGGCCGCAGAAAATCAAAAAATTCTAGTGAAAATTCTGGTCTCTGAATTTTCCTCAAATTTTCCATATAGTCTCAGTATGACCTAGGCTACTAGAAAAACAACCGAAAGTATTGGTTACTAGTGGAAGTTTTGTGAGTTATTGGTCAAAAACTGAAAATAACATATGGCCGCAGAAAATCAAAAAATTCTAGTGAAAATTCCGGTCTCTGAATTTTCCCCAAATTTTCCATATAGTCTCAGTATGACCTAGACTACTAGAAAAACAACCGAAAGTATTGGTTACTAGTGGAAGTTTTTTGAGTTATTGGTCAAAAACTGAAAATAACATATGGCCGCAGAAAATCAAAAAATTCTAGTGAAAATTCTGGTCTCTGAATTTTCCCCAAATTTTCCATATAGTCTCAGTATGACCTAAGCTACTAGAAAAACAACCGAAAGTATTGGTTACTAGTGGAAGTTTTTTGAGTTATTGGTCAAAAACTGAAAATAACATATGACCGCAGAAAATCAAAAAATTCTAGTGAAAATTCTGGTCTCTGAATTTTCCCCAAATTTTCCATATAGTCTCAGTATGACCTAGGCTACTAGAAAAACAATCGAAAGTATTGGTTACTAGTGGAAGTTTTTTGAGTTATTGGTCAAAAACTGAAAATAACATGTGGCCGCAGAAAATCAAAAAATTCTAGTGAAAATTCTGGTCTCTGAATTTTCCCCAAATTTTCCATATAGTCTCAGTATGACCTAGGCTACTAGAAAAACAACCGAAAGTATTGGTTACTAGTGGACGTTTTTTGAGTTATTGGTCAAAAACTGAAAATAACATTTGGCCGCAGAAAATCATAAAATTCTAGTGAAAATTCTGGCCTCTGAATTTTCCCCAAATTTTCCATATAGTCTCAGTATGACCTAAGCTACTAGAAAAACAACCGAAAGTATTGGTTACTATTGGAAGAAATGGCGGATAGACGGATTGTTGTTAAATTTCAAGATTTCATATACCGAGTTTCTTTACTTCGGAGATCAATTAATTTGCCATTTTAAGGTTCACTTTTAATATTTTTTTCCGCTGGGATATTTTATTTAGTGAAAAAAGTGGTACATAATGAATGAAAAATTTCCGCTGGTAATTATATAACAAAATTATTTCTCTTTAGTGATAGTGCTGCCACTTGCGGAGAGTAGCGCAATCTCTTATTTTCCGCTGTCAAAATTCCGCTATCTTATACAGCATTTAATTTTTAGAGGTTCTTTAACAAAAAAAAAATCGTTTTTAATAGGAATAAAAATACATAATATGTATTTTCATTTCTATCAAAAATGATTTTTTTTTGTTAAAGAACCTCTATAAAGTGACCAGTTTTTCTAAGTCTCTTGCGTGGTCACTTTAAGAAGGTTAAACTGTATTTCAAACATGTGGTAGTGAATTTTATATTTCAACTTTAAGTCACAAAAATTAAATTCAATTTAACAATATTATTTCATATTATTTTAGATTTTTTAAGTTTTTAGATTTAGTGCTCTCACCTTATACTTTGGACATGCGCGTGAACTTTTACCTAAACCTTTCCTAGAAAATAAAAATCAAAAATTAGGAACAGTTTAGCAAAAACTTCACAGTCCTATATAGAAATGTGAAGTTTTTCCTAAAACAAAAAATACATCTAAGTATTAGTGAATATGTTACACAAAAATAAATCAACTACAAGATGAACGAATTATTCAATGATGATCCATAGCTTGTTCAACAAATCTAATCAACACAATAGATTTTAATAAATCAGACCAAAAAATTAATTTATTATCTAAGTACAACACATAGTATAGTTACCGTAGTATTGTTAAACTATTTAACTTGCAGAAAATTTTGAATTATCCGCTTAGGAAAACTTGAAAATTAGAATATCCGAAATATTATCTCAGCTACACAGCTTCATTTTTTATTGTGTACTCGGGACATATTTTATTTTATTTGCATTCACAACTTTGCATTCCCAAACTATTTTAAAATTCGAAATCATCAATAAGCGAACTGAAATACATAGTACAATTGAATCGTTTTGCATTCATAATATGCTTCCCTAAACTACTTCATAGTTCGAAGGCATCAATAACCGTATATTTGTAAATAGTGTAACGCCTGTCTACTTAAATAGCTTGGCTAAGCTATGCTCAGATGTAAGGGGTGGTTATACCACAAAAACCAAAAAAACGAAATAAATCAAACACACCGCAGCAACTCGCAATTGAATTCACTCAATACACCCACTTCAAGACGCAATACTTCGGGAAATATATGAAAAAAATGAATGAATGAGTTTTTTAAACTTTTTGCTTTTGTAGATATCTATTTACAAATATTCGTTTATTGATGTCTTCGAACTCTAAGGTAGTTTAGGAAAGCAAATTATGAATGCAAAACGATTCAATTGTACTATGTATTTCAGTTCTTCGGTGACATTTTATTTGAATAGTAATTTTAGAATATAAATGATATTGTTCATTTTTTATTATTATTTTTTATTTGGTTATTTATGATTTTTTAACAATGTTTTTTCTTTACTAAAGCGCTCGCTTGTTAATAATAAATTGTATTAATTGTATAATTGTTATCTTCAATTATTTTGTTGAATGCTTGAAACGGGTTAGCCTCTACCTAAAGCTAGGGCCAATAGGGCCAACCCAGTTTCAAAGAAAATTTGCTTTTACCTGTATTACATCCCCTGCGACATTAACCCGTAGCTCAGTCGGAAGAGGTTAGTGCTTGGTCGTGGGGATGGGGATGCACAAGTAACGGCCATGATAACCGCATCGTGAAAAAAATAAAAATAGGAAATAAAAGTGGGGTATCGGATCCCGAAGTAGTAATACTTTTGGCCTCACCAACTCATGACGAGGGTTGAATCAACTGTGGTTGTATATGGTGAAGGAGGTTTTACGCCAACATTTTATGGCTAGTTAGTAAGATGTTTTTTTTAAGACACTAAAATGTTTCCGACAGAAGTAAAAGGAGTTGCAAAGCAACAGCAATATCCGTCCCTAGGGACAGTCGGATGACAGATTACTGCCGGTACCCAGAACGTTAGTCGAATGTTCAATATACTCACCACAGTTTGTTTGCTGTATCCAAAAATTCCCCAAAAAACTGAACGAACTGATTTTTATACTCAACGAAAAATTACTTTATTAATCCAAATTTAAAAATTAGTCACACAAATATTACACTGTCCGTATCGATTAACTACTACTAGAGCTCAAACTACTTCACGTAGTAGTTAATTTCAAGACTCACTCTTTATCAAGAAAATGTTGCGGTATTTATTTGAAAATTAATTAGTTGTTGAGAGAGGGAATTAGCATTTTTCGCACAGTGATTAAAAGTGCTTTCTCAATCAACTTACATTTTTTTGATGATACACCAGAAAAAAAGTATAGAAACCGCGCGTTGTAGATTTCCGACCTGTATTTATTACTTGCGGAAGTTTGTACAACAACAAATACAAATGGTTTTTATTTCTACATATGTTGACATATTCGTAAATTTGTCTATGTTATATATAAACAATGCCTTCTATAGTATTGGCCTGTGAGTAAAAATAATACACCCTTATTACCACAGCAATAAATTTCACAAACTTAACAAAAATCTAAATTACTATAAAATAAATAAATAAATTATGAACAATTTAAGCCTAATTGATTTTCTTAATACATAAATTGAATTTTGCATATCCATATTCAAAAATATTTAGTGCGAATTTGAAGAAATGCGTGTATTTAGATAACGTAATACGAAGTTTTAGTGTATTCCACTCCAAAAATATAAATACAACCGTGAGAGTGCAGAGAATATTATATACTCATTTTGTTTATATTTTGTGTATCCTGATTGCTGTATACCATATTCTCCTTTGTATATTTTTGAACAAAAAAAATAAAGGAATAAAGATTATAGTATAATACGTCTTGATGTCTAAGTTTTAAATTACCTTTTTTGTCGTAATTTGTTTAATTTTTTTAAGAAAATACCTATAACCAATTCCAACAAAATCAGTGTACATAAAAAAAACTAAACAACAATGTGAGAGAAAAAAGACAAAATTAAAAAAAAATGAGATTATGACATTTTGACAAAAACCCATTTTTCTAATATTCTGTCAAATTCAGTGAGGCAACGAATGTTAAAATTCTAAGTTATATGTGCTGTTTATTTAATAATAATTAAAATTATTATTACATTAAGAGATTAGATTATACATGTGTTCAAAATAACAAGTATAAAAGTTGGCTGTATTAATATACTATATTATCGCCAAAAATGCTTAATAATGAACGTAGCGTAAAACCGATTACAGATTCGGAATCAGCGTCGAATTTGCAAGCGGATTACATTAATATAAAATCGCATTTTGGTATTTAAAAAAAAAATGCAATACATCCATTGGGTACGATTCGGTGAAAGTAAATAAGAGTTGCGAGCGATTTCGTAAGTATAATCATTTTGTTGCACTAAACGCGAATATTTTTTAAAATATGATTTTATTTTTCAAAAAAATATTTGGTATCTCTTCTGTGTGTATGATTAAAATCCGGTTTTTAGATCACAGCTTAAGATAACCAATAAAAAGCTTATATTTGCTTAATGCTATCTGACTCCAGTTATCGGATAACTTTTTATAATTTATATATTCGGTCGATTTTATAATCCGAATGTATCCGTGCACAATGACTAAAATATTTTATAAGCTGGAGATATTCTTTTCGCAATTATGTGAATACCCCTGTACACATAAATTTTACACGACTTTTACATTTTATTTATACGACTAAAAATAATATATAATTAATCTGACTAAAATAAATAAGTCAGATTAATTATATTTTATTTTTTTGATTAAAAGAATACAATTGTATACATGAATGCAAACGACTTCGAGAACAAACGTAAGTAGTAGTAGTATATAATAATTAATAATTTTTTTTATAGAACCAAAAACAAAAACTATTCGTAAAAACGAACAGCCTTCTATATTTTTATTAACATTTTTTGCCCAACAAGACCGCGATACTGTTCGTACACTACAAATATGTCGACGTGAACTAATTTCGTCCGATTTAGCAAAACTACAAGGCGCAATCGATTGGAAACGATTTATAGTATCGGCTTATAATCAAGATCATATCGTAACTTGCATGTGTAGTATAAATATGCATTCGAATATTGTTCAAAAAATTTCTAACTTTCAAGAAAATGGTTAATTTACATTTATCAATTTAAAATGTCGTTACGAATAACGTTTGTGTTACTAATAATTTCATTGGCGAAAGCACAGCATGAACCGGTCGGGTTACCGGTCGATAGCTTAATGCCATTAAACTATAATTATTTGCATGTAGTACATCTAAGGATACTGCATTAGCATCGTATACGGGAGAAGCAGCGATTATTTTTAAATTAAGCAAAGACCCCGAATATTTGGATTCGAGTAATTGATCATTTCTGGATAAAGTATATGAACGATTCGACGGAAGTTCAAAAGTTCAACTACAGTGTGAAACACGAGGAGCATCGAGTCGAGTGGCTCGAATGGCTTAACATCTTTTTTGGTCAACAAAATTCTTTGAATATTAGAAGCTAACATCCAGAACATTATCACTTTTGAGAATTTACACGTTGCCATGTTTAAAGAGTACTCAACTTTAGATCTTGTGGCACGAGAACCTGATATCATAAGAGTGCCGCAATATATCGAATAATTGAACATGTCACCGGCCCTGTGACATTTCAAACTTGTCTGCAATTTGCATTCAAATCGAGAGAGAATTTTATTAAGTGTTTAACCGAATTGATCGACGTGGAAATTAATTTAACTATTTTTTTAAACGATTGGGTAAATAAAAAGGATAGCCGATCATAGCTATTACAGTTTGTCAACATGCCCAGCCTTTTTAAGTCAACCAAACAACGTAACCAAATATCCAGAAATGTTATTAATCCCAATAAAATATACCTAAATTATACCTAAATTAAATTCATTCCTTTTTTTATAAATTTTTGAAGTATTATTTGTTAATATATTAGAAATATTTAAAATATTACTGAAATATATTAACTATTTTTTGCATTTGTTTTATATAACAACAACACAAATAACTCGTCCATATGATACGTTGAAAATGGGAGTATAGAGAATAATAAAATCCACGTGTAAAACAAATTTTGGAGAAAACGAAGGTGCTCTTAATTTGACCGATTTAGAGAGACTGAATTTTTTTAAAGTAATTTTTCATGTTTTTTATTTTGCTGCCACCTGGATAATATATTTTGAACCCGTAGACTAAGCGTGTCGTCATCAGTTGGTGTAAGCGGCCAGTAGTTTAGAAGGCATTGATATAAACGAACCACTTGCATTGAAAAATAAAGGCGTCAAATTGCATAAACCTATTTACGCTTACTCAACTGAAGTTTATTAGCAAAAATTCTAACATGAATTAGTGAAATGGCCTTGTAATAAATAAACGTAAAAGAAAATGCGAAGAGGTAGCATGACTAATACATAAATTAAATATAGTTGGAGATATTATCCCCAAAGTAATGTCGATGAGAAAATAATGGGATTATTATATGTTTGGGATAGATTAGTAACGGAATTAAATAGAATTCCGTTACATGCTTTATTATAAGCAATAATTGAAAGTTTCACTAATACTATGAAACGATTTTAAATTTAGGAAGGTTTTAGGAAATTCTTCATCGCCGTACTTTGGACTCTTTATTACTTTCTTAATATGATCGGTATTGGAGGTTTTATAGCAGAAATGGTATGATATATCGAAAACTGTTCCTACTTCTAATTTTAAATGATTATAAAATTTCAATTTATAGAAAGATTGAGTTTCTAGAAAGCAGTCTCTACATTTCCATTCAAACCAGTCGAGTGGTTAACAGTGGAATAAATATACTGAAAATCTGGATACCGAATTATTTATTTATTTAATTAGTACAATCTTATCACTTGATAATTTATTACTAATGATGATAACGCACTTAATTGAAGCTAATAAGTGGAACGAGTCTGAGTTTACAAGCAATCAATATTCTGCTCCCAATAATGAATCTTTATTTATTGGATGACTAGCTCATGCGGTTCAGTTCTTTTAATGCGTCGCAGTTCTTGTGTTATGTCAAGAAGTTGTATTGCTTCACTGTTGGTAAATGACAGTAACCTTCTTTCATGTTTGATGGCAAATTCCTGGATCACTCCATTTAACATTAAGGTCGTTGTGTAATTCCTCGTTGGTTACGTAGCGGTAAGCATTCGTTATTGTACGTAGAAATTTGTTTTGACAACGTTGAATAATTAAACGATTTGATTGTTTAGTACATCCCCAGAGTTGGATACCATACGTCTAAATTGGTTTAATTATCGATTCGTAGATCAGGCGTTTACAGTACAGGCTAAGCTTAGAATGTCTTCCTATTAGCCAGTACATCTCACGTTGTTTTATTTTCATTTGCTCTGTATTTTGTCTAACGTGATATTTCCAGTTGAATCTTGAATCGAGATGCAATTCGAGATATTTAGAGGATTCAGCTTGAAATGTACGGATGTTGATATTTTTGTACCGCAACGTGTATGCTACATGTACTGGTTTCAGCTCGTTGAGCTTTATTTTCCAATCCCTGGTCCATTGGCTGATTGTATCGAGTGCTTGTTGTAAGTATTATACTGCTTGGTTCTGCGATTCGCTTGATGCCAATACTGCGGTATCATCAGCAAAAGTTCCGATGAAGATTGTTTCCGTTGCCGGTATATCAGAATTATAAAGTAGATATAGGATGGGTCCTAACACGCTACCCTGGGACACCCCTGCTGTGGCTGGGTAAAAGTTGGAATATGTTTCTTCATGTGATACTCTTAATATTCGTTTGGAGATATACGATTTGAGCAATTGGCAGTAATTTTCTGGCACTAATTTACTTATCTTGTAGATAAGACATCTACATCTAGAAATACGGCAGTGCAATATTTCTTCTCTTCAAGTGCTTGTTCTATCTTTGTAGTCACGCGATGAACTTGATCAATTGTTGAATGTTTGTTCCTGAATCCAAACTGATAGTCCGGTATAATGATTATTGATTTTAGTTGTTTCAATAACAACTTCTCAAACAACTTTGAAATAGTAGGTAACAAAAAGACCGGTCTGTATGATCCCATTTTCTCGGCTGGTTTGTCTGGTTTTTTCATCATGATTATTTGTGCAACCTTGAAACACAGGCACATATGTCCACGATTGGTTTGATAACTACTAATACGAATATTACTCGTTCTGCTAGTGGCAATATATTAGATCATGCCGTATCTAGCTTTCTAAACATTAAAAATGTTTACAATTGTACCATCTATTCAAACATTAGCGACCACAATTTTCTTTACACAAAATTTTGCTACGCAGCTAAGTACATTGGGAAAATTTTGAATAAAAAAATTGTGAACTTTGATAAATTAAATGAAGAGTTTAATAACTTTCTGATTTCAATGCCCCTTGATATTCATGATCCTAACAGCACTTTACAATTAATTGTAAAGAAATACAATGACCTTAATAATAAATATACTAATACAATAAGTGTCAAAGTTAAATTAAAAAATACTTTATGCCCTTGGATTACCTATGATATTTGGCAAGTAATTCGTGAGAAAAACAAAGTGTTAAAAAGATGTAAACTAAATCCCAATAACATTGTTCTTAAAGCGGAACTAGAACGCCTAAGTAAGTTACTAAAATCAAAAAAATATTTCGCTAAGAAACGTTATTTTAATGAAATGTTTGTTGATTTAAACCAAAGAGATCTATGGAAAAATATTAATTTGTTTCTTAATAAAAATCACAAAACAGCTCAGTTTGATTCAATTTTATGTAACGGACGGCTTTATAATGATACTGGTGATATAGTTAACCTTTTCAATGACTATTTTGTTAAGGTAGGTAGTTTAATTAGTGAATCTATCAACTCTGACAGAAATATTCATAAATTCGGTACCATTTATTGGAACTGTGATTCTATGTATTTTTCATCAGTTACAGCTACTGAAGTGTACAATATTATTCATTCACTTAATGATAGTAAGGGTTGTGGGCCGGACAAAATTAATAACTATGTGGTTAAATGTAGAGCAGATTTTTTCTCAAAACTTTTGTCAGAAATGTTTAATGAATGTTTATTAACTGGTATTTATCCTGATTGCTTAAAGGTTGCGAAAGTTATTCCCGTTTTTAAAAATGGTGACAGTTTATCAATTAATAATTATAGACCTATTTCAACTTTATCAGTATTTGACAAGATTTTTGAAAAATTACTCTTCTCCCGATTGGTAAATTTTCTTGATTCAATTAACTTTTTCTACTCATATCAATATGGTTTTAGAAAGGGAGCTGGCACGGAATTAGCTCTTGTTGAAATTTCAAATATGATCTTTACAGCTTTTGACAACAAAAAGTATGTTGGAGCGCTTTTCTTAGACTTACAGAAAGCTTTTGATTGTATTGATCATGAATTGTTACTTAGCAAATTATATATTTATGGTGTACGGGGTGTTCCTTATAGCTTGCTGAGTAGCTATTTATCAAATAGGAAACAGTATGTCATGGTCAATGAAGTTAGAAGTAATATGTTGGATATCAAATGTGGTGTTCCACAAGGCAGTGTTCTGGGACCACTTTTATTTTTAATCTTCATTAATGATATTTCTTATTTACCATTAAAGGGCAAAATTAGAATTTTTGCTGATGATACGGCGTTATTCTATGAAACCTTAGATGCCAGTGGGATAATGGATGATATGAATCACGATCTCAATATATTATTAGAATACTTTAAATCAAATTTAATTTCACTTAATATATCTAAAACTAAACATATGATATTTCATTCCCCATATAAATCAATGGTTACGTTACCTTCATTTAAAGTGAACAACATTATGATTGAAAGAGTTAATTCATTTAAATATTTAGGAGTAACTTTTGATGCTCGTATGTTTTGGCAGGATCATATTAATTATACTAGTAAAAAAATTGCTCCACTTGTAGGTCTTCTTAGGAAATTATCTTTTTTCGTTCCTAGACGGGTGTTGTTAATGATTTATTACTCGTTCATTCATTCACGAATCAGCTACGGTCTACTTACATATGGAACAGCCGCTGCAACTAGGCTAAATAAAATTCAAGTAATGCAGAACAAAAGTTTAAAATCAGTCTACAGGTTGCCATTTCTGTTTCCAACTAAAGAATTATACTATAGTGGGAATAATTTAGTGTTACCCATTAACGTGTTACATAAATTTCAAATAACGCTATATATGTATAAAGCGCTACATGTATCTTCAGTGTTATCTAATATTAAATTTGATTGTATTCGTCATATTTATGAAACAAGAAATTGCAAAAGAATTAATTACCATCATATAAAGTCTGAATTTGGAAGAAAGTCGATTACCTTTTTAGGACCAGTTATATATAATCAAATACCTGATAATTTAAAAATATCTGAAACATTTTTGAAATTTAAGAATAGTATTAAAAAGTATTTTAAGTCCAATATTGAATTGTATTTTTAATTATAGGCAATTTATGTATTACATTTATCATTATTGTATTTTTTTCATTATTGTTTTTTTTCTTTGATATTGTTATTTTCGTATTACTTTTTATAATATAAATTAGCTGTACATACTTACTCAGATTATTCTTCAAAGGACAATAAATCCACTGAATAATCTGGTAGTTGTATTGTAACTGAGAATATAAATAAAATAAAATAAAAATAAAATATGTAAGACAAAAGCAAGCATTATATATATATGTTAACATAGTCACTACTCTCTTTGATAACTCCTTAAACATACTTGGCGAAATGACATCAATTGCAGGCGGCTCTTTGGGATTCAAGTTCATGTCTATTTCTTGTGCAATTTCTAGTGGGGTGACACATCAGATATTTGATGGAGATCTATATACTGGTTTAGGATCAATCCTAGATTGTATGTCGTGTGGTTGAAATACTGATGCCAAATGTTGTGCAAACAGTTCTGCTTTTTCTTCGTTACGTCATACCCATTCTCCATTTATGTTCCTTATAGGTGGCACTTGGATTATTGGCCTTTTGTATCTTTTAGTACCTTTCCAAAGAGAACAATTTTTGTCAGCTTCAGGACCTTCAGTCCTTTCAAATAATTTTCAGTACAAGCTTCTCTATGTTCTTTATTTAATCGGTTAACTTTATTACTTCCCCGATTAAATTCTCTTTTGCCAATAATGTTTCTGGTTCTATGCCATATGCGACTTTTCCTACGCCTTTCTTTTATCAGTTCTCTAATCGCCAGGGGGTAGTTGATTTCTTGTACGACTTTCTCACCTAATACGGGTGTAGCCTCTTTGCTGCTTCACGCATGGAGTTAATAAAATATTTAGTTTGTAATTCAAGTCCTTGTTTAGTTTTAAGACTAGCTTTTAACTCAATTAGGTTGTCCAGTTTCTCTCTAAATAATTCCCAATCAGCAAATTTATTAGTAAGGTTAAGTTTGGTTTTCTTTTTTATGACTAATGTACTCAGAGTCATTAAGACCGGAGTGTGTGATCTGAAGTAAGGTCGTCAAAGCCTTTGACTTCAATGTCGAGTTGGTCCTCCTTTATTTTTTATAACCTCTTTCAATATTCTTTTTGGTAATTTCCGGTGAAATTTTATCTCATTTTTTTCATTTTGTTTCTTCCAACGTTTTTTTGCTGATAATCCCGTATTTTCTAATTTCGCGTTCCTGGAAATCCCATAAATGTTCATTGGGGTTCAGGTCAAGTGATTGGAGTGGCGAATGTAACAGGTTTGGAATGTTATTCAGAATCCGTTCTTTCACAATGTATATCGTATGCTTAGGATCGTTGTGTTGCTGGAAGATCCATAATGGCCCGAGCAAATGAGGCCAATATTGGGTTCCACGGATGGTTTCAAATTGTCCTTTAGAATGCCTACGTATTTCCTGCGATTCATATTTTCATTTATAAAAACAAGTTGCCCTACTCCATCCGCCGACTTTGAACCTCGTAGCATCACCGAACCACCATCATGTTTAATAGTTGGGATGACTTGGTTTAGCTGCAGCGCTGTAGCAGGTTTTCTCCAAATTTTACTTCTCCCATTGGCTCCAAAAATGTTGAATTTACTTTCATCCGTAAAAACAACCGTCTTCCAGAAGTTGGTGTCTTTTGTTTTTAATTTTTCTGCTAATTCAATTCCGTTTTTGAAATAAAATTCGAAATCAATGGCCTCTTGCGTGGCACACGGCCATGATATCCATGTTTCCACAAAATCGTTCTAGCATTTTGGGGGTGGGTAGCTTTATTAAGTATTTTCTCCACTTCTGAAGCTAGTTTTAGAACGCTTGATTTTAGATTTGTTCTCACCAAATCCAAAATCTTTCGCTCGTCTCGATTGGAAAATGTTGGTTTCGTCCTGTCCGCTGCCCGTTTTCAGCTGATTGTGTCACGTTGAATCTAGATATTATTTAGGCAACTGTAGAATGGCTTCAGCCAACAATTTTTTTATTTTCGAGCACAGATTTTCCAGTCCGTTTCATTTTAAAGATTATTTGGCGTTCTTCGTTGGTAGTTTCCTTTCTAACACCGACCGAACGCCTCGCAGTCGTTACCTTTTAGTTTGTATACGCCTGTATTCAATATGAAAGAGATTATAAATATAAAGGAGGACCAACTCGATATTAAAATAATTATGAAACATAATTTATGCAAATGATTTAAAAAAATCAGAGATCGTACTTAAAGTGTATGATCATTTACGTTGCAAAAAATTCTTGAATTTTTCCTTTTTTTTATTATAAACGATAAATGAATTTTTATTTTGTATTTTTGGATTTGTTAATTTGTAAAATAATTTAATCTAATAAAAAAACTGCAAAATAAGTTCTATAATCATTATATTTTGTAAATTTTTCTCAAAAATCAGGGTCTGACTCTAGTTCAGCACCACCATGGTTAATCGTTATTACGGTATAGCTTGCATAAATGGCTCCTTAATTTCTTCTTGTTGGAAATGTAAGATATTTTGTTTGATTAAGATTGCTGTCCCTCCTGTTAGTGATCGTTCACTGGGATGCAATGTCCAATAGGCTCTGTATCCTGTAATTTTAATAAAGTTTTTCTGCACAAAGTGCGGTCTCTGCATTAAAGCTACATCTATATTATTGGTTGCAAACGTAAGGCAATACTGTTGTTTGTTCACTGTACGAAAAATTAACTTCATCGATTGTTTGTTTAATAATTTTAATATTAGAGTAGTGTATGAGTCCGATGTGAGTGATAAAAACAATATTGTTGAACGTAAACTTGTTTAATAAATCTTAAATTCGGTCGTTATGTGTACCTTACAAAAACTAATTATGGCGTTTCAAATCTTTTCTGGCATGGAAGATAAGTTTGATGATGTTGGGAAGTTTGGTTCATGTTTGATTTGATATTATATGGGGAAATTCACAGCTTTCATGTCATAAGCTGGGGTCTATTATGAAATTTTTCCATCTCTGATTTTTCCGTTAACGGAAATATTCGATCCCACACGGATTTACCCTATTATGAAGTTTGTAATAAACAAATCTGAAGTCAGCAACATATGTTTTTTAAATAATTTGTGGTAGGATTTTGATTTTTAATAATTTGGCAGCTGGGATTTTTTTATTATCTTAATAGCGTCTTGCTGAGTGATGTGTTGAAATATTTTAATAATAAATTTAGCATCTTAAATTTTATTAATATTTTTAAAATAATTAATTACTCTATTTATTTTATTAATATTATTAAAATATAAATCACTTTTCAGATCAATCGAATACAAAATACGTCAACTGCGATTTGGCTCTTAAGGTTCATAATAGCAACGCACGTATTTATCCGCTAACGGAAAAATTCGAGAAGGAAAATTTCATAATAGGCCCCCTGAGCAGAGGCTGTACACAAGAGGGACATCACAGTTTTAAATTAAATTCTTGGTTGTAGTTTGTTTGACTTTTATGAACTTCGTGTATGTCTTTTTATTTCTAAGTTTCTCAGAACGAAGCATCCTCCCTATTTATTTAATAAGTTATTGTTCAGTAGGTCCCATTCTTCAAATTTACGTTTACTTCCCTCTATAAATCTGTGTAGATCTTTAAAAAAATCCTTTTCTGTTAAGGGTATTTCTCTTTGGAATCATATTCCATTACACATTAAGAGATCAGTGTAGCTTAAATCTTTTAAAGCGTGTTATTTAGCGTGGCGTGCTTGAATAACGATACATGTAGTACTATTTTTGTATTCATATTTTTTATATAGTCTGTAAGTATTCACTTCTTGTAGTATCCTCTGCAACAAATTAGTTTGAGCTCAATGCGGAGGGTATTAGCATGGAGTGGATTTGTTTTTTGAAAAAATCTGAGATTTTTATGAATAATGGAAGTATTTTTTTGTTATTGTTGTTCATTTATAATCCTTTACCTTCCTTTACCAAAACTGTTATGTCAATGAGTAAATAAATAATGCTGCGGGGTGATGATGCCTGGGTAATTCTGATTACGTGCCTCTGATATAACTAAACGTCAAGGGTCTCGACACATAACAAGTTGTATACTCGGCGTGATTGTTAAGCGTTTCTTCAAAGCAAAATAAAGTGGAAGTTTATGCCATCTGAAGCCCTGTAAGTGGGTATGTATGGGGGTGAATGAAGCAAAAATACATCTAGGCAGAGTGATTGACTATTCCATATTTACCCTTGAAGTTCATCACATTAATTACAAAAATTCAAGCAATCATAAATCCGAAACCAATAGCAGCAACAGTAGCTATTTTCTTATCGGAAGCATCTTCATTGGATGGCACCATGACGATCTGACAATCCTTCTAAAACAACATAAATGGGCTAGTGAATAAGTAAAAACTAATGCAATAGGGATAAATTTGTTTTACGCCAAACGTCGTTTAATTATAGTAACACAAACTTTGCCACATCTTAGTCTCAAAATTAAACCCTTCGATTCAATAAATTCTGAGCATATTCCGGATTTGAAAATTGAAATGAACCTCCAGTAATTGTGTAGCCCAATACTTGGCGATCAATGAGATTGTTAAATTCGCGTTTTAGCTCCTCAAATGAACTATTTGAAATAATTGCGCCATCGAATTCTGCACAAATTTGTAAAATAAATCGATCACTCGACGATGCCGGACTGGAATTGGGCAATACTTTTGCTGGTGTTACTATTAAACTTCCACTTTTTTGTAAATTCTGAATCAATGCATGATTCGACGTTTCATTCTTCCTCAAACGGGACTGTGAAACAACAGCCATACATTCAAAGCCTAGGTTTCGCAAAAAATTTAAAGCTGTGTTAATCGCTTCAACCGAATAGGTATTACTATTGTTATGATGTGCCACATTCGCACCATCTATTAAAATTAGACGTTTTTCACCGGCTCGAGGGCTAAACCTATATTTTTTATGAAAGTTGAAACCAGTACTGGATTCTATGCGAATAATTTTTGGACCTGGAGCACATTTCTTTCTCCAAGTTTTTCGATCTTTGTGGGGTGTGACCTTACACTTATTGATGCCTCTTCTTAATTTTGATATATTTTTCGATATTGACGAATATCGTTTTACCATAATACGAATAATTTAAAAACTGATGTTTTAGCCTTAAATATATGTAAACGAAAAAAAAAATTATGACGTCTCGGTTGTCAAATTTGAAATACTGCTATGATCATTATAACAAAGTATAAATCAAAAACTTTTTTTATACTAATAGCTGTGTTGCTTTCAAAGATTACAACAACAATTGCATTGTATTCAAGCCGATTGTCTTATACCCTTGACAGACTAGGGTTTAGCTAAACGCGTTGAGCTGAACTAGTTTAGTTAATCTACTACAAAACCAATTAGGTTGACACACTATATGAGGCTTAGCAAACTCTGTTTCAATAATAAAATACGGTAGCGCTATGTTTGTCCGGAATCGGTATTAAAAAAATGTCATTGACAGAACTATACAGAACAACGATATTACAAGAAAACCATACAACTTTTATGATGGATTTTTTTGGTTATATGTACATAGATTTATATTAAATCAAAATTATTTAATTTAAAAATAATTAAATTTTTAATTTTAAATTGGACCAATTTGATAATAGCTATCGCGAACTCCACTCGATTCTTTAAAAAAAAACGCAGCTTTTATTTGTCGTGGTATTATAATATGCACTCGACGGTAAAAGGTATGCACAAATGTGTATGGTGGTCCATATCACATACAAAAAACAATTTTTGACTCGATTCGTTTTCGTTACCTACACAATTGTGATGGCAAGCAGGAAAAGGGATATAACCTTGCCCGGCCAGTATACACAATTGTGTATGCAAATTTTGATTACGAGAAACGAATGTGTCAGAATAGAATTATGTGTAAATTGAAGACCAGTATACACATTTGTTTTGTTCAGAAAAATAACACTAACTATAAAAATAATAAAATAATTACTGTTATCAAAAACAAATAATTAATATGTTATATAATTTATGTGTTATCAAATTATTATGCTCTTTTTTAATAATTCCCATTTAACTAAGATCCGTTAAAATACGGAAGACATAACCTGTCATTTTTTGCATACACATTTGTGTATGTTGAACTTAAATTGAAGCCAAAAAACAATTTTTGAACTCGAAACGAATACCTCAAAAAGTAAGCGGCATAATTGTATCACAGCACTAAATGACATTGTCCTATTTATAAATTTTAGCCTTCATTGTTAGATGGCGCTCTCGCTAAACCCATTTTTATGCGATAAACTTCAAAATATTGAGAGATTAATGCACTAAACCGGTTTTAAACCTAAAACCACACCAGTTTAGCTAATCTCGAAGTTGACACATTAAGAGATAAACTCGAAAAAACGACAAAACGCGTTTAGCTAATCACTAGTCTGTCAAGGGTATTAGGTTTAGGTTTTAGGTTTCAGTGGTTGACACTTAGGCCATTTTTTGGCCCATTGTGATACCACGCATTCACGCCACATCATTAACCCATTCACCTATTCACCTACTCACACAACTACAGTATACCACCTGCACATTGCAAGCTCCATGTCAACCTGTAGTACATCGACATGGAAGGTGGGTCGGCGCTGAATTCTGCACTCCATCAGAGGGTCTTAGTTGTGTTTATTAACATCACCGATTGTAATCGATGATGAAAATTCGATTTGCATCTAGCCTCTGATGGGATTCGAACCCAGTACCTCCCGGTCCAAGTGCCGAAGCATTAACCACTGCACCACTTGTCCGGTATTAGAATGTTAAGAAAAAAGGGTATTAGAATGTTAAGAAAAAAAATTTTAGGATTAGGGGAAATAAAATCATTTTATGGTTATGGTGTTTACCGCAAGGCCTTATTTTTTCTATTTTTCTCGAAAAATGAATCTTGTAGAATAATTTAGCATTTGTTATTTGATAGCAAAATATCGAATTTAATTTGTTCTATTTCATAAAATAAAAAAAAATAAATTAAATATTAAGAAAATGAACCAACATAGAAAAATTAAAACGCATTAAAATATTAAAGCCAAAAGTTGTTGCTTTCACATTTCTTAGCTAAGCTAAGCTATATTTGCCTAGGCACACCAAGCGTTGACGGCAAGCGGTGAATTTAAATATGCATTGATTTGTTATTATATTATATAGAAACGATAATATAAACAATTAAATACCAATTATTTAAAACTAAAAATAAAATATATAAAAAGATCTGTAGTAGCAGATCCAACCTCGTTGATATGGTCCTCCTTTGAAAAGATATCAGCTGTCTTGGTCAGACCAGAATTTTTATTGAACATGTGTTGTTCCTAATCCATAATATGTTAACACAAGCAAGAATAAACATACTTGAAAATTGATTTTCGAATATTTTTAGTTACAAATAAATGCAATCAAATTATTTTCATTCTATAAAATATTGGAAGTTGTGGATTTTTGTAATTTTGAGTCATATAAGTATATTTTATTTGTAAATAAAGACAAATTTGACTCGAATAAAGAACAACCAAACCAACTTGTTGACTTATTGATAGACCACACTCGCGGTGTAGAATTTACCAAATTCCAGCAATTTAAACCAGTAAGAATCAAACATCAAGAAACATCAAAATTCTTCGAAGAAATTACAAGAATGACGGGCCAACGCTACAAGAACTACCCGAAATTAGAGTGACCAAAACAGCATTAAATACAAATAGAAAACCATGAACAAACCTGCATTGATGCTTCAGAAGAAGATAAAAAACCTCGACATTAGCTAACGTGAACCATTTAGGTGAGACCTCGATAACATCTGTGTGATTTAACCAATCTCCAGTGCATACAATGGCCAATCATCGAAATTCTGATCGTCTTTTATGCAACAAAATGTTTTATTATTTTATATGATACGTATCGACAGAATTTTATTTTGAAAGCTAATAACTTCTGTGAAATAAATTTTCAGATTTATGGAATGTTAAAAATTGCTTTTATCTACTGTTTTACCAATACACTTACATTTTTTTTATTAATGTTACCATTTTGTTAAAATCTTCACATTCGATTTATTTTTTTATTTATTTATTCTCAGTGCTGCCTACCAGATTATTCAGTGAATTTATTCTCCTTTGAAGAATAATCTGAGTAGATTAAACAAAATAAATCATTACAAAAAGTAATAAGAAATAACATTATCAAAATAAAAAAACAATAATAATAACAGATAAATTGCCTTTAATTAAAAAAACAATTCAATATTAGACTTAAAATACTATATTTAATAATATTCTTAAATTTCAAAAATGTTTCAGATCGTTTTAAAATGTCGTTGGAAAGGTCTAACTTTTACGAGTACCTGTCATTTACGCTATTGGTCAACTTTGATTTCGTGTTCAGAGACCCTCCATCAGAGAGGAAAACATTTTATTTTTCAGTATTATTGTTTCGCTTTTTACCACTTACAGCAAATTCTTTCGAAACAAAATGTTGACCTTAAATAAAAAAAATGACTGGCAATGTAATGCATTTCAATGACATTTCGATCAGATTTTTTGTATTGTCAGTCTTTTTTTTGATGCTAAGATCAACATTTTGTTTCGAAAGTATTTGCTATTAATAAACACATTTTTATTAGCATATTTTAATGAAAACATTTTTTCAAAAAGTTTAAATTATCACTCGATCGATTTCGGTGATTTTTTCGAGTGGCCGAGAGATTTTTTAAACTTTTTGAAAAAAAAATTTAATTGAAATATTCAAAATAAAATTTTTGTGAAATAATAAAACAAGTTATTAACGCATAATTTAACTTATAGAAAACTACCCCAAAGGGGAGCAACCTTTTAAAATCATTGTATCGTACTGGTTGATACAAGAAGTTTTTACGAAATAAATTACAATATATCGGAACAGTTCAGTTGCCAAAAACTGTGCTGAAAAACAATATTTCTCTGTTTAGGTAATACCCCTCAAATAGATATTCATGTATTTTTTACAACATCCGTGGGCGTGCCCACAAAAATCGATCATACTGCATTGAATTACATTCCTATGCAAGAAATAGGTATTCCTGAATTTTGTACAACAGCCCACACCCACACCCCCAAAAATCGATCAGAATGTATCAAATTAGCTTGCTATGAGAGAAGTAGGTACCAATGGATTTATTACAACAGCCCACATCCACAAAAATCGATAAGAAACCGGTACCCATGAATTTATTACAACAGCCCACACCCACAAAAATCGATCATAAAATATAGAACTTCCTTCCTATGGAAGAAACATGTATCCATGAATTTATTACAACAGCCCACATCCACAAAAATCGATCAAAATCTATCAAATTACATTGCTATGAAAGAAATAGGTACCAAATTATTTATCACAACAGCTGTTGTAATAAATTAATTGGTACTTATTTCATGTATAGGAATGTAAATCGATGCATTAGGATCGATTTTTGTGGGTGTGGACTGTTGTAATTAATTCATTGGCATCTGTTTCTTGCATAGCACGGTAATTCAATCCTTTTTGATCGATTTTTGTGGATGTGGGCTGTTGTAATAAATTCATTGGTACCTATTTCTTGCACTTTTTCAAGGAAGGTCATTCGATACTTTTTGATCAACTTTTGTGGGTGTGGGCTGTTGTAATAAATTCACGGGTACCTGTTTCTTACAAAGGAAGATTATTTGATTCATTTTGATCGATTTTTGTGGGTGTGGGCTGTTGTAATTAATTCATTGGTACCTGTTTCTTCCATAGAAAGGATTAAAGGAAGTTCTAAACGATTTTTGTGGATGTGGGCTGTTGTAATAACCCCATTGGTACCTATTTCTTTCATAGCAAGCGCATTTGATACATTCTGAACGATTTTTGGGGGTGTGGATGTGGGCTGTTGTACAAAATCCAGGGATACCTATTTCTTGCATAGGAATGTAATTCAATGCAGTATGATCGATTTTTGTGGGCACGCCCACGAATGTTGTAAAAAATACATGAATATCTATTTGAGGGGTATTACCTAAACAGAGAAATATTGTTTTTCAGCACAGTTTGTGGCAACTGAACTGTTCCGATATATTGTAATTTATTTCGTAAAAACTTCTTGTATCAACCAGTACGATACAATGATTTTAAACGGTTGCTCCCCTTTGGGGTAGTTTTCTATAAGTTAAATTATGCGATTTTATTGTAAAAAGATTCCAGTACTACCCCAGCACTATATACAACAAAAAATCACAGAAATGCAAAAGGCGTGGTGTGACGAAAAATAAGATTTTTAAAAATTGCACGCCGTAGGGGAAGCTTTTGGGGTATTAAGTTATGACAATATGTTGTAGTATTTGTAACAAATTACAGTAACAAATTACAATACCGCCCCCAGTACGATATGAGAAATATTAACTGAAATGCCAAAAGCATGATTTAACCAAAAATATGGGTTTTGAAGAATTGCACCCCTTAGGGGTAGTGTTTTGGGGGTTGAACTATGCCGATATGTTGTAAATAATTTGTTAAAAATTCCAGTACCACTCCCAGTACAATACAATAAATATTAACACAAATACGAAAAGTGTGGTGTAGCTTTGTCTAACGCCAGCCCACACATGAATTTCAGGATAACGGGATCTGTAAAAAAATTTCTAACTGTGTAACAAATTTGTAATTAATTTGTAAAAAATTCCAGTACTATTTTCATTGGATTGTGCTACAAGTGCTGGTTCAGCATTAGGGTCATTTATCATATTTTATAAAAGCAACATTTTGACAATATTTCTGTGATGCAGGCTCATCTTTCAAGTCATGTCACGACAAGTTGAAATTTGGAAGGTCGTAATTTCGACATAATGCATTATGTAGGCAAATATGTAATTGTAATATAATTATACATATTTTAAATTTATTTGTTTATTAATGTTTATAATTCTAATTAAAACGTTTATCGTTTCATCTCCAAAAATCGACTGTCCCACCAATTACTTTTTTCTCTGTCATCCACAAAAAAAATCCCGTATTCCCTTTACATAATAATTTATACCATTAAGTTTGTATTTACAGTTTTTGTTTGTTTTATGCTAACCTGTGGAATGCGTACTTTTGGTTACGTACATACTTACTACTATTAAACGAATCGCATCGTAGACCACTTTCAGGCTTACACGCATATCGCACGTTTCATGGACCCAAAAATGACGCGCCGCGAACCCCTAAAACTAACAAATGTGAAATTAATCATAATATTTATTCGGAATAGAAGCAACTTTAACAAATATTTATAATACAAATTTGAGACGATCCAAGGGATTCGTAACACAGTTGGTGGTTTGAAGGTATTTTCTAGGTGTTCGGCAAACAGATCAGCTTTTTGTTTTTCACTGTGGCCTCAGGTTCCATCAACCATTCTATTGGGTGACACTTCCACTTTACGCCTTTTTTATCCTTGGTGACTTTCCACAGGGAATGTTCTTTGTCATGTTTACCTGTCAGATTACTTAGGAAGTTTGCAAGTGACTCATTCTTAATCTCCTTTATAAGTAGTCTAAGTTTGTTGCACATGTTGTTTAGGATTGTTTTGTCTTCAAGGGCTCTAGTTCTCTGCCAAGTCTTACGAGCTTTTCTTTTTTCGTTAACCAACTCTCTCACCTCATTGAGATTTTCCAGTTCTTCTTCTATCATGTAAGCGTTCGAGATCTGCACCTGTAGATTGACGCTTTCTTCGACTAGCTGTCGAAAGTGTTCCCGGTTGGTTTTGTTATTTGTTAGTCTTGGAGGGCTTGCTTTTTTTATTACCGTGTCACTTATTGTCATTAAAATTGGAGAATGGTCTAACCATAGCACTTTTTCATTTTCATACTGTTTACACTATTTGCCGTAGGTACTTGGCGAAACACACTTACACTTAATACAGTCCTCCTTAGTTCATTGCATTATGGACGCTATTAATATAGTGAAAAACTCTAGTATTTTTTTGATAAAATCCTATATGTATAAATAAAAACAAGATTTTTGATATTAAATCTTTAAATTCTTTATTTTATTCTAAATACAATTAAAATTTGATTAAACTACCTTTATCCCAGCTTTTATTCTTTCAGGCGTGCTACATATACTAGGATCACTATTTCCCCATTTTTTCTCTAGAGTATAAATATGGAGAATTGCCAGGCCAAGAGAGAGGATGTCAATATTCTGGTTAAGGAGGACATTCCCTATTAATTTTGGGGTATGGCAAGGAGCTCTATCATGCATAAAAGTGTAAGAGTATTGGTAAGTTATTGGTAAGAGTAACTGGCAGTGTGTTACAGTTACTTGAGGTAGTAACTGTAACACACTGCCTTGTGGCTAACCGGATTTAAGATAAAATGACCTTAATTGGGTGTTAGCCATATACGGTGGTTACGTATAGAAAATGTTATCCTACCAACACTGTGCGACGGTATATTAGCGCGGCTAGGCGGCGGTCGTTGGGTGGGTCTTGTTACAGCTGTATAGGATCGTGAATAACCGTCAAATGCGAAACGAGAACTTAAGAAGAAGGGAAGGAAAAAAAATGAACGAATGAACCAAATAATCACTGAACACTCACCAATCACATGGTTTTTAGAGCTGGTTAAAATTGCGCTCTATCCCACACTTTGAACTAATTAGCCAATCATGCTAATTCATATACAATAAATAGAGAAGAAAAATAGGAATACTAATTATAATAAATGAAAGAATTAAATTTTTAAACATATAACTATGTATTTCCATTTAATTTATTTTGAAATTTAAACAAAAAAAAATAAAGATAAAAAAACAAAATTATGCTTTGAATAACACAAATTTAAAATAAGTATTATATTAAGCAATTTATAACTAAAATTTAAACAAGAAATTAATGTATTCTGTTATTCGTTATATTTAGTTTTATCAAATGATAACCAATATGGAGTAAAATAAAAAAAAATTAAATAATAACAACAAGAACTTACCCAACAGTTATCCAGGCCCCTGGTGAAGCGCTTTACCCAAGTTCGTTGATATACACCTTTGAATATAAGTTATAATATGTTTCTCGCGCCCGAATAATACGCACTTTGGTACAATAATTTTCGAATAAACTAAATAGTCGGAATAAGAAATAGCTGTAGCTACTATTGCATAGCTTCCTCCTCTATTTTTAATTCTTCGTGGTGTTTTATGTTATCCTTAATAAAGATTGCTGTCCCACCTCTAGCTGTTTCTGCTGGATATAGAGCTTGACAGGCATATATCATGAATACTGAAATATGTTGCGCTAGGCCGTTTGCATTCTAGTGGCCCTATCCTGGCTTTCCCTGGGAATAGGGAATTGTGAAAAATATTTTCATAGCATTTTTGCTAAAATTATACTTTTCTGGCCTACTGAAAGAATAAGTTTAGTGCAAAAATTTTCAAAACAAAGTGATTTGGGAAACTTTTGTTCCACAAAATTTTTGTAGGGAAAAATATTTTCCCATTTAACTTTGTTTCGAAAATATTAACACCAATCGTGTTCCCTCAGTAGGCAAATTAAACATAAAAATGCCCTTCAAATGCAATTTAGACAAAAATGCTATGAAAATATTTTTCCCAATTCCCTATTCCCAGGGAAAGCCAGAATATGGCCACAGGTAGCAATTCTTAAATAATTTGTCATTATTTTTTCTTGTTAAGTTATTCTTTTGTCTTGGCTCATCGATGTATTTTCCAGTGTTCCTAGTCTCTGTTCTTGTTTTTTCAGTAACTCGCCCATAGTTTCCACCAAAGATGTTGACGTAACAAAAACATCTGAGTTATACATATTAGTAATTCGTCATGTTTTTCGAAACAATTATCAATATTTAATAATTAAGTCATTTGCTCGTGTATTTTACCTGTTTTATTCAATACGGTAACTTCAATTTTACCATTAAAATTCAAAAATAAAAATTTAATTTGTTTGTCTGGTCTACAGATAATGATGACAATTTACTAGTTTGACACTAAAGGTCTAAGTCTATTGCAAGTGCCGTTGATTTTATTTTTCCTCACGTGTTAATGGCTTGCACTAGGATTTCTAAATGAAGAAGAGAAATAATAGTAAAAATGTACCTCCTTGATTTTCAGAATCACAGACTTATGTAAATTATGTCAGATAATTTATGGGTCTATTTTTTAATTAAATCCGAGCAAGAAGTCTTGCCCTGGTACACCGAGCACAGGATGTGCAGTGCCAAATTATCCACGGGCATTCTGTTCAGAGTAAAATTTAAAGAACCAACTTTGCTCGGTGTATGCACAGTTCACAAATAAAAACACAGTGTGCAGAATAAAATTACTCAGGTTGAATAAAAAAACACAGAGTATTTTTTGACATTCCTGCCATTTCGAATATGGTGTGATGCATAATGCAATTTCTATAATATTGTTACGAATTCCACTCTATACAAGCATATCACTTCGTGGTCAAGTGGTTAAGGTATATACCATCAAAAGCTATCAACCCAAAGGTCGCGAGTTCAAATCCAGTTAGAAACTATGATTTTATTAAGCGATTATTATTCTTAACACCATCGATGCTATCGGATCAAGTATTCCTCCAATACTGATTAGGAATTGGATGAATTACAAGAATCACATTTCAAGTGGAAGGGAATACGGAAATAACGAATCCAATTGTAAACTTAGCGGTTAACGGAATTAACAATGACGTTACTCATCAAGACAAGGGCAATCATGACGTGGAATATTCGCAACCACATCTAAAGTGATGTATAATTGCAATACACCCACCAATTTTTTGGAAGCAGACACAGTTGTAAAATTAACCAGTGAACAATGCAAGTCAAAAAGTCTAAAGTAAACAGCGCAAAAAGTAGTGAATAGTAAAAGTGGACAATTAAAGTGCAGATTAAAAGCGAATTAGCGAACGAATGATATTTATCCCGAAATTCGTAACAATGTTTTCAGAGTAATGTCAGAACATCTTCGTTTAAAAATGTTCCATAAAGATATGGTTGTCGAATACAATTTTACCATTAAACTTTCGTATATTTGCGTTTTCATACAAAATGTCGAATTTCGTGATCTTGCCGCAGGATTTCCAAAGAAATCCGTATGAAGGATTTAGATGAACAAAAACATGGTTCTAGAATATTATGTATTCTAACATTATTTTTGAAAGGTGCCTACCAAAGATTTATTAATTAGAGTATGCCAGATTGCGCTGTTAAAATATTTAGAATAAATCATTTCCATTGCATGAAAAGTGAGTGCTATGTCCAAAATAATATGTTAAAAAACTCAAAACTTTTTATTAAAAAATAAAAGTTTTATTAAATTTTAAGAGGATAAAAATTTCTTGGATTTAATCCATCACAGTAAGAGAGTTGAAAAAAATAAGGTAGGAAAAAACAATGACTTGGTCTAAGCAATGGCGGTTCTGGTTATATCTATTCGGTGCCACCAACTAGACAAGCGCACATATAACTCAAAATGTCACCATACAATACAAATGTCAATTTGGCATAACAAGCACATCAAATTTACGTGGATCCTGCACCATGTTTAAACACACATTATCCAAATAATGTTCTTCAAATATCACTTCGGGATATTTAACAACCATGTCACAGCAGTGCAAAAAACACCATCAGACATTCACATAATATTGGCCTTATGTACCGCTGTCACTTTCGTGCGATTATCTTTGGCATATTGAAACGCGAATTTAAAAGGAAAAAACCAACCAAAGATCTATTAATTGGATTATGCCAATTTGCGCTGTTAAAATATGTATACCAATCATTTCCATTGCAGGAAGAGTGACTGCTATGTCCAAAATAATATGTTAAATGGCCCCACACAATTGAAGCAAGGCAAGCCATTGAAAAAGGCACTACAGAGTGCACAGAGAATGTAATTAATGCTACCCATATGTTCATTTTTCGACACCAGAAACGAGACATTTAATCGCAAAACACCGTTAAGAAAATGAGATGGTTATATATGATCACAATTTAATTTTAAGCGTAGATGCAAGACATCCAGGTACTCAAGTCAATTTGCAATCAACCTACGGACCGTGAATGAATGTAGAATATTTGAGATTTGGATGATAGTTCATTTTAAAAATACTACGCATAATTCGGCAAAAGCATCTTACAATACGGAACCTCCATAATACCCGAATGGCCCTTGAACGATATATCAAAAAATAGGAATATTGAAGAATTTTACTTGTTTAAGGGGTTTGAAATATCGACCAATATGTATCTCGTATATGAAAACATTGATGCTTATATGGCATTAGGATGAAGAATATGATGACCTGGTTTGATAACAACAGGCAAAATCTTCGCCGTTAATTTAGTAAAAGTTGTTGAGATATTTAACGGAATGAATGACTGGACTGAAATGTAACTGAAGCGGGGTTTTGAAAATTCGTATTATTTTTTTGATAGAAACTTGCTGCAGTTTAATTTTTCTATTTGTAAAATTTTCAAATTCGGAGGTTTTGTTGGTATATTGGTATATTCGATCTGTGCCCCGTAACCAAAAAAACTGTTTTCGAAACATTGTATAGGTATGTACTCTATATTTGTATTTTGTTGGTGTGTTTGATAATGTTAGGCTCGCGAGCTTTTGTTCTCTTTGTAGTCTTTTCAAATTTGATGCTTTAAAATTTGAGTTTCTTACACAATTTTCAATGTTGCTACATGAAAAAACACCGCGTTTTTTTAACTATAAATCTGTATATTTAGGACATTTGATTTGGTTTTGGCTCCTGAACGGATCTTGTGATTTGGTAGTGTGGTTATGAACTACTGTTTTGATATCACATCAGGTCTTTTAATGTCTAATGAGTTTAATTTAATTTATTGTTCTTAAATTACATACATTATATTTTACCTATTTATCAGAAGTATTTTGGCTGTTTTTATTTTGTTCTGGTAAATTTATGAATAATATCCACAAAAACGTTCATCCATAAATTATATCTCATTTTAACAACCATTAAATGCTAATGAACGATAAAGTTTGATTGTTCGATCCCTTATCTCTCTGGTATTATAGTTTGTTCATACAAAATTGCCCTCTAAATTATGTTAACAAATCCAAACAAAAATAAAATTTCGAAATCTTCATTTAATTTCTATTTTTATTTTCTTTTCTATCGGACAAAAAATATTTTGAAATGCTATAAACATTTATTTTTATCTTCTCATTATCACAAGTAGAGTTTTCCAAAGTGGCTTGGAAAATATCCAGCACAACCAAAATATACTCGTATGTATTGTATGTTAAAAGAAATAAATGTAAAAAATATTTTCATGTTCTGACCATATAATACAACATTTTTTGGTATGTATACATTTTATATTGCATGTCTGACTGTCTATTTCCACATTTTAGGTAAAAATTTCATTGTTCACGTTAAACGTAATTTCATGATAAGCATGAATGTGGGAACAAACACAACAACACTAAAACAACCAAAGGTTCTACGATTGTCTACTAACAATGCAAGACTTGGTGGGGTGTATCATATAGGTACACTGCAACCTTGCTACAACTAATTACCATAAAAACTTCCTAAATAAATTTGTATTGAAAAACTAACAAAAATGACAAAACAAACAATGTTAGATCCCAGCATCGAACCAAATATATATTTCCCATATTTGTCATCATCCATCATTTATAGTTATCAGTTATCACCGATACTACAATACTGCATTATGATTTGTCCTGTATTTTTATTGGAATATGTATACATCTAGATACATCTAGATCTACATACATAATACATAATAAATACATACTTGGAATCATTTTTAATTATAATAATAAAATTGATGGTGTAAGAGGTTGCGTAATATAAAATAATGATCGATGTTATAGATGGCCTTTTTACAATCGATATTGTTCTACGTCAAACAGACTAATTCTCACTAATTGAAATAATTATTATGAATCCAAAATTTTATTTGTTGGCCGATATTTATGTTTCGTAATTAAAACATTTTCAGTAATATTTTGGTGTTTAGTTGATCGATTGGGTAACATCGGTGGTTTGATGTGGGTAAAATAAGGGATTATAAAGCGTGAAAGTAAACGTTTCAATTTTTGTTTGTTTCAATCTGAATCTCCGAACTCTAAATTTGTAGATTTGTAAATTTTAGACTGTGGCTTTTTCCAATTTTCCCACTAGATTTTTGATTATGTCATTTCAAAACCAGCATAGCATTCGAAAAACTCGTAATACTTTTAATTATACCGTCGCAATGCGATATCAATCAACGAGAAACTTAAGTTATATGTTATGTCAAAAGACGCAGAAAAACGAGGGTATCTACGGTACTATGAAAAGGCTGTAGAACGTGATTCTCGGTTAGTGGCTCCCCGAGAGCACTCGCGAGTTCATTCTCATTGATGTTTTTGTAGAGCTAGCATGAATACATAAGGATAAAAGTAAAAAAGAAGAAAAATAAAAAGATGATAGAAGAAATGGAAATACGAACCAAAATGGATGTGTTGTGAATCAGAAAAAGGTTCATTTGTCCAAAATACAAAAACCAGCACAGCTACTTGATGCTATGTTGGAAGGAGGCCATCCAAAATCCAAGGATTTTTTAAATAATCTAAGAGCCTACAGCAGCGCATTTCAAACGCCTTCGTTTAGATCGAATCAAGTTATTGAACCGTATCGGCTCGTGTCACCCTAGTTTAGTAGTTTACCAAGCAAATCTAGTTTCCTTTGAGTTTTCTATTTGTCATTGAGATATTTGGTTGGCGGGAACAAAATTTTTGCTGTTCTGTCAAGGGAAAAGTAATTTATGACAATTTAAAAGTCAATTAAATGTCAATATTGGCATTTTTGTCAATGGCTACTACATTACTATTTAAAACCAAACGAGAAGACAAAAGAAATTGTAGTGTGTCTTGAGTTTTCATCCCGCAAACCATAGTTTCATAACCCTAGTTACGAAACCAGATATGTATTGTGTCTATGGTATTACCCACTAATGTGTCTAATTTTTTGTAAGTGTATTAAGTTATTATTAAGTTTCAACGTGCTAACGTTTTGCTATAGACACATTGGGGTAGATACAAAATTCAAATTTTCTTGGTAAAATTGATTGAATAGCCAGGATTTCGGCCCGAAAATCGCTTGCTTGCTAGCCGATCGCGAGTATCTACCCCATTAACCATGAATTTGCAATTCTGGCATGTTTGGGTTCCCAACGCCGAATACATCAAAACTAGAGATTCCGGACATTAATAGTTTACCAAGAAAATTAAGGTTTCCTTTCAGTTTTCTTTTTGTCATGGGGCGCTTTCACAGCAACTAACACTTAGGAACATGATGTGTAATACTACAGACACATTACTATCGTCTTCCCCCGAAAATAACACCTAAGCGTTATGTACGAGAGTGTACAATTTTTCAGAAATAATAAAATCGAAGCAAAATATTTGAATATAATACTTTTCGAATAGAACCCTCGGCGTTATGTTGCCATAGTACTATATTAGAGGACTACCTATAGGTTGGTTATAATTTCAAATCGATAACAAAAATAGGCGGTTTAGCAGTTCAAAAATTCATTTATAATTAAATTATAATTACATACGAGTAACTTAGTTAAATTAACAAACTTTTATCGTAGACTGTTACAAAAAAATTCAATAAATCATTTTAAATATTTTTAAAAAAAATGTCTTTAAATTAGTATCGCAGTTCCGTTTACTCTAAAAATTACAGGTACATCTTAAATTTATCAAGCGAGTAACTTAAATACATACTACCAGTATATGTAGGTTACTATAAACATTAACGGCTTGATTTAATTATATTTCCAGCTTTAACCCAAAAAACTCGTTTAATTTAAATAGCGTGAAATCATTTGAACCGTTTCATTATATATTTGTTTCTTAATTAAAATGCAATTATTTCCACTTCTACAACGGTAATTTTTATATTTTCCAGCTTTGCAAACGCTAAAATCTCCACGCCACTCGATGTGCTTCCTGTCTTTCCTGAGTTTTGCCTTGTCATCATCAATCAGTTCAAATAATTCGTTTTCACTTACTTCAATGATGTCGATAATAATTTTAAGGCATAACTATGTCTTAAGTGGTTCTATATCACCTCGTATTTTTTTAAAACAGTCGAAAAGAGAACTTGAATTTATTTCGGGCCAAAACCAGTTGCTTTCCTCAATTGTGATAAAATACTTTTCACCTTCATCTGCCAAACTGGAAAACTTACTTAACCATTCATTCATATCTGCATGTTCATAAACCATTTTTAATGGAGGATGTAATTTATCTATTGAAAATGAATTCTTTGGTCCGATACCGCAAGTAATAAAAGCATTTATTATACGTTCTGGGTTAATTGATTCCGTCCAATTGGTAACCCATTCGGAAAACGTTTTAAATGTGATCCATACGAATCTATGATTAGTAGGACAGGTTCTCTTAAAAGACTTGTTTGCGGTCTTTTCAAAATTACATTTTTGATGTAACGTTCAAGCACGTCTACACGCCACATGCCAGTGACATTTACATCAACCAGGCATTTATTATTTGTTTTTGGTATTTTTTTTTATTTTTGAAAACAGCAGGTGAGGTTTAAAAGTTGTACCGTCTGCTGAAATTGCGAATGTCACGGTAAAGCGTTTATGCGAAGTGGTGGCTTTCCGCATTAAAATGTTTCGGACTCCCTTATTTGTTATTGTACTTTTAGCGGCTGATTCAAAATACCGGGGAACTTGGTCCATGTTTATAATGTTGCCAGATTTGATGCGTTTAATATCAATTAATTCCTGTATATTACTTAGATATTACCTGATTAGTTCATTGGTATTGTTAGGAAGAGACTGTGAGATACACCCAGATGTTTTACACCCTACAGATGTTTTACACCCTACTGACCAGATTAAAACGTGTCTTGAATCTCACACTATCCCGTCGATGCTTTAAAAATTTTATAATTTTTATCAGGAAACTCACTAACTAATTCCAAGCTGATTTGTTTAGCTTTAACTTGGATATATTTACCCTTTACTGATAACCCCTGTGCATTTCTGGTTTTAACCCAGGTAAACAATAAATTCTCAAGCTCTGAAAAAATTCCTTCCGCCCTCCCTCATCTAATCGTCGGGAAATTCTCGTTAATGTTGATGGATCTTTAATGCATTCAAACAGCTGTTTTTAGGTTTTATACCACGCACGAATTGTTGATGGTGTTAAGTTGTATTTGGCCGCTAAAGCGAGAAACCCGTAACCAGACGTATTTGGCTTGTATTGGTTATTAACATACAATTTAAATTTGAACGTGTACGATTTTCGTATTTGCGACATCTAAAATAATTAAATAATACACTGCAAAAATAATTTTTGTAAATCACTAGAAATGAATTAACAATTACTTACATTTTATAGAAATAAATTGTGAGTGGTGCGCGCGGTGAATGTTTCCATTAGACAGTATGATAAATTTTGAGGTTAGGTTAACTATTTTTTATTTTGTTTATTTAGTTAACACACCCTTACTGCAAAGTCAGTTTTACTTCTTCGTTGAAATATTTTACTTTTAATTTATTCTATTTGTTAATAACATAATAAATAAGTATAAACAAATATTCCATTAATTATCAAAACTACTATACAGCGATAAGTGTAAATGTATTGTGATTTATCAAATGTTGTAGTATATAACTAAAAGCAGATTGTTTCAGCAGTTTTTTTATTTTGTATAGTTTTTCGGTTGCATACAGAAGACTTTTGGCAGTAGACAACATAGAAATAGTTTATTAACCCAGCGAACTGTCTATTCCATAACCTGTTAAATTTGCCTATTAAGTATTATAATATATTATAGACTACTATAAGTGGATCTGACGGCAAAAAAAAATAAGCTTGTTCTGGATATTTTTGTATGTTAATTTTTATTTTCATAAAGTATGCCGTGCTAAAATTTCATAGAAAAAAAAAATTTGTTTTTTCAAAACCGCAAAGAGCTTATTTTTAATAGATGTCACATTTCCAACTTTAACAGTTGTCAATAAACAAATTATGAAACAAAGAAATATTTTTTAAGGACAAAAAATTCATTGCAACCGAAATGGTTTGCCTAGGCGTTGTATTTGAATAAAACGCCCGATAGGCGCTCTATTTGTCTATAACGCCTAGGCGTTTTTTTCGGGGAAGACGGTAGTTTCGTAACCATAATTTCTCGATTTTCTAAATGAGAACACAAGACACACTACACAATCCTTTGTTTTCTCATTTGTTTTTAAATAGTAATGGCGTTGTAGGCGTTGACGAAAATGTCAAGATTGACATTTAATTGACTTTTAAATTGCCTGAAATGACTTTTATATTGACAGAATTCAAAAAATTTGCTCCCGCCAACTAAATATGAATAACAAAGAGAAAACTCAATGGAAACTAGAGCTGTGTTGCTTTCAAAGGATTACAACAACAATTGCATTGTATTCAAGCCGATTGTTTTAGAATGTTAAGAAAAAAAAATTTAGGATTAGGAGAAATAAAATCATTTTATGGTTATGGTGTTTACCGCAAGGCGTTATTTTTTCTATTTTTCTAGAAAAATTTATATTGAATAATAATTTAGCATTTGTTATTTGACAGCAAAATACCGAATTTATTTTATTCTATTTCTTAAAATAAAAAAAATAAAATAAATATTAAGAAAATCAACCAATATAGAAAAATTAAAACGCATTAAAAAATTAAATCCAAAAGTTGTTGCTTTCACATTTCTTAGCTAAGCTAAGCGGATTTGCGAAAGCAACACTACTTAGATGTTTTTTTTTTGTAGACTTTTAGGTTTAGGAATCTCCATTTTTGATGCATTCGGCGTTGTGAGCACTAAAATGCATCGAAATGAGAACAAATATCTCATTTCGAAACGAAGTTTAAATTTAGTTTGAAACTATGGTAAAACATGACACACTAGTACGAAATAATGATTTCAAGTTTATCATAATTACGAAACTAACAGTGTATCTATGACATAAAATAAAAGCCAACATTATTAAAATATTTAGAACTATGAAATTGTCAAATCATATTGGCGATGATTTCACTGATCATAATAGGGTACCTGAAAGTGCCCAATGGGATATTTGGTTGGCGGGAACAAATTTGTTTCTGTTCTGTCATTTCTGACGATTAAACTCTTTGTACTCGTATATCACACTGGAAGTGACAATACTAATTTACTCTAAAACTCGCATATCAGTCTGTAGACCAAAAAAAAGTACCACACTGTAACAGATTACAAAAGTTAAAACATTTAATAATAGTAATAAATGAAATAAATATAATACGTTCAATTCTACCACTGTAACTTATTTTAATTCATTTAGCTAAAACTAATACAAGTTGACATCCAACAACCTTGAAAATAAATCGAGTGCAAAGGGTTAAAATACGATTAAACGTCATTCTTGACATTTTTGTCTACTCCATTACTATTTAGAACCAAACGAGGAGACAAAAGAAATTGTAGTGTGCTTTGAGTTCCCTTTTCGCAAACCATAGTTTCATAATCCTACTTAGATTAGACTAGTTACGAAACCAGATATGTGTCTATCGTATTAAGAAACAACAAATTTTATTGAACATTTGCACTCGTCGATAATATGCCATAATATTTCAGAAATGGTTCCCATTGCCTCATTTATGAGATCGCGCCCTGTATCATGTTCCAAATTTCTTCAAATAAATTAAATTTTCCTATAAATCGACGACACACCACTATTGAAAGTTTATTGGCAAGTCTGGAGAATTAAAGGTTAAGAAGCTAATAGCACTATTATTAATTCACCTCTACACCTTGGTGTGTGACCAAGACTTAAGACTAACTAAAAACGTTAGTCTTAAGTCTTGGTCAATAACCAGATATAGGGACAAGACATGTTTGTAATAATTATAGAATTAACCCAGTTTCAAATGTCTAGTAGTCAGGAGTAGTTTATAATTAAAATTTCTTAGTTTTATAAAATCAACAGAATTATTATAACTCGTACACGGCAAAATGTCTGGCTTCCTAAAAAATAGATTAAATTTGATCAAAAATTACAATCCATAAATTATCGTCTGTTTATGAAGTGCTGGATCTGGTAACCCCGCCGTCAAGCTCAATTGGTTTTTGGTATACATCTTGAATCTACTGATATAAAGGGTGGGGCAAAAGTCCCGCTACCATTTTGATTGCGCGCTATTCTTGGTTATGCGAATTGCGGTCACCATTTAGCCGATATAATTTTCCAATCATAACGAAAAAAAAATGTAAAGACCAAATAAACTTTTTATGAAAACCAAACTTACTTATCTTTTCTTTGAACAAAGTTATAGGCAATCAAAATGGTAGCGAGACTTTTGCCCCACCGCGGGACTTTTGCCCCACCCTTTATAACTCGTGGATACGGCATACATAAAAAACTTTGGTATATAAAACAAAACCAAAAATCGTACCTAATGTGCAATAAAGAAAACAAACATTTATCTGCCTTGTCTAGAATTTCGAATTTTCGGAAATCAAATTCAGATTAGTATTAGTTAAACTACACAAATAGTTAACATACACTCCCTGATTTATATAACTCTATAATAAATGTATTATTTATTAAATACGAGTACCTATGGTGTTATGATACTCACTTTTTTCAACTTAACAAGTTTCAAATAGAAAGAGAAAACTGATATGTAGACAAAATACTACCACGTGTAGGTGTACACACCATATTCACAAAAAAAAAATGTTCAAATGTCCGAAACAAATCGTAGCTCAATATTTTCTAGTAGTTAATCGAGCAATTGTAGCAGAAAATAATCAAACATTCATTTTTTTTGTCAATACTCACTTTATTGAGTTTTTGACATTGCGTTTGATGCAGTTGTTTCAAATTAATTGTATGAAAAAGTTTTAAGTTCTAATAAATTAATACAAATATTTAATAAAAGTGGAAATAATTATTAAAATTAAGAACCGACGGCTGGAAATACTTGCGGTTGCAAACCAAAATGCATTAAATATTGCCACAAATTTATTACATAAAACACAGGAGAAGAAAAGAAGAAAGAAATATTCTGCGAAATGGCCACTTCAGCTTGAAACCGAGAGATTTAGCTATAAACTATTAAAAGAAATACAATGTGAGGATATAAAGTTATATAGAAATGTTTTAAGAATGACGCCGACTCAATTCCAGGAAATTCTGACGAAAGTTACACCATTTATAAGCAAAATGGATACAAACTTTAGAAATAGTATACCCGCTGAAGTACGCCTACAGATAACATTAAGATATTTAGCCACAGGTATATAATTATAAGTTGCGTTTGTGTAAACATATAGTATACAAAATGGTTGTTTTTTTCAGATGAGACACAAACATCTTTGCAGCTTCCATTTAGTTAGAGTTCAACAATCTCAAAAATTATAAAGGAAACCCTTCCAGTGCTCTATGAAACATTAAACGAAGATTTTTTTAAATTTCCAAATAATGAGTCTGATTTCCTTGTAATTTCTGAGAGTTTTTATAAAATTTGGGGATTTCCGAATTGTATCGGTACAATTGACGGTAGTTATATATGATTTATCGGAATTAAATGACTTAACAATTCCTTTTTTGCAGGTAAACACAGCAAGATAAGGCCGATGAAGCAGTTTGGGTCCAATTATTGGTACTACAAACGGACAAATTCCTTTGTGCAATCGTTGACGCCAACTATAAGTTTATATTTGTGGATGTGGGAATAAACGGCCGCATCGGCGATGCAGGAATTTTGTTGAGATCCAATCTGAGGCGGGATATTGAAGCAGGTTTTGTACCGATACCTGCCCCTAGCGATTTGCCAGCTACTACAGTGTCATCATCACCATATGTTTTCTTAGCTGATGATGCATTCTCGCTGTCAAATTATAATATAAAGCCTTATAGCCACAAAAACTTAACAATATCGCAACGCCGATTCAATTATATGCTGTCTAGAAATCGATGGGTAGTAGAAAATGCGTTCGGGATACTTGCGAATAGGTTCCAAGTACTGTTCTCGCCGATCTACAAAAAACCTAATGAGGCTATCAAAGTAGCTCTAGCTGGCATATGCCTTCACAATTATTTAAGGAACGACAACATTAAAAACCAAACTAACCGGGATCTAATGTCATCTGTAGAAATAGATGCAGTAAATGCAAGACATTTTCAAAGTGCTAATAATAGAGGAACAGTTGGTGCCCCAATAAAGCAGCGGAAATAAGAAGAAATTTCGAAAATTATTTCACAAAGTTTTATCCAGAAATAATTTTAAATATTTAAGAATATTATAAATATTGTAATTCATATTGTATTTCATTTATTAAAAACTTGTTTATTAAAAATATTTTATAAAAATTTCGAACTCATATTTTTTTATTAACATATATTTCGAAATATATTATTTAAAACTATTTTTCTTTGCTTTCATTTTTTTTTTAGTTGCATTTCCGTAATTTCAAATAAAACTGTATTTATTCTATTTTTTGCTAGAGCTATTAAGTCTTGGTCAAAATTGTCTAACTCTTGAGCGACATAATCGCCGAAATGCTGCTGCTTCGATTGTAAAGGGTTATCCAATTCAAGCTTGATAAAGTAAACTTAAAAAAAACACACAAAATATTCGGAATGTATTGTAATTTTTATTTCATTTTACAGATTGATCCTTGCCACAATTAGTTAAACAAGATATCATTCAAATGTCCTCCACGGGACTTCCTACAGGCCTTGATTCTTTTGAGGTAATTTTCAATGACTTTTCGGCACATTTCGGGCGGTATCTCGGCCATTACCTTACGAATATTAGTTTTCAATTCGTCAAGAGTTTGAGGATTGTTTGCGTAAACACGATCTTTTGCGTAGCCCCACAAAAAGAAATCCAAAGGTGTTAAATCACAGGATCTTGGAGGCCAATTGATATCAGCCAATCGCGAAATCAAACGTCCAGGAAATTTCTCTTGCAAAAGATCTCGATTTGCTCGTGTTACGTGACTGGTTGCTCCATCCTGCTGGAACCACATATCGTCAAGATCATAATCTTCGATTTTCGTAAAAAAATAATCGGTTAACATGCGGCCATAGCGCTCAGAATTGACGGTAACGGTTCGTCCATGGTTGTTCTCAAAAAAATACGGCCCAATCACACCACCAGACCACAATGCGCACCAAACAGTGATTTTTTCCGGGTGTAATGGCTTCTCTACAATCAATTGTGGATTTTCTGAGCCCCAAATTCTACAGTTTTGCTTATTAACGTATCCACCAAGCGAAAAATGAGCTTCATCACTGAAGAAAATTTTGTTCGAAAAATCAGCATCAGCAGATTTAATAATTTTAACGCGTTGGTCGATTGTTAAATGCTCCATATTCTTAAATGGCAGAATTTCAACTAAATAAATGACAGCGTACTTGACGTTTATCTTTGACAGATGTCGGTATACAGATTTCTACTTTATCAACCTCGAATTGGATAACCCTGTATTACTGCACAACTATCAGTTTCTAACTAAAAATTATTACACAGCTCATTGATGGAAATTTTTACCTAACGGGAAATAACAATTTTACGAAAAAACGTTTATGAGGTACGTTTTAGTTAAAAATTAGTACTTTGTCCGAATATTAAATCAACCCAAAAATCAATGCAAAAAATGCATACTTAAATAAAAACCACGGGTTGAAAAGCGTTTTGGTCTGTGTGGTCAAAATAGTGTAGAAGTATGCCTTCTTAAAGTTATTTTTTGTTCAAATCGAGAAAATATTGAAATATATAAATAATTTAAACGGTTAAGAATGAAATAAGAAGAAGTTCATCTTTTTATATGTGATTTTGCAATTTGGATTTAATGTTTTGTTTGAAATTTTGTTTGACTATGTCGTACTATCAACCGTGTTCATAACGCCATTTTTTGATTTAACACAAGTTTAGAGCATATTTCTGATAGAGCATATTTCTGAATGTTTTTCGAACGGAAAATGAATATTAATAATGATGAAAAAATGTGAATCCGTGAATGAATTAAAAACATTAAATATTAACAATTACAGAGGCCTGTACTTTAAATATTACTTTTATTGTGAATTACTAGTTCTTGAAAAAACGATAAGCTGTTTAAACGGGTTGAATTAAAGAGAAACATATTTGGATCTTTATTTCGGTCAATTTGCAGATTATTATATAGAGCTTGTAAAATTGGCGAAGTGATATCTTCGAAATGTTTATAGAAAAATTTGACTTGTGAAGGTTTCTCGATGGTTTTGAAATCTGTCTTTTTCTGCGCTTTTACCACATGGCAGAGTGGGTTATAAAATATAATATTTATAGAACTTTAGAGCTTTTTGTTTTGCGTATAAGGGTGTGTAATACGAAAAGCAACTAAAAATAAACCCATTCTATTAAATCTTAGTTGGTTGAGTCAATAATTTTTATCATTTGAAATAATCATTTAAAGTTTATTAAAAACTTAAATATTCCCCTTGCTCTAATATAAAAACAAGTGTTAATAATTTTCTTATTTTTGGCACTTGCAAATTTTCAGTTTGCCAAAATATTGTTTTATCGTAATTTCGTTACCCTTCATTCTCTTCGTCTAATACATAAATGAACTCGTATTTGTACCATATCAGTATATATATTTCAGTTTACAGCATAACAAAAATGTGGAGCTAGATATGTTTGCCAAAAATATAATATTTAAAAACTAAAAATCAAATTATAAAGTCCATGAATTTGTAAATTATATAATCGATTAATTCAACAATACTGCGGTATACTCGAGCGTGTTTTAAATTTAGGAAAATAAGGTTAAGGACATTTATCATATTGTTCTAATTTCTAGTATACACAAATTAAAGTGTATTCCCTAGTTTTATAGGACTTTTATATTATTTGTTTTACTAAATGTTGTTTATTTTGAATGCCATCTAGTAGTATATCCCGGTAATAGCATTTTGAGAAACGCGCTACTACTCCGCGTTACGATAAAACGTAAAACAAAAACGTCCCTTAGGCTAGCAGAACTCATACAGCAGAACATTACAAAAAGTATGGATAATTATAGGCCAATTATAGGCTAATTAAATGCTGCATTAAAAAATGTTGGGTTCCATCCCTTCCAACTAAAACGCGGGTTCTGCTAGCTTTAGAAAAAGTTAGCAGAACCCAAATCAAGTATCAAGCAGTGTTGCTCTTGCAATAAAACCTATCATAGTTCAGTTAAGAGGCTCATCGGTCAATCCGTTAAAACAATATTCATACATACATAAATGGACAAGCGATTAAATTCCAATCCGACGCTTCGTGAAAAATATTCAGAGTTTATGTCTGAATATATCAATCTTCATCATATGAAAAAGGTTGATAAGTCGGAGGAATCAAATTGCATCTTTGGCAAAACCAAATCTGCCCCATCGGTAATGCGAAAGAGTAGTAGTACGACCAAATTAAGGGTGGTTTTAAACGGCTCCGCAAAATCGTCCTCGAATGCTTCCTTAAATGATTTTTTAATGGTAGGCCCAACAATTCAATAAGATCTGTTATCGATTATGATGCGATTCCGAAAACATCAGTTTGTCTTAACTGGAGACATAACTAAAATGTACCTAAATTTTCGTTCATAGCATTAGCAATCAACAAGACTTGCAACGTATTTGGTGAAGTAATTCATCTGGAGGTACAGGTACACTCAAATGCTATAAACTGTCTTCGGTAACTTACGGAATAGCCAGTGCCCCATTTCTCACGATTCGCACTCTTTTCTAATTTGCGGAAGACGAAAAAGATTCATTTCCTAACGCGTCCAAAATTCTTAAATGAGATTTTTATGTTGACGACATGTTAACGGGATCTGAGTAAAATGTAATCATACTAAAAAATGACATCGTCGTTATATTAGCTCGTGTAGGATTCGAAATTCGCAACAATAAGAATGTTGAGTCTTCTTCGACAAGTATTATTGGACGAGCGAAATCAATTCAAATATTGGGAATGAACTGGAACACCGAATCAGAACAATTTACATTTTCATTCGAGAAGTACTTGATACCCGGATCATGTACGAAAAGATCTGTTCTTTCAGAGATCGCTCGGGTTTTTAATCCATTGCGATTATGAGCCCGATTGTCGTAACAGAAAAATAGTTTATACAAAAACTTTGGGAATCGGAATTCGAGTGGGACGAGGAACTTCCCCAAGGTCATGTGTTTTTTGGAACCGGTTTAAATACGAACTTAGTTCCATTGGACAAATTTGTATTCCAAGGTGTGTTACCGTTCCCTCGCCACGAATAATCAAGTTTCACGGATTCGGAGATGCTTCGAATAAAGGATACGGAGCCATAACTTACATCACGATCAGTTGATTCGTCAAATAATAGTATTGTAAAATTTTTTGTGCCAAAACAAGAGTGACACCTCTTAAAGGTCGACCGACTCCAGAACTGGAATTGTGCGCTTCGGTATTATTGTCCCAACTAGCAACAAAAGTTTTGGCAAGTATGGAAATTCAATTTTCATCGATTCATTTCTGTACTGATTCCGAAATCATATTATATTCTATCAGATCTGTACCGTCAAGATTCGAAAAAGTCAGTGAAAAATCCAGCTGATGCTGTTTCACGTGGTCAGATGTCTTTAGAATTTAAAACAAATTCAACTTGGTGGAATGGGCCGGACTTCTTGTGGCTGCGCCTCACGTTGTCTATTGTCATAAACCACTTTTCCTGATTAATGAAAATTAAAATTGGTGTATCACATTACTTTACATTAAATTAAATTACGCCTTAATCACGGCTATATATATATATATACATATGTATCTATCAAGGATTCAAACCATGCCATTGTTAATTTTGTATAACAGATTAGAACTATAATATTTTTCAAATAATTGTGAATACTCCATAATGGTAAATTTAATTCTTACCACAATTATTTACCATAATTTGTTCGTGTATGTGTCGCTTATGTCAACCTGAAATGTAAAAATAAATTTTTTGTATTGTAATAAAAGGGAGTCTAAGTCGAATTGGTGCGGTGATTAGTCTTATAAAAATAATTTATTCGGCAAAATAAAAAATCATAAACAGTCTAAAACAAGTTTTATTGGTACAATTCAATTGAATTGGGTTCGTTTATTCATAAAACCTTCAGCGGTTTTTCATGGTCCTTCGAGCCGGATCGGTGTTAGTTACAGTGGTTAATTACATCAAGTGCATTGTCAACGGTATATTATAAAACAACTTTCTCGTATGTGTGTGCATTAAATAATTTGTGGTGCAAAACAAATGTCGTGAAAACAGACAATTATAAGTGTCGTGTGAACAGTGACAAAACTAAAAACACAAGAATTTATAAGTGCAACAAAATAGTGTGTGAGATCGAGATTGACGGTGACTAGACATAAGCGTTTAATCAACAATCCTGTTCGTGGCATGCAAGAAAAACGATAAGTAGAACAATTTTTGTTTTATTAAAAATCAAATCCATTTTATTAACTTGAATTAACTAACAAACGCCGATCAATTAATATTAGTCATCTATATTGTTAAATTTTTCACCGAAAATTTACCGTATCGAATTATATTCAGTTAACTTAGTGTGACCTTGGTGTGTGAAGATGGCAGATGCAATTATATTATCTCGAGGCAACATTCTTGCATCCGTTACCAAAATGCAAACGTGGGTTAATAAAATTACTGATGAAACAACAGTTGAGGCCATAGAAGTTCGTATTATTAAACTAGACGAATACTGCAAGGATTTTAAAACGTTAGAAAATAATTTATTTTCGTTTCCCGGTCAAATATCAAAGTACGAAGAATTTGAAGATAAATACTTTGTTGTTCGAGAAAAATTAATGAGATCATTACGTGCAAAACAGGGTGCTACAAATACAGCTGCTTCTGGATCCAGTCTACCTCCAGCACTCTCAGAAATGTTCGACCAACAAAGATCATTCTTTGAAAACTTGACTACAACAACGGCTCAATTGACAGACCGCACGCTACTGAGTTATGATCATGTCAAGTTACCAAAATTAGAGTTTGCAAAATTTGATGGTACCTATAAAAATTGGCCTGCCTTTGAAGATTCGTTCGTATCGTCCATTCATAGCAATCAGTCATTGTCTAACATTAACAAATTAAAGTTACTTAAGAGTCTTCTGATGGAAGGTCCTGCATCTCTGATCAAAAATTTGAGCGAAACAGAGGCAAATTATACAGAAGCCTGGACAAAATTGAAATCACGTTACGACAAGAATGGAAAAATCTTGACATCATACATCACCACATTTCTCGATTTATCATCAGCAATAAGTGGGAAGGCATCGGATATTCGTTCACTTTGTGACAATTGTGACGAAATTTTAATCGGAATTCGAACCATGGGTATCGGAGCAGAGTATCGAGACGCATGGCTGATACAAATTATTCTACGTAAATTGGATAGTGAAACAAAACAGTTATGGTCAAAGGAAACAACCGAAAAGGATTTTCCAACACTTTCCGAGTTTTTCAAATTTTTAAATACCAGATGTGACGGGCTTGATGATGGGGAAATTGACAGTCAGGGATTACGATACCAACCAATTTTACAGCAAAACCAACGTTCCAGGGGAAAACCGTTTTTCAAAACAATGACGCTAAATTCAAATGTGTCCTTGTGTCCATGCTGTAACGCAAATCATCATCTTTTTCATTGTATGAAATTTCGCAGTTTCGATGTTAGACTTAGACGAAATTTAGTCAATCAATCGGGAGCTTGTTACAATTGCCTGCGTATGAATCATTCAGTAAATGACTGCCCTGATTTGTCCAATTGTCGTATCTGCAATAAACGGCATAATTCATTGCTTCATGGGTCCGAACCAATGAATTTTCAAAATCAGTTTAATTACCCACAACAACAACAATCAACCATTAAGCCTCATGCATCGAATTATGTAAAACCACTTGAACAGCCTCAATTATATACGCATTCGCGAACAACAGGTCACTCTTCGTCACCATCGCACCCATCAACATCAGCGCCAATCATCCATCAAAATGATCTCACACTGTCGACGAATTCAACTATCAATGGCGATACAAATCATCAAGAATTAAAATCACCGAATGAATTAAAACCATCCCACAAAATGGATCTACCTCACATTCAAAACATGGCCACTTTAACCACAAAACCGTTTTCTACAATTAAATCACGAATCGTTTCAATTCCGCGACTTGCGTCTTTACCGACCGCTCTCATTCACATACGTGATCGTAATGGAAATAAACATTTTGCCAATGCATTGCTAGACTCAGGTTCGCAATGTACATTCGTATCGGAAAACCTAGTTCAGCGCCTGCAACTCGGACGTTCATATTCATCATCAATTGCTGTAAACGGCCTGGCTGATATACAAGCTGCTAAGACCCGAGGTGTAGTTAACATCAACGCGTCGTCAAGGTTTTCATCGTCAATTAGCCTGAATTTCAACGCTTACATCTTACCGAAGCTACTTACCCTTCAACCTGTCGAGCATGGTAAATTATTCGGGGAACAGTTGCCCTCACCACTGGAACTGGCTGATCCTAATCTCGGTACTACAAGAGAAATAGATATTTTATTTGGTGTTGATTTATTCTTCGATTTAATGCAGCCGCAAAAAATCGTCTTATCAGGACATACATATGCACAGTCAACCATTTTTGGGTGGATTCTTCTAGGGCCTCAAGCTCATGATGACCCTTCAACTACGTCGGTTCCAGCAACTATCACTGATGATGATGTGAACAAAACTCTTCAATGGTTCTGGGAAGTTGAGGAACCTCCAACAGCATTGAAACCCAAGCCAGATGATCAATTGTGCGAATCTTATTTCACCCAATCAGTCCAACGGAACCAGGCTGGAAGATATATTGTACGACTACCATTTATCACACCGCACGACAAATTGGGACATACAAGGTCTGCAGCTGTGCGTCGACTTATAACAATGGAACGTCGTTTCTTGAGAAGCCCTCAGCTGGCAATTGAATATAAACAATTCATGAATGAATACTTGAATTTGGGCCATATGACAGAAGTTCCACATAATGAAATAGCCAGACTTGACGAAGATATTTTTTATCTTCCACACCATGCTGTTCAAAAGATAGATAGCTCGACCACGAAACTTCGTGTCGTTTTCGATGGGTCCTGTAAATCGTCTTCCGGCTTATCAATTAATGACATCTTACTTACAGGACCCACTCTACAAGATGATCTTATCACTATCGTTACTCGTTTTAGGCAGCACTCTATCGTTTTTTCCGCAGATGTCGAAAAAATGTATCGACAGGTACTCGTATCATCGCCTGATAATGACTTTCAGAGAATAGTATGGAGAAACAATCCTACCGAAGAAATTAAAACGTACCGACTCAACACAGTCACATATGGAATGTCGTGCGCACCATTTCTGGCGGTCAGGACACTTCAAAAAATAGCTGATGATAATAAACAAAGTCATCCTGCTATTGCCAAAATCATACAACGGGATTTTTATATTGATGATCTTCTTTCTGGATGCGAAAACCCTAATCTCGCCATTAACTTGTATGAGGAACTATGTCACGTCATGGAGGGAGCTGGCTTCTGTCTAAGGAAATGGAAATCGAACTCATCAGAATTTTTATCGAGAATTCCTGATGAACTTAAGGAACCTACCATGTTAACCTTTGACGACGACACTGCGACCATCAAAACTCTTGGTGTTCAATGGAATCCTGTGAGAGATGTTTTCTCATTCGCAATCAACATATCTTCAAACACTATGTATTCCAAGCGACATTTACTCTCTGAAATTTCCAAAATTTTTGATCCTTTGGGCTGGGTATCTCCATCGGTTATAACTATGAAGATACTTTTCCAAAAACTATGGATTCGAAACATTAAATGGGATGATGAAATCCCAGCAGATATCAGTCAACAATGGGAGGGTATAAAATTGAATTTACCTAAACTTGAAACCATCCAAATTCCGCGATGTTTTTTCACTTCTTCAACCACGACATCGATCCAATTACATGCATTTTGTGACGCGTCTGAGTTGGCGTATGCGGCCGTAGTTTATCTACGTATTGAAGATGCAGCAGGCTATATTAAAACATCACTCATCATTGCAAAAACTCGCGTTGCACCAATCAAACAAATCTCGATTCCACGACTCGAGCTATGTGGAGCCTTTATGTTGATGAAACTAATCAAATTCTCGGCTAGAATTTTCCGAGATCACCAGGTTCAAGTATTTGCTTGGACTGATTCAAAAATTGTATTGGCTTGGTTATCAGATCATCCGCGAAGATGGAACACTTTTATTGGTAATCGCACGTCTCAAATCATGGAGGTAGTACCTAGAAGTCAGTGGCACTATGTACCATCTAAAGAAAATCCTGCTGACATTGCATCACGAGGAATTAGTCCAGAATTACTTCAAGAATTAGATCAATGGTGGTTCGGTCCTAAGTGGTTGATGAGTCGAGAACAAAATTGGCCATCCAGCATTCCACTACAGTTCAAGACAATATGCGAGGAACGTCAAATTTCACCAGTCGTAACACATCTTCATGTAAAATGTAGTGAAATTGCGTCATGCTTGTTGAACAAGTTTTCATCATTTAACAAAATCAAAAGGATTGTTGCAACACTATTTCGATGGCTATATTCACATTTGTGTCTTATTGATTTGATTCGAAGGGCCGAATCATTTCTCATCAGGGAAGTTCAGCGCGAGACATTCTGGCTCGACATGCAAGCACTTATCAACGGACAACTTATTGATCGTAAAAGTCAGATTATTTCATTGTCACCTTTCATTGACAAGGATGGAATTTTGAGGATAGGGGGACGTCTGTCGAACCTTGACTGCCATTTTGACATGAAACACCCAATCATAATACCCAAAGGCCATAGACTTACTTGGTTGATAATCTACGAAACTCACTTGCTCAATCTACATGCTGGGCCATCTTTATTGTCAAGTCTTCTAAAACAGAGATTTTGGATCGTTAATGGCCGTAACGCAGTTCGTCATTTTTGTCAGAAATGTATCAAATGCGTGAGACAAAAACAAAATATTACCACACAGCTCATGGGTGATTTACCAAGGAAACGTTTGACGGCCTGTCGTCCCTTTACAACTACCGGTGTTGATTACGCTGGCCCGATTCATATTAAAACAAAACATGATAGAGGAAAGATTCCATTAACTAAGGCGTACATCGCGCTCTTCATATGTTTCGTTACTAAGGCTGTCCATATAGAGCTGGTTTCTGAGATGACCACCGAAGCATTCATCGCAGCTTTGCGTCGCTTCATTAGCCGAAGAGGGATTCCAGCTGAGATCATCAGCGACAACGGCACAAACTTCATCGGTGCCAAACGCGAACTTCAACAACTTCACGAACAATTTAATAATCAAAAAACAAATAAATTAATATCTGATTTCTTTTCGCAGACCATGATTAAATTCTCGTTCAACCCAGCTAGCGCTCCACATTTTGGTGGACTTTGGGAATCCAACATAAAATCTATCAAGTACCATCTCCATCGAGTTACCAGTGAGAGCAGCATGACATTCGAGGAAATGACAACTTTGCTTTGCCAAATCGAGGCATTGCTCAACTCACGACCATTGTGCCGCATTACCGCCGATTCTGATGATTTACTAGTGCTTACACCAGGACACTTTTTAATTGGTGAACCTCCCACTTGTATACCGGAGCCAAATCTTCAAACAGTCCCAATATCACGACTTACCAGGTGGCAAAATATCCAGCAACGAGTTCAGGGGTTTTGGAATAAATGGTCTCTTGAATATTTGCATACTTTGCAACAACGCCCGAAGTGGAAACAACAATTACCAAATCTTGCTATCGATGATGTCGTCCTCATTAAGGAGGATAACCTGCCTCCAGCTCGGTGGTTACTCGGAATCGTCACACAACTTCACCCAGGACTCGATGGACTTGTTCGAGTAGTAACAATTAAAACAATCAAGGGCGAAATGAAGAGACCCATTGTTAAATTATGTCGTCTACCAATATCCAGCGAAGACAATACAATCGTACAACCTACAGCAAAGGTCAAGGTTAAGTAGTAAACTTAACGGAGGGAGAATGGCTGCGCCTCACGTTGTCTATTGTCATAAACCACTTTTCCTGATTAATGAAAATTAAAATTGGTGTATCACATTACTTTACATTAAATTAAATTACGCCTTAATCACGGCTATATATATATATATATATATATATATATATATATATATATATACATATGTATCTATCAAGGATTCAAACCATGCCATTGTTAATTTTGTATAACAGATTAGAACTATAATATTTTTCAAATAATTGTGAATACTCCATAATGGTAAATTTAATTCTTACCACAATTATTTACCATAATTTGTTCGTGTATGTGTCGCTTATGTCAACCTGAAATGTAAAAATAAATTTTTTGTATTGTAATAAAAGGGAGTCTAAGTCGAATTGGTGCGGTGATTAGTCTTATAAAAATAATTTATTCGGCAAAATAAAAAATCATAAACAGTCTAAAACAAGTTTTATTGGTACAATTCAATTGAATTGGGTTCGTTTATTCATAAAACCTTCAGCGGTTTTTCATCTTGAGAAAGCCAATTTTAAAAATACCAGATCAACCGGGAAAAATACCAGATCAACCGAGAAAATTTCGAAGGCATGTAAAACTCAACATTTATTAGAAGTCCATTCACCAATTAAAATGGAAAATGGAAAAGATGGCGAATGAAAATGTGTTTTTAAATATTCCAGCTACCCTACTACCATCCGCGTTTTTGGATTTCTACTTCAATTTGTACAACTAATAAAAGCAAGAATAAATCTTCGTAAAAGTAGCATCTCATCATCCGTCTTGAAAATGGGCAATTCTGTGGCCACATCTGTTGAACAACTTACGGTTGCAGAACTAGACAATTCTTTAAAAGCTATTATTATACACATTCAACAGAAGGAATATTATAATGACATCAAAAATCTTCGAAGGAATCATGTACCTAGTCTCTGCTCAAAGTCATTTAAAGATATTAAATCCGTTTATATATGGATGACATTCTGCGCGTTGGTGGCAGCCTAAAACATGGAAGTATTTCGTTTAATCATAAGCATCAACTCCTGCTACTTGCAAACCACTAATTTATCGTCATAAATCATGAACATATGCGACTTCTATACATGCAGGTGCCCAATCATTGTTGCACAATTTAAGACAACGATTTTGAATTATTGGCGAAAGAAGTTTATGTTGGAAGACTGTTCAAAGTTCTATAGGATGCGTTCGTGCTCGTCCGCGGACTTTACAACAAATTATAGGCCAACTTCCACAACATCGTGTTAATCCTTTCAGACTATTTCAAAACGTCAAAAAAATTTAAATAGGACATTTAATTAGCCTAAAATTAACCTTTAATTTTCCAATTGTTTTTAAATCATTTTTTGATATGGGTTCTGCTAACTTTTTCTAAAGCTAGCAGAACCCACGTTTTAGTTGGAAGGGTTGGAGCCCAAAATTGTTTAATGCGCCATTTAATTATCCATACTATTTTGTAATGTTCTGCTGTATGGGTTCTGCTAGCTTAAGGGACGTAAACAAAAATAAAGTATTTTTGAAATGTCAGTTACTAAATTTACAATTATTTAAAATTATTAAAAAAATTAAATATAATACATAAGAGATTTCGATTTTATGTATTTTTTGTATTAAAACGAAACATATTTGTCATTATTACTCAATAACATAATAAATTCATAATTTATTAGAAATTTTTTATCTTGGTTTATTGGTTGGATGGGGGAAATTAATGGAATTTGAAAACTGTATAAAACCGCACCCAGTAGGCGACGCAGTTACGAGTAGGTTGTTGTTGACCGCGACAAAAATATCATAGATTATATTAACGCAAAAAGGTTAGACCAATGAAGTAATTATCAAATGAACCTGAAAATTTCAAGTATCTGTCACAAGTATTTTAATTAAATAAGTAAGTTTAGTAATTAGGTGTAGTTAATGCATCAACCGTGACAATTTCTGCTTACACTTTAATTAATTTTGTAATAATCATTAATCCTATCTATAAAACTTTTACTCAGACTGACCATCTGGTTTATTTTATGGTACATACTTCTTTTGTTTCATTTCATACAAAATAATAAAAGCAAATATATTTATTGATGTACTTACATATTTTGCATTACTATTTTTTGTGTATAATATGTACAACTTTTGTGTTTTTCCGATTCAATGAATGCGATTAACTGGTCGAAATAAATAAATAATTCAACAAAAAAAAATTACAACCCCGAAAAATACATATTTAAATAACTCAATTGTATTTTGTGGAGGCTTCAATAATTTTTAACGTATGCATCATGCATTTATCGGGCTTTAAGCATAAACAAGCATATATAATAAATTTGTAATGTTATTCAAATTAAAAAACAAACAATGGCCTTTAATGATTTTATGAATATGTAATGCTTTCTGTTTCTTTGTATTATTTCGCTGTATTTTTAGTGGGTAGATACTCGATTGGTGAGCAAGCAAGCAATTTGCTAGCCGAAATCCTGACTACTCAATCAATTTTACCAAATTATATTTTCAATAACCTTTTTGTTTTTTGCGATTGCACAGTAGAACAACAAAATAATTTGCTGTTTAATTTTTGAAACCGAAATTTTACTGTTAACTGTAGGTTCAGACTTAACTGGCTTCGTAATTATTTGCATTCGATTTTAAATAGTTTCAATTGGATAGTATACATTGAAAAAGAAGAATTAGGAAAAATTAAGTTCGTCAAAATTTTTGTGTACATCGAGTGTTTTTAAGAACATTCATGCATTCCAAATTTGTATGGTTGTACCTCGATTATCCGGAATCCGATTATCCGTGACCCTCGTTTATCCGAGATTATCCGGGATTTTTTTAGTTCTAGTTTGCACAAATACAAACAAAATCCAAACAAACGGCAAAAAATTCGCTTTGTAAATATTTGTAATAAAGATTTGGTGAGAACCAAAGGTGATACAAATGTTAAGTGTACAACTTCAAAATATATGAATACAGCTGTTGCCACGCCATTAATCTGAAAGGAAAGGCAAGATGAGGAAGAGCGTCGGTGGTTATAAAAGAAAAGAGCAATCACTTTATAGTACTTACAATAGAAAACGAACTGTATTTTACTCTTAATTAAACAAACCAGATAGCATAAAATTTTACATACATTTTGGAGTTAATATAGTAAGTATAAAAATACTTTTTTGTCATGAAATTATTTTCACGTGGCAAAAAATTCGCGTACCGTGAAATAATGAATATAAAAAGTTTTTTTCATTGACAATATAGTAGTTAGAATTATTCGCATGTATTTTTAAATTTTACTGTGTGAAATCAAAATTTATTATGGAAAACGCAAACCTAATCGTTTGCTTATGAAAAAAACTTTTCATTTTCATTATTTCATGGAACGCGACTTGACTCCCATGAGAGTTTTCTTTTCATTGAGCCATTCCACGCGGGTTGCCAAAGAAGCAACTTCATCTTCGTTTCTTTCCCCGTTTACCTATGATGCCGGTTTTGGTTGCGACTCATTTTTCAACGGATTTTTTTTCTGTGAAGCGGCTTCAACGGAGCTAGAAGTGGAATGAGGGAGGGAGGCGGAATAGGGCAGTACATGGAGGTTTTGTGTTTAAATACGGAATGGGGTTTTGGATTGGCAGTGAAAAGTCTGTTGCGACTTGTGTTGAAGCGTGAAGCAGATTTCATTTGACAACCCGTGTGGAATGGCTGATTTTATTTTGTTTATGTCATTACATAATTAATATATTTTTGTTATATGCATATTTACTTTCTGTGCTTGTGAGTGTAAATTTTTATCTATATGAAAAGACACCAAAAAACAAACGTTCAAATGGCACGTTCCACACGCGATTGTTTTTGAAGTATGCTTCTTACTTCAAAATAGGTCGAAATAGATTTTTTGTTGCTAGTTTGAAACCTTATTTTATATTTGGCCACAAAATGTTGTCGCAAGTTGGACCGGTTTTATTGGTGGACGTGGAAGGAGAAGAAGAAGAAGTAACTTCAAAAGAAGTTCGTGTGGAACGGCGGAATCATAGTTTTTGTTGTTGTTTTCCTACCGAATTCGCTATTCATATACGCATTTTTACTCCTTGATTTCATTTGTGAGATCAATTTGCTTAGAGGTATCGAGGATATGGTGGAACTGTATTGCAATAAATTTTCCTTGATATTTGTGGTAGAGTGCTTTGAATGGGTTTCGTTCATGATGAGTGCTTGGTCGGTGCCTACGGTTTGTGATGCTTGTTCATTGAAAGAAAATTGTGTTTCTCAACTTACGCAGGGTTGTATTCATATAATATGCTCTTTCGTTACCTGTATTTGTAAACTATTTTTGGCTATTTTAAATTGTATTGTTTGGGAGTTGATGTGGTTATAATTGTTGGTATAAGAAGGCCAATTTGCGATATTGCATGGAACCCTTTTCTGAGATTTGGATTTATGTGTCCAGGTTGGTCTTTTTGCTGAATATTATAGATGTTTTTGTTGAAGTTTGCTGTCAGTTTCGTGAGAGAGGAGTCATTGTTGAAATTTTATGATGATCTTATGATGAGCTTTGTGAAGCATGGGTGTTGTTGATTAGTGATGTTGGCAAAAGATCGCTTGGTGAATGATAGAGGTTTCACGGAGAGGGGCTTCGAACCGTCTATTCGGATTGTTTCGGAAATAACTTTGTTTGTTTCAGTGTGTTTGGTTTTTTATTCTAGAGGGGTGGGTATCGAGTACTCCTGGATAAACATTACATATTTTTTTGGTACATTTTACTAGGATTATTTATAAAGATGATTCTTTTCAAAATGTGATTTCAAAGATTAACTAATTTTACTAATATTCCTTCATCCAATTATTCAGCGTTTGAGTATTAAATTATTATATCTTAATTTGATGGGCAATTTAGAGTTGTTGAGCTTTATCGAGTGTTTATTATTAATACTATTATTCAATGCAGTTCCTGGTTAAGCTAATTTAATTAGTTCTAATGAAGATTTTCGATTACAGAAGCTCTTTCAAATCGTAATACTTTCTAATTAAAAATAAAATTTTATTTTAAAAGTCAGAAGAGCAGCGACAAGATGGGAATCATAATGGCTATCGGGTTTCTAATAAATTTGATATTTCAGCGAATATTTACTTTTTGAAATTGCAGATATCTTGGAAGCTACAGAGTAAATTTGAAATGCAGTTAATATTGCTGTACTTAAATAGTTTTACAGGGATCATGGCATTTCTTTAATTAAATTATTTTATTGGTTGTTTCGGGAGACTGTAAATCGGTGAAGGTTTTGATCAGCTTGTTCTAGGTTATATAAATAATTATCGCTGGTTGTTTTTTTTATGATTTATGATTTATTTAATACGATTGGGTTATTTGGTTATCAAGGATGCTACAGTTGTGCTAGCTTGTTTTTGAAACCAGATTTCATTTGGTCATTTTTATAAACCTATTTGTATTAGATTAGGGATGGCAAGGACAAGTGACCTTCACATTATATAATTTTTTATTTAACTATTTTTTATAAATAGATCCATTAAATCAACCGATTCACAAAGATCCTATCCGTTGAAGATAAAAAGGTCGTGCGTTTCTTTCCTGCTTTGATACGACTACTAAAATATTTAGTAATTTCTGGATTCGATTTATTTTATTTTGATTTAATTTGTTTTAAGGGAACCAAATCAATTTAGTTAATACTTATCATAACATTAGATTTATTTTATTCAAGTATAATTTAACTCATAATAATGACAGTTTTTTTCAGGAAATTTACTGCAACTTAATTAATTATAAATTTTAATTATCATTATAGTTTTTTTTAGGATGCTGATTGCTGAATATTTATATCTATAAATGCGTGTTTGTGTTGTCTTGTGCTAACCGTCTTATATTACATTTCAACGAAAAATTTTTAACTATTGACTATTTAGGTGTCCGAAACCGGGTCAATTTCCATAATAATTAGCAAAACTTTCCTATCCCTCCGTTGGTCGCACATTCCAATCAATCAATGGAGACATGAACAGATATTATTGATTTTTCAACAAGCAGCATTGAGTATATAAACATTATGTCATCTTGTTCGATCTGTTATTTTATACGAAACTCTGGATCAGTCCATATGATGTTGGTCTATTTTTAACATCGACCATCGTTAGTTCTTGATGTAGTTTAGGATATTATTTCGATTATTTTAGAAGGCCACACGCCTATAAGCTTGGATTTCCTTTGACATTGCGCGATAAATCAATAAACAAATAAGCTGCGAATCAAGATAAATAAGCATCCTGGTAATTCAGTACCTCGCAAAAGCTATACTAGAATGTGCGCCACAATTAATGAGGATATCAAAAGAGAAAAGAAAATCTATTATTCTAAGCCATTTTCTGTTAACCGCGGTGATATAAAAAAACAAGAATATTCTAACTTGCAAACCTAAAACGTCACTAGTCAAACTTGATTTAGCTTAGAACGGAGACCTCCTTACGAGTCATTTAGAAGTTGCTGATGAGTTTAATAGTTGTTTTCACCAGTATTGCTAAAGATCTACGTGCTAAATTTAACTCTAGCAACAAGTCATCTAGTTTCGAATTGCCATTTGATTTACGTTTAATAACGTTTTATATGACCCCAGTGCCTAATTATGAAGTTTTTTTAATTATTTGTGCTTTAGAACTAAAACACTCAAATGATAACGTTAGAATGAGTAATTATATGCTAAAAATCATCGCTGCGCAAATTGTTCTTGCGCACATTTTCAAACTTTCTTTGGAGCTAGAAGATCTTCTTTTAATTCCGCTTTATAAGAATGCAGCAAGTAATCCTAAAAAAAATTGAAAATTTATAGTTAAAATTAGAGTTTTTAGCTTTTGAGATCAGGGTGTACTGAGTATTCATCAATAAGGCTTTCGTCGAGTTCTTAAATACAATCAATATTGGTTTAAATAAAGGTAAAAGTTGCGGTACTTTATTTATTGATACAGCTAAAGTCTTCGACATGGTTGACCACAAGCTTGCTCTCTATTATATATGATAGGGTTTAAGGAGTGTCAAATAAGTGGTTCAGGGTTCAATATTAGACTCATTGCTGTGTTTTGTTTATACTAACCCTGTGTTTGAGTTAAATCTTCATGGTCATTCTACCGGATTGGCCGATGACCTAACTTTGGCTTATTGTGGGAATTCATCCAGTATCGGTATTTCGATGATCAATTTTGATCTAAAAGTTTTACTCTCATGGTTCGACAAGCGTCGCATGATTTTAAGCCGGAAAATAAATGCATGTTGCTTAAATTATCTGGTAGCATAAATTTGATCAGTTTGCCGCGGGTGACTAATTACAACAGGTCTGAATGTGCATCTATTGGTTGCCACTCTAAGTGTTTTGACATTGAACCAGTTGACTCGTTTAAATACCTTGATGTTCACTTGGACACTTAATTGGAAAAAGCACCTTAAATTTGTTAACCAGTATCTGTCATCGACTGCAAGAATCTTCTACCCATTCATGACTATTGTCCTACTCCGGTGCTTAAAACTAGTTATGGCTAAATTAGAATATGAATTGGGTGCTGGCATGATTTTTATGCAGCTACTTTGTACCCTTTATCTGTGTAACAGAAAATAATTTTGAGAATATTTCTAAAGAAACCAAGAACTGAATCATCTTGGAATTTATTCATTATACATCCAACATTTTACCATTAAACACTTGTATTTCTACAAAGTATTGAGGGTATTTTTTAATCGAAGTGGCCAACAAATAATGGGAAGCGATTTTTGTTACAATTTTCGCTCTAACCGCCAATTTCTTTGCAGGATTCCAAAATTTTATAACGACCACTTCTGTCGCTCTAGTTTTGCTGCTACACCAACCTTAGTGTAATCACTTTATATTAGGCAAGACTTTTTATTTGAAGGCCTTTTTACTTAATTTTAAACAATGGCTATTTGAAACTGTTGATATCAGCATTCAGGGTTATTTTACATAAAAAATGTTGGACTTCGTCACGTGTTTTAAAATTGAAAATTTATTGTTATTTATATTATTGATAATGTATGTGAAGATAGCCCAAATTCCATCCCCGAAAAATGCGATGGCAACACTAATTATTGCTATCATGACATTTTTTTTACTCTCAGCCCAAAAAATCATGACATTTTTACTCTCAGCCCCGAAAATTTACTGTCATGACAGCTAAAACTATCATGACACAAAAATTTTTCTGGGCTGAGAGTAAAAATATTGCATTTTGGTGAAGGAGGAATATTTAAAGTATTTTTTGATTTTCGCTGTCGGTATATTTGGCGTAATTTTACTTTACGTATACATCGAGAAAATCAGGTAAGGAGTATAAATTTTGGAAATTTTTAAATGCAATATTGTTTCCTATCAGTTTTTAGGAGGAGAAAATTTTTCACTTTTTCTTATTTTTCCAATATTTTTTTTATTTTTATTAATATTAATTGCTTCGTCAACCTTGCAGACACAGATCAAAGAGTTTTATCGCTCTTATCGCTTCTTCTGATACTGCCACAAATGTTAAAATTCAACTATCAGAATATACAAAATATGTTTAATGTAATTTTAATTCTTTGTATACCTTAGAGGATGGGGGCTGCCCCAAACCCCCGCTTTTCCACAATTTATTCAATTCTTCAAGTGTCAAACTTAGTACAAAAAATTGAAAAAATTTCAAAATGTTCCTGGAAAAATTGCAGAATTTAAATTTATTGCTATAATTGTTAATTAAATGTCGCAATAGAATACATAAACATGTATAGTATTGCCATAAGCAACTTTTTCGATTTTCGGGGATAGAAATTTGGGCTATCTTCACAGAGGTTTATTGATATCTCTTTATCCTGTTTACAGTTATCCTTATTTTAAAATAATTTTTTTTTTGATACTTGAATCTTGTACGTTGTTTAGCGAATTTGCTTCTGTCGATTTTCGTCACAGAATTCGCTATTTTTGATATGTAAATAATAATTATCAGTTTTATTTATTTTGTATAATTTTATTTTTTTTCATTCCTTTATTTAGTAATTTATAATTTATAATAAATTCATTTAGTTAAAAGGTAAAATGCTCTGATTTTCAGTGGTACTCAAAAAACATGACAGTAATTGCAATCTGCAATATCATGAGTACCTTTCAAATAGCACGATTAAAACACGCAATCATTAAATAACTCACAGAAATTAAAATGAAATAATTATTTGCCGCTCAAATAAGTTTAATGAGAAAACGAAATTCGTTTTTTTTCCATTGCCTACACAATAACTGAGATGATGACGCGCAAGTAATTGTCAAACGCAAACTACTTGAAAGATTATTATGAAACTTCAAATTTTATTTGTTAAGCTGGGCACTTTCCAAAATGAGAAGAAACTAACAGTAGTGGCGACATCTAGTAATCAGGCCCGGCACTTTTCAAATAAGGTAGTATGTTCTTCGGAAATTTTAGCTTATTCAGAATTCTATTCATAAAGATGAATTGCTCTTTTGCACACATTCTGCCCTATAGCGCCAATCCTAATATGCGGCTGTACCAATTCTAACATACATTTTTTTCTGGGGAACTATTATATTTATTGCAAACATTAAACTGCAATCAACTGTGTCAACCGGCATGTAGCTTTTCTCATAGTTTTTTTAAAATATTAACACACTACAGCAGTTATTACAATACTTCATGTCATGTTCCCGGGTTGATTTTTTGATTGCCTGTTGAAAATTTTATTTAGTCTGTGAAGAAATTCAGGGATAACTTCAAACACTTGAAATACTTGTCGTCGAACGAAAATTATATAACATATTTTTAAGAGATATAAAAATACTAAAATTTTTAAAAAATTTTAATAATAATTATAAAAATACCGTCAGTGAGTCGCTTCACATATTCCATCACATATATCTGCACCAATTACCATAAAAAATTATCGAGATAAACAGTAAAGTAATATTAATCTCTAAGGACCATATCAAATTAAGGAACGAATTCAAATCTGATTTACATTCATCAAAGGAGTATAATTGTTTTTCTGATCATTTTGAAACACGTGCTTGCCGGTATATCTGAATTTATCTCAATGGGTACAAAAACCTATCAGGTTTCTATGTACATTATATCCAGCACAACACAAGTGAGATAGAAATCAACTACGATGATGGTTTTGGAAATTTTAAAAATAAATAAATAAAATTTTGCTTTATTACAATAAAAAGTATTTCTCATAGGTACGTACTCGTACGTACATTCCTCGAATGGGGGAATATTTTTTTTTGTATTTCTGGCAAAATGAGATAATTTTGCTTCCTTTTCAAAGATAAAATAAATGGAAAACCTCATTCAAATAATCTACCCCAACTATATCAATGTTCTGTATGTTATGTGGTACAAGAGATTATGTAAGTATATGTTATCATCCTACATTCGTATACGCATTTACACACAAAACAGAGCTTTTTTAACTTCTTAAGAATTTTATTGTTTACAATCATAAAACATAAATTTTATTGATTTAACGTTTTTTTTTTTGTAGCTTAATGGATTGTGTTCGAACATTTCGTTTATTAGGTTATCGGTTTGTCTTTTCAGTTCGGATTAGTTGAAGGTTGGAGGAAAATTAAAATCCATCATACAGCAATAAACAATAAATTACGTCGACGTTCGAACATTATGTGACATCATTTCGATTGTTTCTCTTTCTATTCTTGTTTAGTTGTGTTTAGGTGATTTTAGCGCAATAAGACAAATTGTCACATTAGAATTTGGTCTTTTACCGGTAATGATTTATGAAATTTATACCTAAGCATTTGCTGAATTAATTTTTTTACAAAACATTTTTGATCTCAGCGAAATTTTCTCATATCATTCATGACCAAATATCAAAACTTATAAAAATAAATATTATAAAACCCCGCCTGGAAAGTAATTTTTCTGTCGCCTTCCGCAATGTTTCTTTGGAGCTGACTCCAGGGTCTGCTTGGTGGATTTGGGCTCGTAAGTCAAGTGCCAGGCAAATGAGTTTGTAAAATAATTCTATTCCTGATAGTTTTTCGAGATGTTCTATTTCTGAATACATATCTGAATTGGAGTACCTTTAATTTGTTATTTCAGTGTCAACAATCAAAATGTTAAACTTCTTCAACAGCAGAAAGATATTTGATCATCTCACTCAAAAAACTGCACATCAATTAATTTTACATGTATTTTGGCATTTATTAAGTTCAAAATATTGTGGTATTTGAACTTAAAAATCGTTTATTCATAATATGTGTTTTCCAAAAATAAAATAACTATCAAATTTTAGTTTGATGAGCTACAGTTAAATTTATAAAGTATTGTTCAATAAAATATATCTAGCAATAACCACCCAATTGAAGTTTGTACTAAATTACCAACAAAAACCAAAATTAATGAGAGTGTTTGGTTTAAAGCAATTTAGGCGAAGCCGAATATTTCTATAATTATTTAAATATTTATTAATTTATATATTTGAACAATCAAATCTATTTGAACAAAAAACATGTCAATATAATATTTTAATAGAGCCGAGCCATATGTATATTCGGCAAGTAACAACCCGATTAAAATTGTTCATTCGAATGGAACTTACATATCGAATTGAAGAACGGAATTTCTTAGTAAATTTGATTCTAAGAAAATTCATATTTCAAGATTTTCATTGACCGAACACGGTCTTGAAGAGTTGACGAGATGCAAAGAGAGACTTGGCATCAGTTGACTCGAAGGGGGAAGGGGAGCATAACAATGATTTGAAGTTTACGGTCCTGTAGTGCTTTCGTATAGGAATCAATACCAGCTGCACACCACTATGTAACATTGTTCGATGAGCCTTGTCGATGGCTCAGGCAATATTATCGAATGCTTCTCTGTGTATGGCAAATTGGATTTGTTGACTCGAACGCGTAGTATACCATTACCGTTGACGAAAGGATTTACCGACCGAAGTGGGGTTTTGTTTAGTGATTGTTGTTATGACTGACACCGAGATACATCGTCAGGCAAGTGGGTTGTCTGAATGTTCTTGAACCAGAACTTGAATGGTTATTTGAGTTCTGGTATGGTTATGAAACCGTTAGCGCATACGAAAGATCAGCATTTATTTATTTACGTTTACAAAAATTTTGAGAACTGCATCCCCATTATGAGCGTACGAGCTCATTCAATGACGTCGACTGTTCGAGTGCGAATTTTTGTGCGGATATTTAGAATCACACTTTTCTATCGATTTATTTGACACAATGCAGCTCATAATTTTATTTTTTTTGTGATTAGGTTGGTCGTCTGCGAATATTTTGCTTAAAATTAAAAATATTTTATCTTTTATGGGCGTAATTTGATTGGTGGAAAGTGTGATTCTAAATATTTGCACGAAAATCGCACTCGAACAGTCGCCTTCAATTGGTTTCAAACAAATACGTATGTTTTCCTTTAAGATTAAATAGAAATAACATAAGCACAATACACAACTGCGTTGCTCACAGGTACTCGTAACTACCGCTCCTCAATCTTGCACCCAAAACACGAAAGGTTCAATGGATTCCTTCATTACACGTGGCCTCATACATCACATTGGCCGACCCACACCGCTATTCTTTTAAGTAACCCTTGAGCTGAGATATACTCGACGAGGCCGACGTGTCTAACAAAAAATAAGAAGTTGAAATATATGAGTTTGTACCAAAGCGATTATACTCGACGCGACTCAGAAGTAACAAAACAAAAGTTGATTCAACTTTTACTTTTTGTTGTTGTACAATTAAAAGTGACATCTTACGGCAATTTTAATTTCCTTATTTTTTCTTTATTCATTATACGAGTGTTATGATTTACCGATAATAGAAACACTACTAAAATGAGCTTACGTCAAAATGTATTTCAAAATGTCAAAAACGCGATTTGAAATTATTGACTTTATCTTGCGTGTAAGAGTAAAACTTTTTTGACATAAAGCAACGTCTGAGTAACGTCGAGTATATCTCTAGCATAAAATACGAAAAAACAAAAGATGTTTTGACACAAAAATCAAAGGTAAATTATGGATTTTGTTCACATCGTTGAGAATGTGTAAAGCTCGAAACAGAACAAGAGCAATAACGAGGAGCATCGACGAATCAATAAAAAATATCACCGTGATATTGCTGTATCTAACAGAACAAAAGAACAGAACAAATCATAAACAAATCATTTTATTACATATTTTACAGGTCATTTTTTTGTGTCGAGTTGTTTCTGAAATAAAAATTCAATAAATTTATTTTTGGTTTATAATAATAATATTAAATTGTTAGCTAAGTAAGGGGTGTTTTTTTAATACCGATAGAACTTGAAATTGTAAAAAATTTAAAAATTTAAATTGTAATCAAAAAATTTAAATTGTAATCAAAAATTTTTTTTATTCGAAAGATCAATACATGGCATTAATATTTGAAAATGATTTCGGGTATATGGACACCCCGGCTGTTCTTCAGCCTCCAAGGAGACAATAATTGTTGCTCCTTGTTAGCCTCCAAGGAGACAATGATTGTTGCTGGTTTATCAGCATAAACCAGTAACTTCACGTAGCCCCACAGGAAATAATCGAGAGATGTCAAATCGCACGACCTTGGAGGCCAATTGACAGGCCCATTTCTCGAAATCAACTTATTTCTAAATGTTGATTTTAATAAGTCGATGGTTGTGGCTGCCGTATGGCACGTAGCTTCATCCTGTTGGTACCACATCTCGTACGGATCTATCCACCGTTCGACGGATGGCTTGCTCAGATGGACGATTATGTGCGCCATAAAAATCACGAATTCGTCTATAAGTTCTACACCCTTTACTATTAGTTCTTAAATACATTAAGTGAGTAACGCGCGAGATGACCCTGAGAAGAGTCATCAATGTATACTTGGGAAACAGAATTTATTCCAAAATTGCGATGCTTTAAAATTCTTCTCGGAACACACAATATTTCAAAAATTACAAAAAGGCTGAAAATTAAACAAAAGTTCATAAATTAAATAATATACTGGAAAAAATTAGAGCAAAATATGAACTGCCCACCTCATTATAAATAATCTCTAAGCTCAAAATGGGGTGTAAGGTTCACAAAATTACAAATTGTATAAAAATAATTAAATTAATTAATTAATTATTTAAATAAATAAAACTAAACATTTTAAACGCTCGTCTAGTTAGGCGCAATTAGGCGAATTAAAATCATGGCTTGCTCTTTTAACAGAAGACGTTTTACTATGAGAAATAGTAAAATTTGTGTTGTATAAATTTCGGTGGCTAACAATCATTTGTTTTGAAATTAAAAACATTTTAATGCACGATTTACATGTTCCAATTTTTTTCCCCAACAAATTTTTTACTGAAAAATAGAGCTGCACGCATATAAAAAAAAGTTACTAGTTAAAAAGAGTCAGCAATATAAACAAATAAGGCAATGCTATATTTCTTGTTGTATGTCCCATAAATTTTGACAGTTTGAACAGCTTGCGTTTAAATTAGATAACGAACAACATCGAATTGCAAGTAAAAATAAAATATTTAATTACCACTCATGTTTGCTCGTTTTGTTTGAATGATGTTTATGGCTACTTGATGTTTATTTGAAAATTTTTTGAATTTTTTTTATTTTACTGCTATAAAAATACTCGTAGAAACTATATTTATGGCAACATTCCCAGTTTTATGCCAACATTTGCTCAAATTAAAAAGAAAAAAAATCCAATTTTATTTTACTGGAATTTGTTTCGTGCTCCCCTCGCAAACGAAAATCGTAATATACTTAACCTTTCATTTTTTACTGGAAAACAAAATTGGAACATGTAAATCGTGCATAATGCATATTAGTTTCCAATTTTTTAGAAGCATTAATTAAACTTGTAACTATTTGCATAAGAACGATGTCTGAATATCAGTTATAATTATTACTTAAAATACGAATATTTCCATACTCGTAGTGGGTTGTTTCTCTAATGTTATCTTAAACACAATTTTGCGATTGGTAATAAATGGCTGCGGACTAATAGTTGGGTAAAAGTCCATTTTTAGTAAATTTTGCGGTAAATTCATTTATTTTTCAAAAACTCTATGGCAAACTGATCGAAAAATCTGTTCTAAATCCGATTTTTACCATAGTAAACGATTTACCCGACTATTGGCCCGCAGCCAATGTGATTTATTTTTGTTTAAGTGCAACATTTTAAAAGGAAAACCCACATTATATGGGAAGGGACTTTTATTATCACTCACGGTAAACACTGAAAAAGATAGGTTAAGATAGGTTTTCTTATCGCGGTGATGTTATATTTTTACAAAGTAATAGGTCATAATGCTCTACAGAGCTAACCAAGGACAGAGCTCATGCCATTACGGCAGCAATAATGAGATAAATCATAATTGCCTCTTCGTTAAGGGTGCTGTCGAATCCAAAGTAAAATTCGATGAATGCTAATTTTTGTTACACCATTTGGCAAAACACCATTTTTATTTTGGCGTAAAATATTCTAACGATAAACATTAAAATAATATTGCGGTATAAAAAAGCAAAGAACACTGCATAATTCACTGTTAATTTATTCCGAAAAAGGGTTTATTATACATAAATTGTAAACCACGTCCATTTCTAAGCATACAAATTCATTGAACCATTTTTAATGTATTTTGTGTGTACGCGCAATTGTAATTAATAGTAGATTGGCAATTTATTTTTAGAAGCCAATTTTTCACATACAACAAAAAACGTTGATGGGTTTTGTTCATTGTTATCATTTTAATTGCAATTGTAAATGGATAAGAGACTAAACCGTATAATTACACCGTTGAGTAAATAACAATATGTACAAATGAGTTTATTGTATTGTTAACAATTAGCCAAATTATTCTGACATCCAATTTAAATGTATTCAGTGATAATTTTTTATTATTTGTTTTGGTCTAGTTTTTGACAAAATTCGTGTCTTGTTGCTCAAATCGTCGCATATTAAGGATGATTTCATTTCATTATACTTAATTTCTGTGTCGCCCTTAGGAATTATAAAATCTGTTGTCTTATTTTTTATACATTTTTTCATTATATTTGAATATTAATATTAAATGCGTTAATGATTAATTATATTCAAATTTTGTTTTGTTGCAGAAGTAAAAGCACACATTCTAGGACCAACCGATTTGTACGTTAGATCGGGCAGTGATATAAATATAAGTTGTAAAGTGCCAAAGGGTCCGCACGAGATGGGGAACTTATTTTGGTACAAAGGATCAGACATAATGGATGGGACAATCCATGAAAATGAAATATACTCAGATAATCTACAACGAATTACTGTAGACAGTGATTGGGCAGACGGGCTGACGTCTAGGTAAGTGTCAAGTAAACATGATATGTACGTTTCGTATATACATATGTTGCATTTTATACTATTAAAGAAGAATTCCTCATCGTACAAGATGCAGATTGCCAAATTATTTATATCAACTGCACAATGATGATAACGGCTGACGATCGACACTTTACTATTGTGTTTGACTAAGCTATGTCTAGGATTTAAATAATTTTGTTTATTAATAAATCACCACCGAAGGGTTATAGAACAAACGTTTATGATAGATTATAAGATTTCAATTCAAAATTGAACCATTTAAAGTTCACTGCCAACTTTTTCCAAAATAAAATAAACCTTTTCCAAAACAAATAAAACATTTTCAAATTCATACAAAACTTTTTCTATTCCAAATTACACTTTTCTAAAATCAAATTAAACAATTAAAAAAATCTGGTTTTCCTATATAAAATGATTATTTTGAAATATAAAAAATTTTGTATGAATTTGAAAATGTTTTATTTGTTTTGGAAAAGGTTTATTTTATTTTGGAAAAGTTACTGGTAAAACCCGATTTTATATTCGAATTTAATTCCAATAAAAGTCGAACTGTTAGTTGATAACGCAAAAATACATTTTTTGTTAAAAACAAAATATTAAATATCCCGAAAATACGTCGTTCTCCATGACATACTCTTCCCAAAAAAACTCCCTTGTCTATTTTCTTTCTGTCGTCCATCCTGCAACCAGAGATGTCCTCATCGCTGTCGTCGATATTTCCTAATTCCTCCAGATCTTCTAACGTACACCAAGGTTTTAATCGATTTGAACTGCATACACCATCGAACTTTCGCTGAGTGTGTTCGGCTCCTGGAACGTCGACAATGTGATATTTATCGTGTCCCTCCAAGCGCTTTATCAATTAAATATGGTCCCCGATATTTTGAGATTAGTTTTCTTGATGTACCACTTGAAGCACCGCCTTCCCACTTTACAAATACCATTTCCCCCTCGTTGTATTTATGAGGGGCACAATGTGCTTTATCGAAACATTGTATCTGGTGTACCCCAGCTACTTTTGTTCTCTCATGAGCTAGTCTGTTAATAGTTTCCACGTCATCATCGGCAAATGTATCGGTTTCCATTGCCAGCAACAATTTATTTTTCAATATACTTCGTGGTTCATATGTAAAGGTTAGCCTTTGAGGTGATGGTTTTGTTGTGTCATTGTATTTAAGGCCCACTGCATATTTCGAATATTTGTGTCCCATTTCCTATCGTCTTATTCAACCATTACTTGTAACATTCCCAAGATTGTTCTATTGTACCGTTCACATTGGCCGTTAGCTCTTGGCGTTGTGGTAGCATTCAAGATATGTTTGATATTGTTTTCCGAACAATATGTTTCAAATGATCGTGCTGTAAATGTAGTGCCACGATCACTAATTATCCTCGTCGGAACTCCGAAATGAGTAGTCCAATCTTCCATGAGCAATATAACTGGAGCTGTATTCGTTGATTCCACTGCTTTGATAACTACGCATTTTGAAAACGCATCTATTATAACTATCAAATAAGCATTACCTTTAGACGTTTTCGGGAAAGGACCCAAGTGGTCCACATGTATGGTGTGAATTGGTATAGGCGTCTTATCAATAGGATACATTTCACTTTCCTTTGTCCCACATTCCAAACACGAGGAAATATATTTCCTTACATAGTTTCTTATTCGAGGGAAAAAAAAGTGTCTGCGAATAACTTCAATCGTCTTTTCAACGCCCGGGTGTCCCATATCGTCGTGATTCATTTTAGCTATACGCCACTTTAATGTTCTGAGCAAAACCCACATTCGTTTATCATGTACAATTCGGTATAATTGTTCTATATATACCGTATAGTCTATGTGCATCTGCCGTTCATCAGAATTAAATGGTTTCCGACTCCTAACTTCGATGATTTTTTGAATATCGTCGTCTAAGCGTTGCATACCGATAAGCCAATCATCTTGCTGTGATACTGAAAACACATCAACCGTTACTGGTTCAAGATCCACTCCGTCGGCGATTGAGTTACGGCTAAGTGCGTCGACATATTGCATCTTGTGTCCACTTCGATGAATCGTATTAAAGGTATATTCAGCCAATTGCAACCACCACCTTCCTATTCTTGGAATTAAATCCTTTTTCGTAGCGCAATTTGTCAACGCAGCACAATCCCTGACCAAATTAAATGGCTTTCCGATTAAATAAATACGGAATCTGTGAAGCGCTTCAACGACCGCCAAAACCTTCAATTCATATGAATGATATTTGCATTCGTTCTTCGTTGTCCGGTGACTGTAATATGACACAAGTTTCGTTTCACCTTTTTGTCTCTTTGGAATAGTATACTGGCGAACCTTTGGAACTTGCGTCGGTGCCGTTTTCCCGAGTTCTTTTAAATTTCGAGCAAAGCAACTATCGAATTTTGTTATCAGCTTAAATAAACATTCGCGTTTACATGAAGTCATACACTAATCCATATTTATTTCAGCCAATAGAATTTCAATTACACCTTCGTTTTGTCCATTTAAAGAAATGCCACTTGAAACCTCACGTCTTTCTGCCATATCCAAAGTTCGATCAATCAACACAGTATCGCTTATGATGAGATTTTGAAATTTTAACGTATTCTGTTCTCGGATCATTCTTACGGTTGGTTTATCAATAAAATGTTGGCCAATTAGAGATTGTGTATTTAAATATTGGTCAGCAAATCCTTTGGCAAACACGTTACATTTACTTCGTTCCATTTCAAGCCCCACGTTACTTTCTCGTATCATTGAGCATTGACTTCCGCAATCGATTAAACCCAATAGTTTCACGTTCAACATTACAGTTTTGATATAGGATCACGCATCGTCAGTTGTTATTTTACCATTGAACGATTTTTGAGTGCCAGTCGTAGTGGAGCATTCTGTTTGTCCTCTCGGATGAACACGCGAACATTTCCTACATCGTTCTCGTCTCTGTGGTTCAGGACAATTTATAGATAGATGTCCTGGTTTTGAACAATTATAACAATCGTATGTCCTAACTGGATGAATTCCGATGGTTGCTTCCTTATTAACTGGTTTTCCCGTCGAACTTATATTATTATATATATTCAGCCGACCCGAATTGTATTCAGCATTTATAATCCGTGCACTCTGCGCACTTCCTTGCCACATGCTCGAATACCACTCGATACGTTGACGCAATTCACCCACGTTAGCTACTATCTGTGTACGCAACGAAGTACTTAGCTGATAATCATTCAACCCCAAAATTATATACTTTATTAAAGCCTCATCTGAAACTTTACGTTGCCCGATGGCACACATTTCGTAATAATAATCAATCAACGTTATGTCTCTTTTGCGAATTCTTGAACGTAACTTGTCGTGTAACTCTGCTTCGTCAAGATGTGAATTAAAATGTTTCATCACGTCTGCAAATATTCTCCACTTGATAAACACGCATTGTACTGAATTAAACCATAATTTGGCCGATCCTTTTAGTTTATTCCCGATTGTTAACATAATAATTCGTTCATTTATTTCATAAATATTCATCAACAATTCAACTTGTTTAATGAATTGTTCCGCCGTTAATAATACTGCCCTTGCAGGATCAAATTCTGGATGTATATCGATCACATCACGGAGAGTAAGGTTAAATCGATTTTGAGAATTACGATAATTGGTATCTTCCTCCGGGAATGTAGTTTATTGCTGTTTGTTTGGTAACGCGACAATTCCGATAATTCCTCATTAAGCATACGCTCACGCTCAATAAGCAATTTCTCTTTCTACGTTTATTGCTGTTTGTTTGGTAACGCGACAATTCCGATAATTCCTCATTAAGCATACGCTCACGCTCAATAAGCAATTTCTCTCGCTCTAAAAAATTTATTCGCCGTTCAAGTTCCGTTAAATTTCGCTCGTAACTAACATTTTCCGAATGCAATATTACATCATTCAGCTCGTTTGCATCACAAGTGTTTTGTTCAATCACTTCGCGCGGATTACTACTAACGTTTCCAATCTTCAATTTCGTAGAATTGCCATTTTGCTGCAACTCATAACCATTTTCATTGTTCACTTGTAATTGCGACGTTTCACTTTCATACACTTCTTTCTAACCGTTCCGCTAACGTTTTACGCTTCCCGGTATTGCTTAACCCACGTTTTCCACACTCGATCCGTAATTTCGCAACCGAAAGATTTGAAAAATCCATAACAACTCGATTGGGTTCACCATTCACTGTTTGTTTATAATTTTATTCAAATGCCCTTTATTAACACGTATTTAAGTACTTTATCGCACTTCTGAACTAAAACCCGATTTTATATTCGAGGTTAAATCCAATAAAAGTCGAACTGTTAGTTGATAACGCAAAAATACATTTTTTATTAAAAACAAAATATTAAATATCCCGAAAATACGTCGTTCTCCATGACATACTCTTTCAAAAAAAAACCCTTGTCTATTTTCTTTCACTAGTAAACTTTAGGAATTGAAATCCTATATAAGGAAAAAGTGGATCGTTCTTCTTGGATTCTATTTTTTATAAATCAATCCAAGTAGATGAAAAAAATTTACAAGAAAACAAACGTCATTTCTAACCTATGAAATTGGTTAAAAAAATCAGAAGGAAGGAAGGAACGAAAGAACACAACACTGAATCTGCCTTTAGTACACCAGAAATGTACAGTTAATAGAGCACTATCCGGCGTCGGATTGGAAATTCCTACTGAAACTGCAGCTATTATTCACTGGTGTCGCTATTATTATTCACTGGTGCTACGTTTTCGCCTTGTCACTCAAGGTTCGAATCACTGGATTGTGAATAAATACAACTGCTTCAAATTTGAACTCACACAAATTTATTTACACAACACAATAATTATACAACACAAAATTAACAATTAATTATTTCAATTATTACACACTTTTTAATTATCACTTTAATAATCGCTTTAATAATCACTTTAACAATCTTTCTATTTAACCTTCACGTTTAAAATAAGACTCAGCATTCCACGTCAATGTACGCCTTTATATACCAAAATATTTGTTTCTAGAATAATCCTAAATGCGCATCACTAATCGAGCAAATATGTTAGTATACAAATGGCGCCTAAATGTTGACTCAAATTATAAATACAATGTTTTTTTAACAACTTTATTGATATGGCTACTGCAATCTTAAACATTATTAATTCATTAGTAAGGTTGACATTAGTACTTATGAGATAAGCATGAACTTGCGTGGGTCTGCTGGACCAGTGTCCTGTTCCCTTGGTTTATAATTTTCATACGGTTAGCTCATGTGGTTTGATTCGTTTGAGCCGCCTTACTTCGTTTGTACTGTCCAGTAGTTGTACGGCCTCAAGATTGGTGTGGGTAAGAAGTCTCTTTTCATGTTTGATGGCACATTCGCGGATAGCGTCGTCTATCAATTGTATTTCTAAAACATTGTGGATTTCCTTGTTAGTCACAAACCGGTAGGCGTTGGCGACCATTGTAAGAAATTTATTTTGGCTTCGTTGTATAATGTCTCTATTAGATTTATGTGTACAACCCCATAGCTGCGTACCATACATCCATAATGGTTTGAAGATAGTCTGATACCAGTCTTTTGCAATACAGGTTCATTTTGGAATGATGTTCATTAACCAGTACATTTGACGTTGTTTCAATCGTATCTGTTCAGCTTTTTGTCTCACGTGATGTTTCCAGTTGAGCCTTGAATCTAAATGCAGACCAAGGTATTTTGCCGATTCAGCCTGCGGCACTTGCACCCCTTTGAGGTTTATATGAAGAGTGTTATTTTTATGTCGGAGCGTAAATGTCACATAGGTTGATTTGAGCTCATTCAGTGCGATTTTCCAGTCAATTGTCCATTTAGTAACGTTGTCCATTGCTCGTTGAAGATTTTCCACTGCTCTTGGTTGAGATTCGTCTACTGACATAATTACAGTGTCGTCAGCGAACGTGCCGATGAATGTTTTATTCGTCGTAGGTATGTCCGCAGTATAAAGAAGGTAGAGGAGGGGACCCAATACGCTTCCCTGCGGAACTCCCGCAATCGCTGGATAAAAGTCCAAACATGTTTCTTCATGAATGACTCTGAATTGGCGATCAGAGAGGTATGATTCAAGCAGCTGGCAATAGTTTTGTGGTAGCATTTTGCTCATCTTGAATGTCAATCCTTCATGCCAAACCCTATCAAAGGCCTTGGATACATCCAGAAATACGGCGGGGCAATATTTCTTTTCTTCTAACGCTTGCTCTATTACCGTAGTTATTCGATGGACTTGATCTACTGTGGAGTGGTTATTCCTGAATCCAAATTGAAAATCAGGAACGTTTACCATTGGCTTTAGACGTTTTAGTAGCAGTTTCTCGAACAGCTTTGATAAGGTCGGAAGCAGTGAGATTGGTCTGTATGATGTTACTTCTTCATCTGGTTTACCAGGTTTCTTTAGCATAATTATTTGGGCCATTTTGAAGCATTTGGGTACATACTTCAATCTCATGCAGCCATTAAATAAGTATGTTATCAAGATGATTGCTTTACATGGAAGTTCCTTGAATAGACCCGGTGATATTTCATCAATTCCTGGTGCTTTTTTATGATTAAGATTTTTGTCGATTTCTTCAGCAATTTCCATTGGCGTGACCCTTTTAAAGTACTGATTTGGTTGATAAACAGGTGTTACATCAATGTTGGATTGAATGTCATGGGGTTGGAATACTGCTGCTAGGTGTTGAGCAGAGAGTTCCGCTTTTTCTTTGTCTTGTCGAACTCAACTGCCTTGAGCATTCCTTAAAGGTGGTACTTGAACTACAGGTCGTTTAAATCTTCTGGTTGCTTTCCATAACGAGTAGTCCTTATCCATTTCTGGACCTAGCCCGCTTAAGTAGTTATCGAGGCAATTCTGTTTGAAATTTTTGATTAGCCTATTGACTTTGTTACAAATACAATCGAACAATTATTGAATAACTTATTCTATTCTATTCTAGGTATCACCGTAACACTGTGACTGGTGTCGCTAACCATAAAAATGAAAAATAAATGCATCCATAAAACAAACCTTTATCACCTTACATATACCAATTGACATTTATTTTGACATGACGTTATAAACAATAATACATCTTGTTGCGTTTTTAATTTTTATTGTAAGATTAAGTTTCTAATGGTTTTAGGGGTTTACAAAATAAAGGCCTTTTCAAATTTCCCATTGAAATGGATAGCGCTCCCGATAGCAGCTTTTAACTCAAAAGTTAAATGAAAATATTAGTTTGAAGTTAAATAAATTGATTTATGCAGCTGATATCCTGCATTGTAGAAAATATGACATAAGAAGATGCAATCATTTTACCAGTTATGTCAAAAAATTATACAAAACCACTATTGACAATATTATATGTATGTAGCGTGAAAAGCCATTTTTATGCTGTCTATTGACATTGTTAAGATGAAGCCACGTATACAGCTGGAAGGTATGTGGCCAATTTTATCGTTGGCATTATGGATCTTGGCGGAACAGTCACAAAACAAAAATATTTGTTAGATACTGCACAATTATAAAAATCTAATCATTTAGTTAAAATTTTAAGTAACAACTTTAATTAAGACAATATTTTCATATTTATACATATTAGAGGCAGTACCGTACATGATTAAAGCCGACCGTGAACATGATATCTGAACAAATAATTCGATTTTCCATATATTCATACATTTCCATGTATGAACCATACATCAATCACACATTACGGAACTTGTCTCGCATCCGTAAAATTCTATGCAATTTGAAACATAATTGCGGTGTTCGATGCATTGAACGACGAGGAGGCAGCTTCTCTAATCAAAATAGCTTCTGCTTGACTAATCCGTTACAAAATTGGAAAGTTTTTTATGCGCGTGATTGAAAAAAAATCATGGATTCCCGGTATTATGCGAAATTTCACATAGCATGACGGACATCCAAGGGTACCACAAAGAAGCCTAATAGACAAATATTTACATAATTGGGGAAATATTGGCTTTAAAAATCGGATTTTTATTTATTATTCTAGTTATTAAAGTGTTTAAAGTGTTAAAGTGTTTTTCCGAGTATTTCTAGCATGCTTAGACGTATGCGGCACCGATGTGAAGTTTCTAATAAAAAATATCAAAAAATTTAAATTATATATATGTATGTTCGTACTACTATATTTGGTACTACTCAATATTAAATTCTTATTAGAATAAATTGATTGATTTTTTACACTGTTAAATTATTCTCCGAATCAAGTGCATTTAAAAATTATAATTTTTAAGACAGATAAGTAAAATAAGAAATGAAAATCATGTGTGAATTAATTAACAAATAAATGAAAATAAAAGCTTTAACAGAAAAAATATCAGAATTGTTTATTGCAATTTTTCGATAAAAATAAGGTGTATTTTACCAATCTAGGCCAATAACAAGCCATTTCCGGAGATTAGAGGAAGATACCACTATGTAGGTCGGATTGGCCTATCTATAGAGAACATTTTCCGGTATATGGTTTTCCCTAGCGGAGAAAATGTAACCTTGTTAATAGCAATTTGCCGCTGTAAATTTTGAGTATTTTATTAATCAATAACAAGCAAATTCCAGATATTAGAGCAAGATACCACCGATGTGGAAGTCGCTTGTTATTGACGCAGATTGATAAAATACTCATGACTCATGGTGGAAAACTGCTATTAACAAGGTTACGTTTTCTCCGCTATGGATAACCATATACCGGAAAATGTTCTCTATAGATAGGCCAATCCGACCTATATAGTGGTATTTTGCCTTAATCTCTGCAAGTGGCTTGTTATTGGCCTAGAGTGAAAAATTTCAATAAACATATTTGATATTTTTTTTTGTAAAAAAACTATAATTTCATTTATTTGTTAACTTTCTCTTTAAGTTATTTATATTTTTCTCTGATATCTTTTGTATTTATTACGTTTTTTATGTTTTATTATGTAAATTATGAGTTTATTTAATATAATAATAATTTTTAATAAAATTTTCACTAATTTGCATTTATAAAGTATTAACAGTGTAAATCACCAATACTAAAACAATTCAATATGGCGGCTATTGGAATCTGTTTGAATCAAATAAGAATCCGGTTTCAACCATGTTTTCCAATTGGAGCCGTTTACGTTTACGTGTTATCTTTTGTTAGAAACTTTAGGGGCTTTTGTGGTTGCTTGTATTTTTCTTGTTCCTTGCCTTTTTGCCTACATATTAATTTTGTCTTGGCGCCAAAACAATACTCGTCTAATGCCGGGCTGCACAGAAAAATTACTAATTAGTTGTGCGCCAGTTAAATGTTTTATGTGAAATATGTTTTCACAGTCAGAAAAAAATTATCGCAAACTTGAATAAATATATTTGTGGTCTTACTTTGGGAAATATTAGGTACGATGCTTCCGCAAAGCCGAAAAAGATTACAACAACAATTGCATTATATCAAGCCAAAAAAAATTTAGGTTTAGGGGAAATAAAACCATTTTATGGTAATAGTGTATACCGCAAGGCGGTTGTTTTATCTATTTTTTCGAATTGTTGTCATCTTGTTGTAAAAAAAACAGTTGGCATTTGTTATTTGACAGCAAAATACCAAATTTAATTTGTTCTATTTTATAAAATAACAAAAACTAAAATAAATATTAATTTTTTCATTTTATACATTAAAAAAATACATTAAAAAAATTAAAGCCAAAAGTTGTTGCTTTCAGATTCAAAAGTTAAGCTAAGCAGGATTTACGAAAGCAACGTACCTATTATTCCTATTCGAATACGAATGAAATTTGTGCCCAAAGAAACGGTCAAGCGATTTTTTAACAATTTTATCGGTTGGTATAAAAATTTAGTAAATTCAACCTAAGCGTGCGATTTACTTTTATGTCATCTCATAAGTCATAACAAATATTTAAGGCGTTAAGAAGCAAAGTGGCCCAACCCACAAAATTTCAAATCTGATATTATTATTGAAGTTTACTCATATTAAAAGGAACTTTTAGTTAAATTGTTGTTATTGCATATAAAACCATTATTCATTACGTTATAAGAGAAAGTTTTGTTTTTCCGGTTAGCTTTCAACACAAATTTAAAACAGAAGAATGGTCTAATCCACAAGTTGCTTGTTTTTATGTGAGTTGGACCACTATTGCATTGGCATAGTTTTTTCTCTTAAATAATTCTCTTCGTGTTTGGAAGGAGAAACGACCGTTTTGTTTTTTTCCACTTGTTGTTTTTTTATTTATTTCTTTTGCTCATGTTGGATCGTGTTTGGGTCGCAGATTTTTTTCGTTAAAACATATCTTTTTGCCTTCTGAATGTTAGTAATTATAATCAACATCAAAGTGAAACAGTTTACCTCAATCGAAAAATAAAATGTCTGATTCAGAGGGTAGTTGTTTTTATTACAATATAATACAGGATTCTGTTTGCAATTATTATTGATTTAATTTTATATTTATAGTTGAAACATGTTCAACTGTAGAACCATTTTCGCCATTGGGTTCATCATATGCTCCTTCGGAGTCAAGTGGAACATCAAGCTCTGGGAAATCAGATTCCAACCAAATGCCAACCAGTACATCGAACGCCCGTAAAAAAATAAGGAATCAAGAAAAAACGAAACGAAATATTCGAAAAACAGCAAGAAATTCTGGACAATCATACATAAGAAAAACGGGGAAAATAATTGCGGCGAAAATGTTCAATTCCTCCGAGTGCAAATGTAAAAAAATGTTTCACTCGTTACTTCAATTTACAGACGTCGTATCTTTGTGAACGAGTACAAGTAAAAGCAAAAGTGAGAGTCTATACAAAAAATCAACTTAATAGGAGAAATAACAGCCGTTTTTACTACTTGAGGAACGAATATGGGTTGAAAATACAAGTATGTAAAGAGTTCTTCTTAAAGTCTATAGGCATTTCGAATGGCAGATTATCAAGAGCGTTAAGAGGAAAAGAAAAAGGTGGCCCTCCTCCTAAAGATCAACGAGGGAAATCTACTACCTGCTAATAAGACCCCACCTGAAAAACTCGCATCCGCAGAAGACTTTATCAACAAATTCCCGACATATTTATCTCATTATGCCAGAGAGAAGGCAGGTAATAGACGACTCCTTTCTCCTGATTTGAATATAACAATTATGTACAATTTGTATAAAACAGAGTTGGTGAATAGAAATGAAAATATTGTTCTTTTGTCGATGTTTATATTTAATGAAAAGTTTAATTTGCATTTTCATCCACCGATGACTGATAGCTGCCGAAAATGTGATGAATTCAAAATAAAAATACAGCACGCAACTTCTGAGGAACGGCAAAAACTTAGGTTTGGAAAAGAGTTGCATATTAAAAAGGCTAAAGTATGGCGAGGAATGAAATGAAGATTGATGCAGAAAAAGGAAAAGAACATTAACAATGACGTGACAATCATTGCGTTCGACCTTATGACAACGCTACCTACACCAGTACTTTCGACGGGGATTTGCTATTACGAACAGCAATTATGGACCTATTGCTTGGTGTTCACAATCTATCATCCAATGAGGTCATCATGTATGTCTGAAATGAAAGCATAGCACTTCACGAAGTGCGCAGGAAATTGCTTCCTGCTTAATTCATTATATAAAAAACTACGTATAAACTAGTTCACTTATAATGTATAGTGATCAGTGCGGTGGACAAAATCGGAGTATAAAAATGGTCAGCTTTTGTAACTACATAGTTACGTTACCTAGTCTGGTTGTCAATAAGATTGACCATAAGTTTTTAGTCTCGGGTCATTCATACTTAACTTGTGATGAAGATTTTGGGTTAATAGAAAAGCAGAAAAAGTTCCATCCAAATATTTATGTTCCTGATGATTGGTTGCCTGTGATTAAAGGAGCAAGGAAGAAAATCCCCTTTACTATAGTTCAAATAAAATCCGAAGACTTTGTTTCATCTGAACAGCTGGAACAACAAATAACTAATCGTAAAATCAATTCGAAAAAAATGAAAGTTGAATGGCTGAAGATTCAATGAATTCAACTTGTAGTTGATCAACCGTTCGTAATGAAATTTAAATATTCCAATAATGAAGATTCAATATGAAGTAAACTAGTCAAAAAGGAAAAGCAAACTTTTTATGGAACCGCTACTTCTTCTATTTCCTGGTGGTCGAAAGATTGTCAAATTAAAATTTAAAGACCGGAACGATTTGCTGCCATTCACGCCACCAATATGCCATGAATTCTATAAAAAATTACAATCATCAGCACAGATGGAAGATAATGGTCTTTTGAGAGAATGTGAAGAACGATTTTTAAACAACTGATACCGTTTTTTCACTATAATTTGAAATAATTTTCATTGGTTTTTTTCAGACGAAACCGGTTGAAATTATCAGTTCTATGCGATAAAAATACTACATTACTCCCAGAGTGACAACTCATAAAAATAAAATTATTTTATTAATTAACCATGCGGTGGACATTTGAACTAATCTAATCCTACTTTTAGGTAGAATGAAATTTTTCATTCCGGATTGAAATTTATATGGATTTGTTGTTGTAAAATTCCCAAAGTAAGACGCTTATTTTATTCCATGGAAATATTTAATGATTAGCTAAAACATTATTCAATCAAAATTGGCGTTTTAAATATTTATACGCAACCTAATAATATTTATATTTAATCAAGTTTGTGATGGTTTTGCGAAAACACTTACATAACTGGCGCACAACCAACCGGTCGAATAACTAAGCTAATATGTTACAGAAAAATGATTTTTAATAATTTCATTTTTCTGGATCATATTTTAAATTTAACTTTATTAAAGATTATTATAAGAATTTAAATGCGAATTTTAGTACATATTTAGTACTTATTAACACATTTTAGTATTCACCACAAATTCTCAATGGGGTTTAAATCCGTCGACTGTGCTGGCTACTACGAAACCATTTCTTAGAAACAGCCGATGTGTGGCAGAGAGAGTTATCCTGTTGGAATAAAAATGTCCGCTGAACATTTGTTGAAACACTTTATGGACGGATGGCATTAAAAGTGTCGACAGCATACTGTTGTGTGTCTTTTAATTAATCTGACGAACACTCCTTTGACGCCATTTGTCTCCGTTAAAATTCAGCCCCAGATTGGCACACTTCCACCACATACCTAGGATAGTATTCTTCCCCAGGTATGCTTCGCACGTATCAGGGATTCCAAACATCTAAGTTTTCATAAATAAATTAAATAATTTTTAAATGTTTTATTATTTCTCATAAAAGCAATGGGTAACTGACCTTTCTATATTTAATACTGAATAATAACATTTACAGTAACTTACCTCAATATTGGTTTAATCGGACCAAAGCGCTTTAGCCCGTCTTCATCCTTCCAATTTTTATATTTTTTGTCCCCATTCTAATCTGATTGCCGTTTTTGATCTGTTCTGATGAGAAGTCAGTGCAAATCATTTTAATGCAGTTTGCACAGCTTTCCTGAACCATTTCACTATTTTTGAAATGTTTACTTGGCTCATGCCTTGCCAAATTAATAAAATAGTTCGGTGCCGATGGTCCAGGTTTAAATGTTTATTTTTTAGACTCATAGGTCCAGAACTTATAATAATTTAATGTTTCACCAAAAACAAAACAAACAAACATTTAGCGTCAATGCATAAAATATTAATAATCACGTTTTTCTAAGCCAATACATTTAAATTGGCGAAACCAGAATGATCTTCATAAAAACAGTTAAATATTTTGTAAATGGAAAAAAATAATAACTGTATTTTTAAGGTGCTCCATACTTTTAAGCAAGGCTGTATAGATAGTTGGAGGAATAATATAGTTGGCATGAATACAGATTTTGTTCGAAAACTGAGACTTGAGAGTTGGGAGTTTTGTTGCTGTTTCACTAACCTACTAGATGCACAAAATTAATATTTTTGTTAAATGATGTCAATAATAATCAAATTTTATATTTACTATTGCTAGTATGTAACATAAAATGATGGAACAACATAAAAACTCCCAACTCTCAAGCCGCGGTTTTCGAACAAAACTGGTATGCAGGAGAAACATCGAACAGGAACATATTCGAAATGTTTTCTTATTATGTTTTCTTTTTGTAGTGACTCATCACAGTTTTAAACTAATAGCCAGTAGATATAACATCTTTAATTCAGTTATTGTTAAGAAATTGTGCGTTCTCTCTCTATATCGACTGTTCATTTTAACCTTTTTCTGTTCGCTTTATACGAAATAATTATTGTTGATATAACATTCTAAATAAAATGAAAACCCGTATTTGTATAACTGTGTTCCTCGTGAGAAGGACTTCCTATTTTTCTTACATTAATACAATAACTAAAAATTAACAAAGGAATTTTATTTTTTTATTTTAGGTTAAAAATCCGAAGAGCAACACAGAATGATACTGGAAATTATACATGTGTGCCAACCCTTGCTAAAGCTGCAAGTGTTTTTGTTCATATTATTAATGGTAAGTATTATAAAAAGGTTTCACTGAGGTTTGCCGCAAGAACAGTAACAACAAAAAATCATTTTCGTACTTTTACTATCCGTGCTCCAAGCAAAAATTTGTGTATTCTTTTCAAAGTTTTAAGGTATAGAAACAACTTAAAGTAGCAAACAAAAAAAAAATTGTTTCGAACAAAAAATAAAGTGTAAGCTCTTGTGGAGCACAAAAAGCTATAATTCCTCAACAACAAAAGGTGTTTCTACTGTAAAAATGTTTATTTTTTGTGATTTATTTTCTATTTTCCTATACGGATAAAAAAAACCAGGATGATTTACCGTATTTTTTTAATAGTAACTTGCTGGGTTCCATGTTATGGATTATACGTATGTTACATATGACTTGAGCTACATACACACATATAAATATGTATTTATTGGCAACATTATTTTATTGGATTTAATTTTATTTCATTTTTGTCGTTAACATGGCATTTATTCGTTTTTATTTCACTGTTTAGCTAAATTAGCAAGGATTGTTTCACTTGACAATTTATATAAAGGTTTAACGAGTTATTTCATATGAAGCGAAATCCATGGTGTATTTTATATGTAACTCGATCCAAACTGTCTGACTTACAAAATTTCCCTTTTTTAAAATGTCTCCTTCCCTGTAAAAAGATGTGTATCTATAGTTAATACTGATGCAAAGCTTCAAGTAGGATTTGGGATCGAGGACTCCCGTCTTTAGAATCGTTTATACTTTTGTTACGCCAAGGCGTTAATACAGTAAAATTAATTTGAAAACAGAGGCAGATACTGGTTGATGAATATCAAAACTCTCTTTATCATACAGTCCTGGATTTAGCGTCTTGTCAGTTGATATAGGACCGTAGGTGCTCTAGCCTAAATGCTTACTCCTGCAGAATGATATGTTGGAAGTTTTGCACTTTTCTCAAAATATTCCAGAATCATTTCCAGAATCATTTCCAAAATCATTCCTTATTTAAAACAGTTTGAAAGCATAATTTACACCTCATCCTTAACAAAATAAATAAATAAAAACGTTTACCGAGACCTGACATATTAATTACAAAACAAAAAAAGTTGTGAGTAGTATTTGAAATTGAAAAATTATCAATGTCTTTGAAATTATGAAAATATTGCGTTAGAACGCAGAATTTCCTATGTTTTGATATTTATATCCTGACATTTTGTTGATATAGTTCGCTGAAAAATGGTTCTAACAGATCATTATCGAATGGTAAATGATCAGATTATGTTTTTTATAGTCAACAGTTTACGATAAAACGCACTGACATGCTCGAATCTGGTTCTTAAGTCAATGAGAGCAGCATTTCCGTTCTAAATGAAACCGAAAATTTGTAGCCAGTATTTCCAAACATATTTCAAATCAATTTACTAAGATATTTTTTCAAAAAGTAGTTTTAATAAATAAATAAATAAACTAAAATTGTGTTTATACGAAATCATAAAGTTTGTATGTGTAATGTTGCTGGAGATTTGACCAGATGCAATTATTGAAGTGTGGAAGTTTATGGATGGAAGTTAAAGATGGATGTTACAGATGATATGGTGAAAAATGCTGATGTTTAACAAAAGCTGATGACGAGCTGAATTATACGTAGACAATTTTGAATTAAAAACTTAAGCACTGCTTTGAACACTATACTATTTTATTAAGTAACCAAAAGAGTTTATTATTTATAATTTTAATGTTTAACAGCTTGTTTGTTCGCCAGCTTTGAATTGAATTAATATAAGAAATTTTACAATATATATTTTACATATTATACGTTAAGCTATAACTGTCATGTTTGAATTTATAATTAATGTAGGTTGTAGCTAACTTTAATATAAAAATGTACAACTAATAATAACATTAAATAATGTACTAGTACGATATAATATGTAACTAATTATACATTATAAAACGCACCCATCGTGCTACTACTCTAGTACTACATAACTAAAATAATGACAGTTAAGTTGACAAGTGTTTACTAGATGAATTTTACAGGAATGTCAAAAGATAAGTATAAATTATTGTTATAAAATAAATGTTTGACAATATAAAATTATTAATTAGTTTCTTAATTTCAGATGCATATTATTTGGATTAATTTAATAAAGTGGTAAGTATATGTTATTAACGTTTTATTTAATTTTAGGTTATTGGTGTGCTGATGTAACCGGCTAAACCATTCAATTCTGTGGTTGCAGATTTTTTAATAAATTATGTTAAAGTGATAAGTATGTTGTTTAATTTCTCCAAACAAAGTTAGCTACAGAATCGATCTATTAGGTTTCCGATTGTAACTGGCAGTGACAAGTTATTGACAATTTACCTTTGAGATATACTCGACGCGACCGACGTAACTCAAAAGTAAAAAATCACGTCGAGTATATCTCAGGGGTTATGTTAAAAAAGAGTAATGTAAAAACAAAAAATTTCGCTTGGGCTTTTCCACACTTGTATTGAGCACAACACATGACACCAAAAAAGGTGCATTTAAACGAGTGCACGCCATAATTATATTATTTTTAGATTGTTTGTGGTTTAGTAATGTAGCAATAATGAACAAAAGATGTGTCAAGTACACGTTGTATACTTTACAAAATAATAGCAAATTCAATTTAGTGAAAAGTCCAAAACAATTTAGAAAAATATATCATTTACGAGCACTCGTTTAAATTGCCTTTTAAGTGGATATGCTGTGTTGGGGTCAATACTCGAGTGGAAAGGCACATTGAGTATAAACGGAGCCGCTCGAAACGCGATATTTCAAAACGCGATATTTCGAAACGAGATATGACAAAACGAGAAATGGTACAAAACGCGATATTTCAAAATGCGATATTTCAAAACGCGATATGGTACAAATTACGATATGGTACAAAACACGATAGAAATATCGAATAAAATAATATTTTGAGTCAAACGCGATATTTCAAAACGCGATCTGGTACAAAACGCGATATGGTACAAAACGCGATATTTCAAAACACGATATTTCAAAACGCGATATGGTACAAAACACGATATGGTACAAAACACGATAGAAATATCGAATAAAATAATATTTTGAGTCAAACGCGATATTTCAAAACGCGATCTGGTACAAAACGCGATATGGTACAAAACGCGATATTTCAAAACACGATATTTCAAAACGCGATATGGTACAAAACGCGATATGGTACAATACGCGATATTTTAAAACGCGATATTTCAAAACGCGATATGGTACAAAACGCGATATTTTAAAACGCGATTTTTCAAAACGCGATATGCTACAAAACGCGATATGGTACAAAACGCGATATTTTAAAACGCGATACTTCAAAACGCGATATAGTACAAAACGCGATATGGCACAGAAGAATGTGCATTATTGCGAAGCTACAGGAGCGCAGCTACCCGCCTGATATCAGCCGGTCCTATGCTCCCGCTTTTATCGATTTTTAAATTTCTATAAACTGAAATTTTTTCTAAGGAGCGGAGCGACTGGAGTGCAGCGACCCGCGTGATATAACATCGGGCTGTCCTCCCGTTTCTATTGATTTTTAAATTCGTATAAACTGAGGTTTTTTTTTCTAACTAAGGAGCGAAGTGCTTACCTGATATAACCCGATCCTATACTCCCGCTAATATCGGTTTTAAAATTCTTTAAACTGAAATTAAATTTCTCGTGATATAACCCGATCCTAAACTCCCACTCCTATCGATTTTTAAATTCCTATAAACTGAAATTAAATTTCCCCATCACCCGCCTGATTAAATCACAACCCGATCCTAAACTCCCGCTCCTATCGATTTTTAAATTCTTATAAACTGAAATTAAATTTCCCCTTCTCCAGAATGTACATTGCGAAGTGAAAGGAGCGCAGCCACCCGCCTGATGTAACCCTATCCTATACTTCCGCTCCTATCCATTTTTAAATTCTTATAAACTGAAATTTAATTTCCCCTTCACCCTCCTAATAAATATAACCCGATCCTAAACTCCCTCTTCTATCGATTTTTAAATTTTTATAAACTGAAATTAAATTTCCCCTTTTCCAGAATGCACATTGCGAAGTAACGGGAGCGCAGCGATTCGCCTGATATAACCCGGTCTTATACTCCCGCTCTTATCGATTTTGAAATTTCTATAAACTGAAATTAAATTTCCCCTTTTCCAGAATGTACGTTGCGAAGCGACCGATAATATAACCTAATATAGCCTGATATAACCCAATCCTAAACTGCCACTCCTATCGATTTTGAAATTCCTTTAAACTAAAATTAAATGTCCCCTATGTGGATTATAAAAAAAATTGAAATAAAATAATTGAAAAACAGTATATTTTTTTATTTGTATAAAAGTTGGGATTTGGGGCGGTAGCCCTCAATCTTAAGGTATAAAATGATTTAAAATAATCATAAAAGCATTTGTGCTTCGAAAAAAGAAAATATTTTTTCGCGTTTGGGTTGTCTTTTAAGACCATTTGAGGCATTTAGGGCCACTTGGGATCATTGAGATCTACTTGGAATCGTTTCTGGATATTTTCATGGCCATATTCTTAATCAGCATTCTAAAGTACCTTATTATACCGATTTTCAGAATTTTTGGAGTTATATAACCTATTCGTAAGTACAACCACGCAGTTAAAATTTTCGGCCGTCAATTGATATCAGGTGCGATTTCACATATTTTTATTTTTACAAAAATAGTAAAAATATTCTGTATATTGACAACCTCGTTATATTGTAACTTGGACACTTTGAAAATTTTCGTCTAATCTTTAATAAATTACCCTTTATTGGACACGAACACTTTTGTTCAATATCAGTAATTCGATTTAATGTTAAAAAATATCACGTTTTGTACCATATCGCGTTTTGTGCCATCTCGCGTTTTGAAATATCGCGTTTTGTATCATATCTCGTTTTGTAACATATCGCGTTTTGAAATATCGCGTTTTGAAATATTGCGTTTTGTACCATATCGCGTTTTGTACTTTATCGCATTTTGAAATATCACGTTTTGAAATATCGCGTTTTGTACCATATCTCGTTTTGTACCATATCGCGTTTTGAAATATCGCGTTTTGAAATATCGCGTTTTGTACCGTATCGCGTTTTGTACCATATCGCGTTTTGAAATATCTCGTTTTGAAATATCACATTTTGTACCATATCGCGTTTTGTACCATATCGCGTTTTGAAATATCGTGTTTTGAAATATCGCGTTTTGAAAAATCGCGTTTTAAAATATCGCGTTTCAAATGGGACCCGAGTATAAAATAGTAAATTGAAGAGTTTTGAATATATTTTTCTCAAAAAAATTTTTTTGTAAAAGTAAATTAAATATATTAATTAATTTGATTAAATTACGGTGTTGTCAATAAGTAATATAAACATGCACAGTTAGAAAAATTGGTTATACTAATTCTCAATAGACGTTTGGGTCAGACGATTGAGTGGCCGTTCCATTCACTTTTTCATCGAATAAAGGTAGGTTTATGGTTGCGTTCATTTGCTTGGTAATTTGTTCGACCAATCATCTTTTGTACAAAATCCAAAATCATCATTTTTGAGCACTATGATTGATGGAAACATTGTCAGAATGAACGAACGAACGCCACCATAAAGGCGGCACAATGTATTGGAAAGTAAATAAAAGGTTGATTTAAACTTAGGCATCTTTCGAAAATTTGGGGAACTGAATGCACTTGTCAATAGATAAAATAAATAGATTGGATAAAAAACAAAATAGTATTTTGTATGCAGTCTCCGGTGGGATTCGAATCCAGTACCTCCCAACCCAAGCGCCGAATTCATATAAAAATGACTTTTTATTCGATTTTTCGGGTTGTCCGACTTTTTCGGCGGATTTTTTCAAAAATTTCTTTCGTAAGAACCATCGGTAATTGCGAACACAACAAAAAAAGATTGAGCCAAATTACTTCAGCCGTTCTCAACTGATACATTTGCGCAAATCTGTGCACATACAGTTTTTACGCCATTTTTATATACAGTGAGTCGCACTCGTATTCGTAATTGCAGTTTTAAAAACGATAAATGATAAAAAAAAACACCTACGTGCATCAGAAATTTAATTTTTATTTTTAAATCAGAAACACTCTAGTTAACTTCATTTTAATATAAAAATGTGTGAGGTATGTGTTACATATTTTAAGAAAATTATAATAAATTGAACTTAGTCTAAAATTCATATCGCTTTCGTATTCGTAATTCATCACAGAAGGTTACTAAACTAGCCAATTAAATAAAAAAGAGCTAAGTCTTTTTAATAATTAATATTTAGATGGATTTCCCTTGGTTTTGATCACCTCTGACATACGATTTGGCATAGACCGCACCAACGTTTCCGTTATTTTCGTATCAATATTATTCCACTCCGTCCTCAATCGATATATTAAATCGTTTTTATTAGATATCGAATATTTTCGAATTCTATTGTCCAATTCTTGCCACAGATTCCCAATGGAATTGATATTGGGCGATTGCGGTGGGGTTTCCATGACTTTTGGGCAATTATATAATAGCCATTGTCGTGTATCGTAAACTTTATGTTTTGGATCATTGTCCTGGTAAAACATAAAATCGTCTCGTATGCTCAATTTCTTCACACTTTCAGGTAAATTTACCTTTAAGATTTCGATGTACTTTGATTTATTCATTATTTCCTCTATTATGTGCAATTTTCCCACTCCAGATGCCGAGAAACAACCCCATACCAACACAGATCCTCCGTCATATTTTACTGTAGGTCGTAAATTCTCTATATTCATTTCGGTATTTGGTTTTCTCCATACAATTTGTCACCCGTCAAACCCAAACATATTAAATTTGCTTTCGTCTGTAAACAAAACCCTCTTCCAAAACTCGAAAGTCTTGTTTACATGACACGTTGCAAAATTTAATCTTATTTTCCGATTCTTCTTACTGATCCATGGTTTTTTTCTGGCTACTCTACCGTTATATCCGGCTTTCTTTAGCACGCGCCGAACAGTTTCTGGGTGTACATTTTTATTAAAAGACGTGTTGATGTGCGCTGTTAACTTTGGAGCACTTAAACGTGGATCTCTTTTAATTTCGCGTACAATATACTGTTCCTCTGCAACAGTAAACCTTCTGCGGTTCGTGTTTCGCGGTAAATTTTCTACTCGATTTTCAATTTTGTGTCGTTTTACCATGTATTGCACTGTAGAAATACTTCTTTGCACTATTTGGCTGATTTCTTTAAATGTTTTCCCTGCTTCCCGATGTAAAATTACTAATTTTCGTAATTCAATTGACGTTTCACCTATATGGCCCATTTTATTAAAATTTTGACTAAATTAAAGTAACTTCCAGTCAATTCGAAACTAAATGCTGTACTGATATTGAGTGCAAAGCAAAACCGCAAAAACAAAAAAGGATAATGATAAATAACGGTAAAATTCAAACACAAATGGAATTTTACGAATATGAATGCGGCGCTTATTTTTCTTCATTTATAGATTTTAATTTTTTTCTCTGAATTGCACCGTTATCGAAATCTGTTATTCATACTACATATAATAAAGATTAAGAGTGTCTTAAGAATTATACAAATGATTAAATGATAATATCATTTGTATATTTTTTGATCGAGTTTTTTTTGGAAATAATTTGATTTACGAATACGAGTGCGATCCACTGTATACAGGGTGTTTGGCAGTTGGACCGACAACGTTTTATGGCAGATTAAGGGGGTCATTTGAAAGCTTTCATCCCATGGAACCGATGTCCTAAGTCTCACGGTAACTGAGATATGATATTTTTAAGTTTTTTTTTAAATTACTGAAAATCTCACCTTTAAATTGTCATAACTTATGGTCATAGTTTTTAGACGTAAAGACACGAAATAACTTTTATTGTATTCTGCAATGTGATTTTATTCTAAATAAATCATTATCTAATACAATCGGTGTAAGAAAAATGAGTTATGGGTTTCCAAATCCTAAAAAATGTATGAAAGTATAAAAAATGTCTACCTTCTATATGCATTAAAAAAACTAGCAATTGTTTTGAAATAACTTATGTTTTAAAAACTTCTCTAGTTTATGCCCTTTCCAACGGTGTGCTACATGTCATAGAAATCATTCAGTTTGTGGTCAACTTAAGAGATACTATGTCGCCGGGGCCAGGTTTAAGAATATACCTTTTAAGTTATTGATACATTTTTAATCAACTTCATTTATTAAATTTTGTTTTAAATGACCTCCTCTACTCCGTATGCATGCAAGGTACATTTAGCTTATCTCCAAGGTTGTTGTGCGAGATTTTTCATTTTTTTAAACGCGGCACTTATCATTTCAATTAAAATTTCTATTGTACTTAATTTCTATGGGTACTTTTGTTGGGTACAGTAATTGCTTAGTAGGTCCCCATACGTAAAAATCCAAGGTGGTGAGGTCTGGAGACCATGCGGGCCAAGAAACACTCATCATCTCAGAAACATTCCATACATTATTGACACTCGTAAGGAAATGTTGCTAAGAATTACATATCAACACATGTAATTTCTAGAATGTGTGTACTTTGAAGCATATTAGAATAGCTAAGTTAATTGTAGACCTCTGGGAAGTTAGCGCGAAAAATTATCCCGAAAAACCAATATAGTTAAATATGGCAAGACTATTATATATTTACATAATATTTTAATACTATCCTGATAGTCAAGTATATATAATTAATATTGCTGCATATAAAACAAATACATGTATCACGAGATTAGCTATAATGTTAATAATTATATAGTTTTGTAATATTAAATTAGTATCACGAAATTATCAATTAAAATTATATGTACTACATAACATTTCGCGACAATTTTTTATTTTGATTGATTGATTGATTGGAATGTGCGACCAAACCTAAGTAAGATTCCCGGTTGACGCCGGGCCCAACCGCACACTCTTTTACATATAACAAGATGGAGGGATAGGAAAGGTTTATTAATTATTATGGAAATTGACCCGATTTCAGACACCTAAGTAGTCAATAGTTAGTAAATTGTTAGTTGAAATGTAATATAAGAAGGTTAGCACAATACAACACAATTATTTTTGATTTTTTTATATAAATATTCAGCAATCAGCATCCTAAAAAAATTTATAATTAATTAAATTACAGTAAATTTCAAGAAATAAAATGTCATTATTATGAGCCAAATTATACTTGAATACAATAAATGTAATGTTCTGATTAGTATTAACTAAATTCAAAAACCCTCACAGTCTCCCGGAAAAACCTAGAAAAAATAAACGCCACGATCCTTGGAAAACTATCTAAGTACAGCAATATTTAACTGTATTTCAAATTTACTCTGTAGCTTCCAAGCTAACTGTAATTTCAAAAAGTCAAATATCCTCTGAAATATCAATTTTATTGGCAACCAGATAGCCATTATGATTCCTGCCTTGTCTGCTCTTCTGACTTGTAAATTAAAATTTTGTTTTTAATTAGAAAGTATGCTGGCTTCAAATAACTTCTGTAATCAAAAATCTTCATTAGGACAAAATAAATTAGCTTAATCAGGAACTGCAATTAATAATAAACACCTGATAAATCTCGATAACCCTAAATTGCTCAACAAATTAAAATATAAAAAATATAATATTTTAATACTAAAATTCTGAATAATTGGATGAAGGAATATTAGCAAATTAGTTAATCTCTGAAATCAAACTGTGGAAAGAATCATTTTTATAAATAATGATAATAAAGTGTATCAAGAAAAACATGTAATGTTTATCCAAGAGTACTCGATTCACGCTTTTCTAGAATCAAAAATCAAACTCACTATGCGGCACATAAAGTTATTTTCGGAACGATCCCAATAGTCGAATCTTCTCCCTGTGAAACCTCTACTATTTACCAAGCGATCTTCCGCTAACATCACTAATCAACAACATTTAAAACAAAGAAGTGATGAAACCATTACAGATTATAAACGTATCGTGGTAAATCTTATAGCTCAAAAATTTCAGCGTACGACTGATCATCCTAAATTTCAAAAATGATTCCACTCGCGCTAAATTGACGCGAAACTTCAACAAAAACATCTATAATATTCATTAAAAAGACTAATTTAGATATGTATATCTAAACCTCAGACAAGGGTTCTGTGTTAAACTGCAAATTTGCCTTCTTATATTAATAATTGATAAATACATCAACTCCCAAACAAAACAATTTAAAATGACCAAAAATAGCTTAGAAATATAGGTAACAATAGAGCCTAATATTATATGAATACAACCATCCGTATAAGCTGAGAAACATAATGTTGAATGAACTAGCATTACAAACCGCAGACACCGACCTACTACTACTCATAATGAACCCATTTAAAGTACTCTAATATGAAAGAAAAACACAAAAAATAAACAACAAGTAAACAATTTATTTATTTATCCTCGTCGCCACTGTATATATTGATCTAAGATCTAAGATTCCATCGTTGTTTTTTGTGTCCTTTTATTCAGTAAAACATTCACACACACAAGCACAAAAAACAAATATATAATAAATATATTATAATTAGCTATATACCCTACTGGAAGGCAATCGATGAGCTCACCGATGGGCCCATCATGAATCCCTCAACGAAGTCTCAATGAACTTTATTCCGTGCCTAGAACCAAAGTTATTTATATATCCAATGATATCCTATGTGATCCAACGAATGATCCTCATAACGCATTGACGAACTCATCAACGACCCCTGTAAAGAAGTCACTGAAACAGTAATAAGGCAGTTCCTACGAAAATTCATGCAAGGAGTGTAATATAATCCATTAAGGGGCATTTTGAATGATATCTTATGTTCAATATTTTATGTTTCAACCACAAAACAAAAGACGTCTTCATTTTTGCAAGTCACTTTCAGTCCAGGTACACACATTGAACTAGCTCCATTGCACGTTCCTATTATCAAGAAAACATCCCACAATCAATCTAAAGATGAGGAAATAAAATCTGCGTCCCTAATCACTTCCAAAACCCTTACCAGAATGAAATGCCTACACAAGCTCAAAAAATTAAATTCGATTGCAACTGGATTTCATCATTAGAAAAGTAATAATAGCCTCTCCAATAACGACCTTCATGAACATGTTAGTTATTTTTTGAACTTGTCGCCTTCGATAGCACAGTAAGTAAAGCGCTTGCTATGTAATTCGGGGATCCCGGGTTCGATTCCTGGTGGTGACAAAAAAGTTACGACTGGGCGTTTTTAATGTGTTATGTGTTACATTGTGTATTTGTCTTATATATCTCAAGCCATAGTTATCGGCTTTTCTCCATAAATATTTGTCTATTCAGTAGAACTCCCAATACACAACTTCAACTTCTCACGGAGAGAAAGATAATCGCAACACACCTTCTGTTCAGAATTTCATCAAGAAGCCCACCCATGCTGTCGTCATCAATTGCCCGACCTACAAAAAATTTGGACACATACAATCAAATAAAATTTGATGGCTTTTCAATACCAAATCAAAAATCCATGCAATTCGCATGTCTGTGAGAGCTCCTGCGCCACTGTGTTCGAGCCCCGATGAACATTTTCCGATAGGGTAATACAAAATGAAGTACATAAAATAAAATGAAAACAAAACTGCCCTGATCTCGTACATTGTTTCTTCTTATACCTATCGATACTCACACATAGCAGAACAACTATAACCACATTTTCGTGGGTATCGAAATGTAAATCTCATTGTACACCTCCAATGCTAATATCCATGTAAATATTTATAATACATATAGCTACTTATGAGTAAATTCATATATAAAACAAAACATAGGATTCAAACAAAATTACCAAAAGCAGACAAAAACAAAAAATAATCGTCGAGCAAAAACAACAACAAAAATTGTTAGCCAGTGTGATAAAACAAAACAACAGAATTGAAACACCCTTTCTTGCGCAATCGATACTCGAATAACCTACTAGATGAGAATACTAGTACTCTGCGCCTCTATGAGTTATTAAATACAGATATTATGATTATATACTTGAAATTTATTTGTAAAAGTATGTATTAATATAATAAAATATGTGTTAAAACAATCAAAAAAATGAAAAACACTTATCTTGTGCATCTTTGGAATCAAAAAAGTCCCACATATTGAAGAATTACATACAAAATGTATAAGATGCATTCAAGTAACGGTATCAAAATACATACATATAAACAAAAATTGTTATGTACATATCCTACACCATTGCAAGCGCACCATATACAAATTAATATAACTGTACAATACGTACAACTTTTCACTTTTCAAAAAAACACGTCTTTTCTCGATGACGTTTAATCGCCGACCATAACATTTCGCGACAATTTTTTATATCACAAAATTAATAAAATATACAAAAAAAATTAATTCAAATATTAAATATTAGAAAAACGACATTTTTCTGAACAGAATTGTTATTCGAGTCTATGAGTCAAATTTTAGATATAGCCGTGTGAAGTCGTAGTAGATATTAATTAACAAAGCAAGGTTGGTATGGAATTTGTAGTGGAAGGATCCACCTTTCCAACGCTTCTAATGATAATCGCGCTTCTGATGTAAACATTGCATGTTATAATAAATTAATAACCACTTATCTTGAACACACTTTTAATTTTGTAATTTGCCATCTAGGGACAGTAAATTTACAAAAAATATTCGTCATTGCGGCGTAAAAACAAATAAACATCGTTAAGTTAATTTTCAATTAATTTTTAAAGTTTTATGGGCCGGATTCTGAAATGTAAAAATTCTATAGCTGCAAATTTATAGAAATTGCTTACAGAGAAAAAGGTGCAGTGTTCTAAAAAATTAAATTCACAAACTATAGACTTTTCGCCGCTGTCAATCAAATGTCTGTGAAGTTAGCCCGTAAACGATCCCGAAAAAATGCGATGGCAACACTAACATACAAATATCACGATATTTTTCAATGTCACCTCGAAAAAATATTTATTTCACGATATTTTTGAATGTCATCCCGGAAAAAAATATGTCATGACAGTTTTTTACTGTATCAATTCATAAAAATTTATAAACAATTTGTATTGAAAACTGATGACAATCCGGAAAAGATTATGTCACAATAAATTTTCTAACAAGAAAATAAGCAATTTTTGAAAACAAAAAACGTGTATAATATCAAAAAACTTGAAATGGTATACATAAGGTTAATAATATAGGAAAATTAAGTACACGAGTAGGACAACAAAAAATAAACCAAAATAATACAAGTGGCATTATACAAGTGGCAAAAAAATTCTATGAGGTAGAGCTCCGCTATAATCGTCTGAATTCTTAGTAGATGTCCATTACCAGAAACCGGACTATATAGGTTTTGTAGTTCAAGGATTGGTCTGTTTAAATAATAAAAGGCAAAAAATGCTATGATTTAGAGCCTCTAAGTGCGCTACTAAGTACTCAGACGGCTATAGCGGAGCTCTAAATCAAAGAATTGTTTGCCTTTTGTTATTTAAATTCAGACGACTATAGCGAGGCTCTAAATCATAGAATTGCTTTGCCTCTTATTATTTAAACAGGCCAATCCCTGAACTACAGTACTTTGAATTACAGAGTAATTTATATTCAAAAGTTTATTTATTAATATATTAATTAATCTGGAATTTTGACAATTTTTAGAAGAAACCAAATTTTTGTGACATATTTGTTGTTTACAAATTTAGTTATTATTTATTATATAAACAAACCCACTCGTTCATATATAAATCATATAATTTTTTATTTTGTCATATAGTGTTTAGTCATTTATAGCGCAAGTTAAAATTTGTTAATCGGTTTTTATTTAAAATACCGCCATTTCGTGTATTATTTTTCATAATAATTTTTCTTACTATCGTTATATTTTTATATAGTGGTAGTTATAGTTTCATTATAATTTCTTAAATATATAATGGTGTTGCCATACTTAACTATAATCATTTTCCGGGATGACTTTACGGGGTAACTTCACAAAGGTGTAAATCAATACGAAATAAATTCACCGCTGTAACCGAATTTTATTTTAAAATATTCTATCAAATTTGTGTAAAAAGTTTTTTCGTGTATATTATCTGTGTTATTATTTTATCTAAAAGCTCAAAAACTACAATTGTCATTAGATTCAACTTTTGTTAGTATAGACACGCTAACAGTAACAACATATATATGCAAAAATCGATTCAGAAAATGACATTTTTTTGCAGACTCGACTTCCGTTTTCCTTCCGTTTGTGACGGGTATCGTTTTCTTTAGCTATTCACTTAGTTTGTCTTATTATAATCACAGACAACAAATTCCAATTCTAATAATTCCATACCAACCTTGCTCTGTTAATTAATATTTACTACGACTTCACACGACTATATCTAAAATTTGACTCATAGGCCCATGCCACACGTAAAAAAAATGCCGCATTTTCTTCGTTTCTTTCCCCGTTTACCTATGATACAAGTTTTAATTGCGACTTAAACAAATTTTCTGTTCAACCACACAACTCAAACATAAATGAAATAAAAAATATTTCAAGGACATTTTTGACTCATTTTAGTTAAAATTTTATTTAAGAGAGAGCAGAACAAAACATTGGTAGAAAAAAATGCCAAAATACAAAAAATGCTCGTGTGGCATGGGCCATAGACTCGATCCACAATGATGGTTTTCTTACTAATAACAAGAGTGCTTGATTTTGCATTTTTGGATTAACCATATGCCATGTTTGTTATTAAGTAAATTTCTCGTGATATAAATTTCTGCGCTGCAATATTTTTTTTTGGTTTCGGACTGGTTCGAACAGCTGTCGCTATTTGTTTACTGAAATTTTCTGTATTGGATTTTTTTTCGGGATAACAAAAAAAATATAAAAAATGGTAGTAAAAAAAAAATTTGGGATGAATGATGAATGTCAAACAAGCGTGATATAGAAAATTTTTCGGGATTGTGATATTCGTATATAGTGTTGCCATCGCATTTATTCGGGATTTTTTTCGAACTTACTTCACTGACATTAATTGTGGTAGGTAATTCTAAGCAAAAAATCACTAAAAGTTTAATTTTTTTTATTAAATAGCCAATTTACGAAACCCTTCTGAAAAAGTGCATTTCCATGGTCAACCGCACAAATGTTGTAAGTATAAAATTTGGTAAAACGGAGTTAAGTACAAAAATTTGTACTTAACACCGTTTTACCAAATTTTGTACTTACAACATTTGTGCGGTTGACCATCGATTTATTGACACTCTCGTACAATTATTGACACAATTGCAGTATTATTGACACTAGAAAAAATCATAAATATTGAAATACTTGCCATATCAGCTTTCTTCAAATAATCTAGTCAGCCAGCTACGAGTAGCTATTTAGTGCATTTATAACACATGGAACCTAACACATTTATATTCTCCCCAATGGAATCGAAATTTTCAGCCTCCTGAAACAATTGTTTTATGTGGTTTTGGGGAGGGTTCCCAGCTTTTTCTCCATTAACGTTGTTCTGATGGTCTGTAAACGTTAGATGAGGTAAAACTAATGTAAACTAAATTGATAATTAAAGAACCGCTATTAACAAGATTACCTATTTCATCCGCCTGAATTTTAGTTTCATCCTCAATATGAGAATCACCCGCACCTTGATGGTCCATATTAAATTTGGGACAGTTAAAATTAATGTTAATCAAATAAATAATCATAAAATTACCATCGGCATGACCACTTATTTGTTCTATTTGTATTTTAGTTTGGAGACCAATATGTTGAACATTTACTAAATTGATTAGCAAGATATTATAAGTTTTGTGTCAGAACTAAATATAATATAACAACCTAGAATTAGTCCATACTTGTATTATTAAAGTAACCCTTACGAATATGACATGGTTCTGCTACTTTCGTAGCGCCGGTAACTGTGGCAGAAGGAAAAAAAATCGGTCTATTTTTATTTATTTTTATTTCGTTATTTTTGATCTTGAGTTTTACGATTTCTCTTTAATTTTTTGTTTTCTGATTTCTAGTTTTACAGTTTTTTTGGCTATCAAGCAAAAGTTAAGCGGAGTCATTTGAGAAACAAAGGACCCACCTACAGTTACTGATTCAATATTTTCTACAGCCTGTTCTACAATTATTTCCTCATTAGCGAATATAAAATCGTTGATATCTGATATTTCCATATATCTATACTTGGTCAAAAGTTAATATATCGCATTCCAAAATTGTACTAGTGCTGTCAACATTAGACGTTACTTGTGATTTCGTAATAAAATTATCAGGTTTAAACTGAAAAACAGTTTATGCATAGATCTCTTGTCATTTGACCAATGTGAAATGTAGCAGACACTTTGTAAGCTTTCTCAAATTCATCCACTGTTTTTATACCTACTATTTCTTGGAATTTGTGATAGAATATTTTTTGCCCGGATGTAGTGTCTGATCCTTCAATTTGATTGTCAGAGGACTTCCCCAAACATCGGGTAAGGTCAATTTCATGGTAGTACCAAGGAAAGATTACACATGCATGTAAACTATGCTGAATAATTTGTGGTGTAATGCTGGTTGCAACCACCTCTACAAGCAACGGTGCAAATTTTTGCTTTCTTAAAAATTCCTTAGGCTTTTCTCGCCGCCATTCACGCACCTTTTTGTTCCACCCAGTTTTGATTGGCTTGCATACTCTTACCTGCGTGGGCTACAGTATGCGCATTGTATTTGGATACAGAGCAACCAGAACAATGCCTAAGTGAACGCAAAATTTACTTAATGGGAGTGTTTGATGAGTACTATGACCATCTACAAATAATATTATGTAAAATTTCGTTCCCAACTTGACAAGATAGGGGTGGAAAACTTTCGAAATATATTCGTAGAATACTTTCTTGGTCATCCCATTGTCGCTAATACCCAAAGCCCAATCCTTTGGCAACGATTTCCGTATATCGTCATGTATTCTTCTCCAAAACTTCTGAAGTAGCAAACGGGAACATAACAGTTAAGTTTGCTTTCACTAATCCTCGATCGATTTCGCATATATTCCTGGCTCCTCTTGCTGCTCATACTGTTTTGGTTTTAGGGCATAATTGGAAGCTGGTTTCATCGCCGTTAAAACCCTTGAGGAATCGCTTAATATTTCAAAAATTTCGTTCTCCTTCAAATACGTTTCAATAGAAGAAAACCAGGCTTTAATATCACTTACACCTACTGTGGCACTAGCTGAGTTACTGGGTCTGGTGTTCTTAAAGAAATAGTTTTGTGTCTCTTTAGCCTAATGGACGATACCATCCATTACCGGGCATATTACTAGAACCGAATGGATGTTCTCACCATAATATTTTGCAGCTGATTTTTTTGATGTGCTTGTTGTTTTAATAACTTTAGGAGCATTTTGCATGCCCTCCTCGGAATAATTCTTATTAATTTTTGGCATGTTCACTCTGCAAATAATTTTCTAAATTTATTATAATTATTGACACCCTTTGTACTATAATTATTGACACTATATCAATTATTATACTCCAATAGAATATAGTTATAGACACCAAGCGTCAATAATTGGGTATGAATCAAAAACGAACACAATTATTGACACAATGATTTTCTAGTATTCTAATTTAAAACATCACACTTTCCACTACAAATTTAGAAATTCTTATCATAATATTTAATAATTGTACTAGATTGTTATTTAAATGTACTTACTAAATTAATTTAAAATACATACATATTCGAAATCTTTAGCAAAATTAGGTACTTTCACTACAAGCTCATGAATACTCAAACACGCGACTTTGTTACGCAAAACTCATTAACAAACTAAATTTCTAAACTACAAAGACAAGGTTAAAGAGATTGAGAATTGACGGATGTTTATAAAAACGAATGATGGTAAGAGTAATTTATTATAAAGCTTAAGAAATGCAGGTGTGTCAATAATTGTGTTAATTTTTTTTAGGTGTCAATAACTGTATCGTTTACGCTAGTCATTTTTGAGTAATGTGATTTTGTATGTACAGTACAAACAAACCGGATGTTCCAAGTTCCATGATAACACTTCGAATGACGAGAAAACCCTTATTTATGAACATAGAGAGAAGTGGAAAGGCTTGAAGCCGGATTTTGTACAGAAGACAAATTTAATTGAAGAATCATGTTCACAAATTGATGACCATTATTGTCCACACAACGCGACATTGTCTTTCAATTTCCAATTTCAATGCATTAATTTGCTTGATTGGCTTATGGCTTGCGCCATAAACTCTGTCCTTGAGGTATCCCCACAAAAAGAAGTCCATATGTCCCTAAAAGCTGCATCGAGGTGAACTGATACATCGAATTCCCTTCTGAAACATCTTTGAACTTCCGTGGCGTTTTCGGTCTTCCAATAACATTTCAGGAGACAAATTTCCTCTCTTCCAAGCTAAGTTGATTTGCTGCGATGCTGTATAACATTACTTACACCTGCAAAAACACAAAGGTAGCATTTCAAAGGCAATATTTCAAAACAAAATATTTTCTGTATTATTGGGCGCTTTCAGGTCCTCTATCATGATTAGTAAAATCATCGCCAATATGATTTGAAAATTTCATAGTGCTAAACGATTTCATAGCGTTGGCTGCGATTTTACTCAACATGTTCCCAACTGTTGGGTGCCCTGAAAGCGCCCATTGTATTGTATATAGCGCATCACGCTGCACAAATATATTATTTTGTTTTCATAACGTCAAAATAAATGCGCATAGTGTCGTCTACTGTTTAAATTAGTTGTTTCTCTTTTTCGTCTTTTAGTTTTACAGCACTTTACAGCAGTTGAAAACTAGTCAGTATCATAATCATAACACCATTAGGTATTTCTTACTTTAGTCCACGACTCTCAGCTCCATTGCCTTTTTCCATTTTTTATTTTAGCACATTCTTAACATTATTCATGTTTTACCATGCAATCTATATAAAACAATAACATTCATTCTATTTCGTTCTTAATGTTTAAAATGGCATCTATCTAAAATAATAAAAATAATAACTGGCGTTTAGTCGAGATTCTAACCTAACAAAATTTAAGGCCATTCGGCCTTCTTGTATTGAATGGCGTCCTCCTCGTTGTGATTACTTCAACTAACTTTAATTTATTTTGCGGTTATGCAGTGAAATAGATTAACTCACAAAATTATAATTCCATGATGTTCGTATACTTAATTCAATCGGGAGTTTATTTCTTACAACTTATGGCTTACTCGTAGATGTTTGATGTATTTAAAAAAAAACTTAACATTAGCCAATAAGGCTCAGTATTAATTACAATGAAAGAAACTTCCATACATTTGGAGGTGTTGACTCACTTGCTTTTGTTTTGCTGTTAACAAGGTCTAATCTATCGATTGTAACTGTGGCTTTGTAAATTTGACACGTTTGTTGTTCTCGTTTGATATCATAGATCATGAATCGATCGTTGCCTATACTTTTTCAAACATCATACAGGCCCTTATTGATCGGTAATAGCTTTCTACTGTCGCCAGTTGGAATCTGTGCGTGCACCTTCAGATTTAAGTACATCGGATTTTTTCGTTTCTTATCGTAATTTGCCTTTTCCTACTTCCCTTTCCTTTTTTCTCTATTTCTGTCTGCTCTGTCACACTATTCTCCTCACATATGCGTCCCTCTTCAAGCATCAGTCTGTTGAAGCTTTTCAGTTTTTGTACTAATCGATTTTTTTTCGAAAATCTCGGAATGGATATCGAAACGCGATATCTAAGGGAGTTTTCTACCCAGGTTACATCGTGCGTTGTGTTGTTCAAGACTACTTGCACCTCAAGTAGTTTTTCATCCCAGTCATGACATTCAATACCAGAAGTAATCTTCGCAAGACACTTCGTGACGTGCTTGTTCACTATTTGCACCTCCTCATTAAAACGTGCACTACCTACTTACAACTTTTACATGCCTGACGTTCATTATATCGCAAAATGACTTAAAGTTAGACGTAGTCAATGCCGGTTCTCAATCGGTAATCAATACGTCTGCTCTACCATAAATATACCAAGCTTAACTGAAACACTCTAAAGTGTTATCCACTCCTACGTCAGACATCGCCTGACGTGCATCTTGGGCAAGTTCGTATATTAAAGCATATGGTACGTACAGTCTCTACTTACTCTTATCCGTTCTATAGATTTCTGGCTTTAACAATTTCTTCGTTAGTAAGTTGTAAAGCAGCGATAAAATTCATGTTCAGATTAACGCCGTATACCGTTTCCCTTTTGAGTCTAATTTCTTCATTATTTATGGGTTGGCAAATGGGAGCATTCACCACTAAATTCATATTTCGCTTAACGTATTCGACTGATCTCTGATAACCTAGCAAACCATCTACCTATCCTTAAACTTATATCTTTTTTTGGCTAACAGCTAAATGCTGTTGGAAACAGTTCTCACAGTAAAATCTACTCGCAATAAATAAACTCTTCATTTTTCCAAACATGCCACTAAATCCAAAACTTCCAACTTCACAGCTGCGTATTTGGACTTTCCAGTGGTTGTTTTACGGTTAAAATAACTTTTTGGTTTCATAATCTTTAACGTTTGTTCTTCTTTAAGCTTACAAAAAGCCCAGGGTTTGATCAAAACTATACAACTAACTTCGATGAAGGGGGATATTGGTGAAACGCCGAACTTTGAAGATTTCATTTTTGGGAATCTACCTCATATGATTTGATATAGAGGGTGACTCTTCAGTAACTACATTAAATTCGGGAAGTGGTGAAGGACACTAATCTGAACAAGAAATTATATGGCAGAAATATTAAATCTGTATTCGTTATAGAGATAATCAAGGTTATATTGTAAAATTAGTCACTTTGAATTTCACTCATGACATAAAAACTATTACTCACAAATTAATTAGTTTATGAAACACGGGGCCAATAGCAGTATATGGGACATGAAAATCACACTGCGAAAGATTTGGGAGTGCTTTGGCTCAGAACGGTTTACAAAAATTAAAAACAAGCAATAATGTTTTTTCTTAGGTTGCTGATCTAAAAATGCAATTGAAATAGTATAAAAATTAGTAACAGTATTTACACTTAACTACTACAAACTGCTATCATATATCATTTTATTAGAATCGAAAATTGTTTGTGACCATATTTTATACTATTAAAACAAATCAAATTACGAACGATTGTTACTTTATTAGAATCTACCCCAGGCGAATACTAGAACCAGAATAGTGTCACTGGCATATAAACTCTGCTTAAAATGACAAAGGCAGCTTTATTCTTTGTTTAAACCTTTTTTTTAATATAAACATATTGCCAAGAAACAGCTTCCTGAATGACTTTCGTTACGGTAATATGGTGGGCAACGCCCTTTAATTGAAAGTTAAAATACTACAGGTAAGTGATTTTCAATGTTTAGCACATACTTTACGTTTGAAGCCGTTTTCAATTTACACCCTCAGATTCCTATAATACACTGAAAAGCACTTGAAGTGCTGTGAACTAAAAGTGTCGGGAAATAGAGAGGCTTCCAACTATCTCCACATCAAGGTCACTCTAGGAAAAAGGAGACCAAAAAAATGTTCTGGAATAGAAAGGTTTGTAACGACACCGGGTTCCAGAATGCCGTTGCCAAAACGGAAAAACATTAGGGTATTTTTCCATTGACATAATGAAGTCGAATGTGAGCCTCCCAGTATATAGGCTTCTTTAGTTTTGCTGCTAGCTCAATCGGTGAAGAGTCCTTTGGTCGTGAGTAGTACACTCGGGAGATCTTCCGGGTCACATTAGGAAAACCCGTTCAGAAATAAACAGAAAAAAAAGGAAAAGACACACTCCGACTCTCTAAACTCTCCCACACTTACCTCATTCCCTCTATCCACGCTAGGTTCTTCTCCAATCACTCATGCATATTGATTTTGCAAGACATATTCATGTTTAATATTAAATTTATTAACAAAAGAAATGATATATTTTAATTAGAATTAGATGAAATTTATACACAAAAAAATGCATATATATAGACCAAAGGTTCCTCGATTGAAGAAAAGCGCTTTCCTGCATCCGTGGCACAGCACCTCCAACCATAACTGAATTTTCGCTATATAAAAAAAGAACAACAATGATTAATCAATTTAAAAAAAAATGTCACTAGGCAATTCAAATAAGACCAAATTTAAATTTGAAATAAAGAAGAAAATAAAATTACAACAAAAAACTTTTCATTAAAGAAAAAAAATCCTAAATAAATGTCCGACTTAATACTTAATAGAAAAGTAATAATTAATAGCAAAATGAAATAAAAAAACTGAGACTCATCAGAAAATACCTGTCCGGAAAATACCCGCCGACCTCTCGACCTCGCCACATGCAGCTACACGTCCCCGTGCTCGACGTTGTCAACCGGTCAAATGGCTCAGGGTATCGAACACAAAAATAAATCGTCTCTAAAATCTCCTGCAAAGCCCATCCGTTGCCTTAGTGAAACACAAGCCATCGACTCTGACTATACCAATACTATATACTATAACAGAAGTACGTACAGGTACCAGTTCACCAATTATCAGCGCACGATTTTAGCACACACCATCGGCGCTCGTATAGTTTGTCGTAGTACCGCTGCAATTTATATCACTAATAGTATACATTAAATACATACCGTCCATTCGCAATTTATAAAGTCTTCAGTTTATTCATGCACATAACACAGAACTTTGAGTTCGGAATGTTCCAACAATTCTACATAGCACTCTACGTATTAATGCTATGCTATTTGCATCATACACCTTCTCACCTAATGTTCAGTTCAAGTATTATTTGCACTAATATGAAATCACTTCGAGGTAATCCCCAAAATCGTTTCACGGAACACAAAACACAATACAAAATTATTTTATTAAATTTTATTTGAATAGAGCTTTTGTCCTATACTCATTTGCTTTTCACTCTACCCAATCAATTCTACGCACTCTAACTAACAAAAATTATTTTTCATTTTCTACAAGAAAACTTTCAACAAAAAAAAACATTCGGTGTTTATATGCCGTACGAACAGAAAAATCCGCTAACGCAATAAAAATTATCGTACAAATTTTTTTCGAACAGAGTATAGTGCATACACCCATAATGCAAGTCATAAAAGCAAACCGCCTAACGGATACTATACCAACAACATGCCAATATCGCAGGCGTAACAATAATTTAAATGTTATAAATAGTTAGTTGTAGCCCTTAAATGCATGACGTCTGTGGTGTTAATAAGAAAAATATTTTTTCATGTATTTTGTGATGCAGATTCAGAATCCCAACTCTTTTTCAATTAGTTATTTCCAGATCTTCAGAAAATCTGGAAAAATTGGTTGTCCGTTTAAACGGACATCATGCACTAAACCAATGTATACATAACTTATATTACGTCGCCTGAAAAGTTCCCGGCCTGACACATGTCACATTGCTGGGGCCACAAATTTAAAATCTATTGTATTTTTAAATTCTACCAACGTTCAAATGATACCTGTTAAAATTTCATGAAATTTCGATCATTAAGTTTACAAGTTACGGTTGTTTATGCGACGCTACTTTTGTTAGTTTCAAAACAATGGAAAAAAGAATTTCGTGTGTTGATTAAACACTGTTTTTGATGGGAAAAAATAACATTCAAGCAAAACAGTGGCTTGCGAAGTGTTATCCGGGCTCTGCACCAGGAAAATTAACATTGACTGGTATGCTGAATTTAAACGTGGTCGTATAACCGAACAATCGAAAAAACCTCTAGAGAAAGTGATTTGGTTCCAATGAAGAAATGATTGCCGGAAACTGAAGAAGAGATTTAGAAGAAAAAGATAAATCGTTTTTAAAAAAAGGCATCGAAATGTTAGACGTTGGACTGATTGTATTGCTCTAGAAGGAAATTATGTTGATGAATAAAATGTATTTTTCCCAAAAAATTGTGTTTTCTTTGTTAGACCAGGAACTTTTTAGGCGATGTGTTACATATGTATTTATTTATTTATTTAAACTTAAAAAAATCGAGTACATATGAATTCAAAAAAAAAATATAGGTATAGTAAATACATGTATTATTAAAAGTATTACAAAAAAACGGCAAAAGTTCAAAAAGGAAATTTATAAAAAATATTTCTTCAATTTATTTTTGAAGCAGTCACTAGATATTGAAAAATCGAACAGTTCTTCTACATCATTAAACATTTTAGCCATTCTGTTAATAGGTTCGTGTTCACCATAATTAGTCCTGTGTTGATCTGGTTGTAAGAAGTTGTGTTGCCTAAGGTTCCGGGTAGGAGTGTAAATATTCAGATTTCCAAGAATATAATAAGGTGAGTCCGTTTTACCTAGGAGTACGTTGGCAATGAAGATTGACCTCAGTATTTTTCATCCATTCACCAGTGTCGGGATCTTATAGTTATTACATCTGACTGGGTAGGATGAACGACGAGCAACGTTGAGGTGGTAAGGAATGTCATGGTCATAGCCTCAACCAGTTTTCTTCATAATAAACAACAAATAAACAACACACTAATAAACAACAAAGCTTGTTTCTGGATGACATGACTTTGCATTTGTTGATGTTAAGGTGGAGTTGATTGACTTCACACCACTCACTGATAATATTAATGTCGTCTTGTAGTAAAGTTAAATGATGTTCATTTGCAATTATTTTAAAAATTTTTAGGTCGTCCGCAAACAAAAGAACCGAGGAATCGACAATAACATTGACTATGTCATTAATAAATATTAGGAAAATCCACGAGCCTATACGTGCGATCCTTGTGGAACACCCGATGAGGCTTTTATTAAATTAGATCTTCGTCCATCACTCTCGATAAATTGAGATCTATCAGAGAGGTATGAGCAAAACTAAATGACAAAGTCGGTTGAAAAGCCAAAAGAATGCAGACTTTCAAGACGGTGCAGACTGCGTCGACCTGCCGATGCTGTTCAATGGATTTAACAGTATAGCTCGTAAATTCAACTAGATTAGTTGTGGTCGATCTACCCGGTATAAACCCATGTTGACTGTTGGAAAGGTGACGCGGGATGATAGATTTAAAGCTTTTGCATAGAACTATTTCAAACAGCTTTGGTATCATTGATGTGGTTGAGTTACCTCTGTAGCATGAAATATCGTTCCTTTTTCCTGATTTGAAGATATAACGTAACCTTTGAGAATTTCCATCTAGTAGGAAAAATGCCAGTACTAAGTGACATGTTAAACAGTATACATAGAGGTGGAGCAAATTGTTCGGCATGATTTTTTTAGCATAAACGATGGGATCCCATCTGGCCCACAACCATCTCCAAGGTGGTTTATTGCTTCAGTTAAATCGTCTTCACCAATAGTAGGCGTTGTAATCGATGCGGAGTTGTTGGTAGATGTCTGCAAATTTTTGAAATCGTAAATATCTTCCGGCTGGTATGTTGATTGAAAAAATTTTGCAAACATATTCGCTATTTCTTGAGAGGAAGATGATTTCGATTCCCCTAGGTGCATTGTTGCAGGATAGCCTTTAACTTCACGTTTTGTAGCAAAATATTTCCAGAAAGTTTTAGGATCGGATTTAATCGAATTTTGAATAATTTGGATGTAATTTTCGTGTCTGATATTAAAGTAACTTTCAAATTTGGAGTTGATGTCGATGAATGCCATTTTGCCGGTCTCTGAGCTACTTTTTTTTCATTTTTTGATAAGCCTCGTACCATGGGGGGTTATTATTCGATTGGATCTTTTTTAATGGTACGGTCCCATCCCGTCGCAACATCGAGACAAGATGTCATAGAATTTGTTAACATTCATGTTGATATTATCGGTAAATTCATCATGCCAATTTTCCCAATTGTTGATTGAATTCATTTACATTTATTTGTCTAAAGTTGTATGTCATCACATCAGACTGATGGTTGCTATTAACCGACATTTCCCGCACATCAAATAGGATTTTCATAGGTATGTGGTGCTGATCGTTCAGAGCAAAGGAAGCCACGGATTGTGATACGCTGATGATATTTAATTCATTTGTAAAAATCAAATCCAGCATCCGTTCATACACATTTGGTATATGGTTAATTTGATTCAAATTGCATGTTAGCATTGAGTCGACAAACAAGCATTCATCAGAGGTCAAATTGGATGGTAGACAACAGTTATCATCCTTATCAAACGTCCATTCGGTACTAGGTAGATTAAAATCGCATTAAAAATGTCACCGATTGAATCGCAACATTTAGCATATAACTCACTTCTGGATAGCGGTGGAATATAGGCAATATATATGAAGATGTTTTGTTTTCTTGCCATTTATATTTTAACGCATGTGTTTTCTATACGGAAGATGAAGATAATATAAATTCCTGGCTATAAGAACGCCTTCACCAGATTCTTTTTTCGCTTGTCTTATTTGACCGATCACATCTGTAAACTAAGTAGTCATTAGGAAAAAACTAAGAGCTATGGATACCTGGATGGAACAAAATTTCACAAATCGCATATATAGGATGTTTGGTTTTTAGCACAAAATTGTGAAATTTTGACCCCTTAGAGGCCATTCTGTTGACATTTTGATAGTAGATACAACATTTCCCAGTTAATGCATTCATGGTTGGTTTCTTGGAAAGAGTATTGTCATCCTCCGAGTCAGCTATTTTGTTGTTGTTGAAGTTGTTCATTTGCTGAGTTACGTTGTTACATTGGAGGGCCCGGTATTCCGTAGAAAAGATTTCCTTTGAGTGAAATCGATCTCTTTAATGAAGATTCCTGCAGGCCAATATTTTGATGTAGCGACTGAAGCTAATGATGTTTCGTCAACACTGAGACGATAAAATATGTAGTTGAGGTATTTTATCCTGCAGGTGAAATTTGTTCATGATGAATCTCTCGAACTGATCGTTAGTGACGGAAGGGTCAATCCTGCTTATAAATAACCATCGTCTCGGTTTTACAACACTAATGGAATCCCGGTCATCCGGAATACTTGGCTCGGGTTTTTCTTTCCTGTTGACGAAGCTTGGTGTTCAGTAGAATTAAACACTACTGAGGGACTGTCATTCGTCTACAGCATATTTTTCACTGCATTGATGGTGTCTTGGCCCGGAATGCTTGGGGGTTTATCATTGTTTGATGATCCATCGACATTAAGCGGTTAAGTACTTTTATTGCATTTTTATTCGGTAACTTCTTATAATGTAGCCTAGTTACTCGATGTTCGGTAATTTGAGGAACCTGTTCTAGTAGACTTGGTGTTTCGGTCTGGTTTGAGGCTTCGGACATGGATCTTGTGACCCGATTTTCTTCTGGTTGAACAGCAGCTTGGGACAAGGCATGAACCACTGTTGTTAATGTCTTTTCCAATTGATTCATTCTTTTTAGAATATTATCGATTATGGTCTCCTCTGATTTTACAATTTTTTTGACACTTTTTACGCTATTGGCCGTAGGCACTTGGCGAAAATGTCTTTATTAAATTTTTTTGAGTAATTTATCGATTTTCGATAAGATGTTATTCAATCCGTTTTCACATTTACTACAGAACCACCGCAAACCAGGCACATCGTCCATCACTAATTTCATACTTTTCCGTAAATCATTTGGAAATTTTTTCAGTAATTTAGTTGCGTTACTAGTCGCACATCTGTAGTCTATAACGTTGTTATATAAGTAACCGCTGCATGAAATAAACCATTCATCAACGATTATAATTTCACAGTCAATGCACTTATTTTGAATCAACTTTATTAATATGTACACAGTTTGCTTAGAGTTTAAAATTTAACTATCAGCAATATTTTTACTACGACACTACTACTTCTACACTAAAAAAAAAAACTTTTCACTTAGAATAGTCAGCGATTCCGAATGTGTATTATTAGGTAAAAAAAATTATAATTATTAAGGTTAATTATTTGGTAATTGTTACAACAACTACAAAAATAAAATTGAAATTGAAATACAAAACAGCACGACAAATAAAAAAAAACACGTCCAAGTTGGGCGAATGTTGAAAATTAATTGATGTATGGACTGCATATTGTCCCGTTTAAAATGACAATCATATTCTGTTATAAAACGTACAATTGTGCAAACAGATTTATTTAAAAATAGCTTAACATATATTATTTAGCATATTTTTACTTACTTGATTTTTCTATGCCACTTATTTGTATTGACTAATGTTTTATTGCATATAAAAAAAACGCACTTTTTAATTTTAACTGCACAAGCGAAATGATTTGTTTGCCGATAGAGGACTAACTGACCCTCTACTCAAATAATTTCAACCGACTGTCTAGATACAAATTGCACTTGTACTTAAACATACACACACATTTGCTTAAAATGTGTAAATTAAGAACCTATGAACTTGAATTAAATCCTTCCAAAACATCCTGAATTATTCAGTTCGATAAATAATTAACTATTCGTTCAATAAGACAGGCATGTAAATTCGACGAATGAATTTTACTTATTAAACATTCCAGTCAAACTCTATTAAAAGCTTTTGAAATATTAAAAGATTTTACGCTGGATTCTCCAAAGTTTTCAAAACATCACTCCAAGGGCGGTTTTTTCGAAATCCGCATTTAAAATCGGAAAGAGCATGCGCCTCTAGATACCCTGTAAGATAGAAGGAAAGGAAAGGAAGTACAGTTTCATTTATACTGACAAAATGACGATATATGAAACTACAAAACAACATCGTTCATTTTCAACAAATACTTTTTAAAAATCATACAAAAATAATTAATTTAAAACAAAAATAAATCTACAATGTTTTTTTTATATTTTATATTTTAGGTGAACATCCCGCTGCAATGCAACATAATAATAATCAATCGAGTGTAACTATAAACAAATTATCTAATTTAAATATAATTATGTTAATAAATCTAATAATTTTAGTATTAATAAATTATAATTATTTAACAACACAATCACTAGATTTAAGTTAAAATTAAAAAATTTTAAGCAATACTTAATTTGAAAACAATTTCGTTTTAATAGAAAAATAATTTAGTTTTAACATTATTATACGATTAAATAATGTTTTTATTACCTTTTGTAAATAAATTATTTAAATTAATTTTAATTTTTAATATAAGACTGAAACTTTTGTGATTTAATAAAAATCGTATAATTAAGGATAAAATAAAATAGAATAATTTACAAAACAAATTACATATAAATCTACCAATAAATAAATAAATTTACCCATTAAAATCCAATTTTTAATTAATTAGGATTAAAATCTAATTAATTTTTTCAATTTTAATTTGTATAAAAATTTAAATTGTAATACAAAGAGAGATACATAGTTTAAATTAAAATCTTATGGTAACTTATAATTAAACACAAATAATAATAATTAAAAATATTAAGAAAATACTAATTAGTATAATAATAATTATTAAAAATAAACCATAATGTAGGCACAATTTAATTAAAAAAAGAATAATAATAAATTGATTAATTGTTTTATTTTTATAACTTAAACTTTTTGGAGGCGCTATTGGACGTAGATCTCAACAAAAAAGGTGAGCTTAGTTTTATAAAGACGAATAAGTTTTTGAGTGAACATTTAGGCGATTTTAAAACATTGTTAGTTCTACAAATAATTTCATTTCAAAATATTTATATTAGGTCCGATTTGTTTCAAATCCATTATTCTAATAATCGCAAAATTTTAGAGAAATTATGTTACACTAAAACTAAATATAGTTTACAGATTTTATTAATATTTTTTTTTAAAAAAAGCATCAAATAACGGTGCGGATTATCGGAAAAACAAGAATTATTCAGTTCAGACAGAGCTATAGATTCATATACGTGTATTATATTAATGCCAACCTGAATCAAATTCTAATTGAGTCGAATACCTAAAACGGCATTCTTATCATGTTTGCGTTACTTAGAGATTTCGATTACTTAGAAATTTTATCAGCAGCGACGGAGCCGAAGGCTTGATTGGAAGCAGATATAGTAGATAGATGTAATACCTCTGTAGCAGAAAACATCATTTCTAGATCAAGATTTGAAAACATATAGGTAACCATCAGTTTCGCGTTTGGTTTTAAAAATTTCCAAAAGTCTCTGGGATTTCTTTTTATTTTATCCTTTAGATTGCGAAAGTAGCTTCTGTATCTCAGTTCAAAATATAAAGTATATTTTATTTAATTAAATATAAATTAACTTTATTTTTTTTTAATCTATGCAATCAGTTCTGCGGCCGAAGCACTTCCAACGTTTGCGCGGTTCGCTTTTAACGTCTTACCTTACGCATTGCTTGCCAAATCGAGGAAGTATGGCTACAGGCTCGATTTACGTAGAACCATCTGCACATTGCAGCTGGCATGGAGTTGGGTCGGCCAATGAGTTTTACACTCCGAGAGGGAATCATAGTTGTGTTCATTTACATCACAGATCGTAATCAAATGATAAAAAATCCCTTTTGCATTCCTACCTCTATCGAGATTCGAACTCGGTACCTCCTGATCCAAACTCCAAAGATTTAACCACTGTGCCGTTTGGTCGGTAACTTCAGAGTTAAATTGTTAATTTTTAAAGTGATTTTAGATATTCATAAATGTCTATAATTATTTGTAAATTTTATTAATTTTATTTTAAAACTCTGAAATAACTAAATAAATAAACATTTAAACAGTTATATGAATTGAAATATTTGTTGCATTACGACTTGGCCTAAATGTGTGAGTCACGTCAGAAATCCCATTTTGGAAATTCCACCGTTTTCTTATTTTGTCGAGTAGTATTTGATTGTGCAATTTTGTGCGTCTAACGGTAAAATTTGTGCATAATGTACTTTGGGAGATAATGTGGGATTTCTGATGTGATTATCACACCAGAAATCCCATAGATCCGTTTCATGATTAAAGCATATGTTTTGCTTTAGTTTAATTGTGCAAAACTGTACATGTCAAAAACAATTTAGTTCTCCTCCAGAATTGGTCAGGATTTTTCCTAGAACGGCTATATCTGCCTATTTACATGGGATATGTACAACGCTTATTCAAGTAGATCAACTATATGGAAAAATATCGTATATTTCTAGTAACAATGTTTAGATTAGATGTATATAACCTAAAAGACCAAAATTCAATAGTGGCATACTCCCCATCAGCCAGAATTACACTTATAAGACCCTTCCTTCAACCCTAATTTCAAAAGATCAATTTCTGAAAAATTTTATATGGGTGATACTTGGAAATCCCACTTTTTATTAATAAACCACTTAAACTAGTTTAAGTGATTCTAGTTTAGGTAGTGATACTAGTTTAAGTAGTGATACTAGTTTAATTCAAACTAGTTTAAGTGATTTAATTAATAAAAAGTGGGATTTCTAGATATCACCCATATAAAATTTTTCAGAAATTGATCTTTTGAAATTAGGGTTGAAGGAAGGGTCTTCTAAGTGCAATTCTGGCTGATGGGGAGTATGCCACTATTGAATTTTGGTCTTTTAGGTTATATACATCTAATCTAAACATTGTTACTAGAAATATACGATATTTTTCCATATAGTTGATCTACTTGAATAAGCGTTGTACATATCCCATGTAAATAGGCAGATATAGCCGTTCTAGGAAAAATCCTGACCAATTCTGGAGGAGAACTAAATTGTTTTTGACATGCACAGTTTTGCACAATTAAACTAAAGCAAAACATATGCTTTAATCATGAAACGGATCTATGGGATTTCTGGTGTGATAATCACGTCAGAAATCCCACATTATCTCCCAAAGTACATTATGCACAAATTTTACCGTTAGACGCACAAAATTGCACAATCAAATACTACTCGACAAAATAAGAAAACGGTCGAATTTCCAAAATGCGATTTCTGACATGACACACACTATATCTAAACTAATTTAATCAACTAAACTATGTAGAATGCAAATAAAATTACATTAAAATTTAAATGAAAAGTAAATATGAATGCCACTTTATTTATGAAGACATTTAACTAGAATTTGCAGTTTAGTGTAGACGGAATCGGACTATGTACCTACAGGTCGATTCCGGCTTTCCTGTAGGAAAAAGAAATTAGGCAAAATATTTGCATATCATTTTTGTCAAAAATATCATTTTCTGGCCTACTGAGAAATCGTGTTTGATCTAAATTTTTATAATTTAAGAAATATTTTTTCCGCATCGAAATTGGATAGAAAAAATATTCCCATTTTAATTTTGTTTTTGAAGAAATTTACACCAACTATATTTACCATAGTATGCCAGAAAAAAATGTTTGCGACAAAAATACTATGAAAATATGTTTTCTAATCCCTTTTTTCTCTAGGAAAGCCAGAATCGGCCTGCTAGTATGCTTCTGTTTGCATATTTATACCGAGGCTTAAAATAAATAATACTTCATGAATTCCTTTGATAGAAAACATATTTTATTGAGTTTTGATGAATCATGTTTTGTCCTAATTTGAAAATAATGGATATTATCCAGCCCATGTAGGTCTACATTTAAGATATCTGAATTGTAGATTTGCCGCAGTTCTATTTGGTCTAGATGCAATATCTTCATGTATTTTGGGTTTATGTCTAATGTAATTTATTTTAATAATTTCAGTAAATATCGCCTCACTAAACATTGAGATATCTTCATTTTTTTAGTCAAATATTTTGCATCCAGCCCGTAATATGTATGAGCCCTATTATTTTTTAGTGAAGCCTACATAGGCTGGATACACCCAATATTAATCTATTATACGTTAATACTTTTGTACAAAAACTGTTTACAAGGCTTGTAACAGGTAGGAACGGCGATAATATAATATTAATAATTTTTAATAAACTCGTAAGTGCAACCCACAATTTTTGTAGTTTAGTACTTAATTCATGAAATATAAAAAGTAAATGTAATATTAAACATAAGTTTTGTGAAGCAGTATAGGTCCAATTGATGTCTGCGAACTTTTATCTAAATAAATGTTTGGTGGTAAACTATTTCTAAAGGTGTAACCAAATTTAAAAAATGTAATCTTTTCATTTACTGACTTTAACCTTGATATATCGTAACTGAATTGCAGTATTCAAAAAATGTTTTATTATAAATGGCACTGCACCTTCTAAAATATCATGCATGAGGTCAACGTTGCTATTATCAAAAATGTTATAAAACTTTAAATTATTTAGAATACAGTAATGTTTGATTCCCTTCGACCTATTATAATCATCAATTAACCCATCATGAGTATTTTTAAAAAGCTCTTGATAAGTTTTATAATTTCGTATCTCAACTTGGTTTTCAGATACTAATGTAGAACTTTGATCTTTATGAACCGAACAAATTCTGCAATAATAGTTTGCTCGGAAGGATTCAACAAAACCTAAAGCCATATTTGCCCCTAAATTGTCATGGCTAAATACCACTAAAGTTCCTTTAATATTAACGTCTCTGTTTTCAAATTTTACATCTATTCCGATAGTTTCTAAATCTTTTATATCTGAGACTATTGGCTCGAGGATATTATTAAAATTAATATTTTTATTTTTTAGATCGTTACTATAAAACAACGCGACTAAGTATATATTTTCTAGCTTAGAGCTAAACGGTTGCGGTATATTGAGTAACGGAAAAGAAACTGCACCTATTTTATGAATACCTTTCATACTACCAAGTGGATTTGCAACTTTAAATTCATCAAAAAATAATTGAATCTGTAGTGCATTCCTATTTGGAAAGAAAAACTCGCTGTTTTTAAAAACAGACCCACAGCAAAATTGATTGATCTCATTAATATTACATACATGGCTATTTTTGAAATATATATTTTGAAAATTATTGTTTATAAATAAAGAAGCTAAAGTAGCTTTTATGGGAACTTATTGAAAAGTACATTGCAATAAAACATTTTGATAAAGATTTAATTTTCGGTTATATTTTTTATCCCATTTACCGCCTAAGTTTTTTTCCGTGCTATTAGTATAATATGTACTACTACTTTTAAATTGTTTTCTTTTATAATAACTAGCATATTGCTGAAATTCCCTCAAAACAAAGGAACTAAAGTTAGAAATATTTTCGGCTGTCCGTGAGTTTATAAAATCTTCCTTTTTTTCTGCCCTTTCGTTAAAAGTGTACATACCGCGGTACATCGACTTTTGTTGCGTTTTATCCTAAGTAAAACAAATTTTTTGGAAAAGAGATACACTCATTTTGTTGCCCAGTTTATTGTTTATCTTTTTTTCTGACAGTTTATTTTAAATAAAGCGGCATAAATTCATTTAGTTGTAACTTGTAGTGTGATAGGTGTGCGTCAGTGTTGTTGTTGCTAATTGTGGAATTTTCCTGGGCCATTTTAAACGGTAAGAACTGAAAACTTTTAATATCTATAGGTGACTTTTTTAAATTTATAGTGTAAATACAATATAGAAACAAAGAAAACTTTAATAATTGTTACGCAATATTCGATTTTTTTGATTCTAAAAGCATGTACATCACTATGTACAATTGTGCCTAATAGTAATGTACATTACCATGTACATAATTAAAAACGTACAGTATCATGTACAAATGTTATTAACGGGTGTATAATTTTACTTTTATAGTAGGACAAACACGGTTATATTTTCTATCAATTTGCAATAAAGATGGTATGTTTCCTAATAAATAGATTAACTTTCTCATACATATTCTCATACATAAGATCATGTGTTCGAAATCATGAAATTGACGTTACTCGAAGTGAAATTAAAAAAACAAAAACGAGTAACGAAATAGAGCAGGAAATAGATATGGAAAAAATGATATTGTGTTAGAGGCAGAACAATCCTGCTGAACCTGAACCTGAAAATTCGCAGGACAATTTCAAAAGAATGGAACAAGAATTTCGACCGATCAGAAGTAGAACATGTTGGGTTTAATCACTTCCCTTGCAAGCAGAGTCAGTCTGCGAAGGAAGAACTCACATTTATTGTGAAACATGCAAGGTACACTTGTGCTGTTTGGCCAAGCGGAATTAGTTTTATGAATTTCATTCCAAATAGGTGCGAATCCTACAGTACTACGACTATACAAAAGAACCAAATTGATATTTTATTATTTAATTTAAATTGTACTTTATATTTACTTATATTTTTTGTGATTTATTTGTTTTATTTACAATGAATGAAATATTATTTTTTAATATCGAAATAAAAAGAAACATTACGAATAAGAAAATTTTTTAATTCCAATGTAAAATTTAACACCACTTTGTTACTTCTATACATTACAATGTACATTTTGAAAACCCTGGAAATCGGAAAATTGTGACAAATATTTTTGTATATTTGAAATCAGCGTAACTCCAGCTTTAAAAAAAACACTAATAATTTTTTTTTGTTCTCCCGGTATGGAAAAAGTTCTGAAAGGGTTAAATGACTAACCAAGAGTTCATTATTTGTTTTAAACACATTTACAATCATTTCTAATATTTTTGTGATATTATTTTGAGAAATATCAATAGACATTAATTCATTAATTAATAATTCGATACTAGATTTTGCAGTGTCATAGGAACCCACGGTTGTATTACAAAGGTTTAGTTTTGATGGTTGATCCAGTTGATAAATAATGTTTCCTGATGTAGTTTGAAAATTCGTATTATAAATATTGTCATTATTAGTTAAATCTGTTTCCTCATCTATATTTGAACATAATTGATTTGTCGTTGAAGAATTTAGATTACAAGATTTAACATGTCGTCTAAGAGCACTAAAAGTACTGAATTAAATATTACACATTTGATTTGCAACATATTTCAAATTCAAAAATTTTGTTTCGGAAAAAAAATGATCATATTTCAAATGGAATATTACATGATTCACGCATCTAAAGTTAGACTGACAAACAAAACAAAAAACATCTTGTAATTTAAAGAACTTACTGAAAATCTTGAAAAAATTTCAATAAGATTACTGGTAGCCTTATACCGTGTACAGACACAAATATTATCGTGATTACCTCCGATCGCGATTGCAATCCAAATTATTGTGATCCCGATCTAAAAATTATGGTGTACAGACACACAAACTGTATTTTGGAATCCATGCGAACTTCATTCGATTATAAAATGATGTTTGGTTTGGGACAAACTTCTCTCGTTAGAAGTTGTCACAGTCCAAATTATCAAATTGAAATGAACGGTGATGAAATTTATCGGATTGTTTTTATTATAAATCAAAATGAAGCTCAAATTCCACAATTAAACAACCGGAAAATTTTACTCGAAACTAGTGCTACGAATAGTATGAACTACGCACGGTTTTACATGGAGAAATACAGAAGATTAAGAAAAAGCAGAAATGGTGAAATCATGAAACAGTTGTGTGCATCAGCAACGTCTTATATTCCACGAAATAGAAATATTTGGTGTTTTGTAAGTAATTAATACATTAAATTTAAATAAATTATTTTAAGATGTTTTATTTTACGGAAAGGAAACTTTTGGGGTTTTTTGGGAGAATGAGGTACCACACTTTTCTGACAAACGATTTAAGGAACGCTTTCGAATGGATAGGGCAATATTTAATTTTATTTGTGATAAAGTGGGAGGATATATACATAAGCTAGACTGGAGGAAGGCCATCGATGTACCAAAACGAGTTGCTGTTGCATTGTACACATTAGCGTCATCAGCGGAATATGCGACGATTGCTCATCTTTTCGGAATTGGAAAAAGTACTGTGGGAGAAATTACATTTGAAGTTTGTGAGGGATTCAATATGCTTCAAAACAATTATTTAAATGGATAACCCCCAACAGAGGAAAAATTCCGAGAAAATATTCGCGGTTTTAACGATACTTAGGGATTTCCTCAGTGTTATTCAGCTATAGGTAAACATTCCTTTTGTTAATTTTAATGTTATAAATGTATTCAAGTTTTTATTTTAAATTACAGATGGATGTCACATAGAAGTGTGCCCATACTCAGAGGATGCTATTGACTATTACAATTTCAAAGGCTGGTATTCTACAGTTTTATTTGCGGCTGTAGACTATAGGTAATATTTATAAATTAAAGGCAAATTATAAACGTATTAATTTTTTTATGCATTATAGATACCGTTTTACATATATAAACGTAGGCTCACCAGGCCGAAATAATGACGCATTTATATACGCAAATTCAGAATTGAAAAGAATTCATACTACCGACCTTTCCTTGAAGAAATTCTCTAAAATAATAAATAATGTAGAAGTACCCGTATTGTTAATTGGTATTCTGCTTTTCCTCTTTCAAATCATGTGATGAAGCCTTTTCCACATAACAACATTCGGGATGAAATAGAATTCAGTTTTAATAAAGCTTTAAGCCGATCTAGAAGGGTGGTCGAAAATGCTCTTGGACATTTAAAAGCCAGATTCCGGAGAATTGGGAAAGGATTAGAAGTGGATATTAATAATACAAATACTATTATCAGAGCATGCTGTATTCTGCATAATATTTGCAATGACAGAAATGATGCATTAAACGAGTGTTGAGTAATTGATGACGATGGAAAACGTCAACCAAATTTCGTAAGTAATCTGGGAGAACGTGTTACTAGTGCAACCAATATACGGCGGGCTCTAGCAGAAGTCATTCATAAGAATGAAACAACTCAATGAAATTATATTGAATTAACAAGTTTTATTATATTATGTATTATCAAAAATAAAAAAATTAGGTAAAATTAATATATATTGGCTTTTATTAACCTTATCACAGTCTTTATTTCGGTAGCGCTTATATTTAAAAATTCAATTTAAAATAAATCAATATGTATATATGTATTTATATATACATATATATCAATTTAGTAAAAAGTTTGTTTATTTATTTCTGAGGAAGTTAATCAGAGTTTCTTGAAGTTTAAAATTGTCTTCAGCCAATAATAATGCCCTCTCCGAAATTTGAGTGGCCATGTCCTGTTTTTCGATACTGTCCTTCATGAATTGCAAGCTTAGCTCTAAATACTTATCTTCCCGTTTATTCCGATCTTGTTCTATTTTATTAGACTTTCGCATTTCCTCAAGTATGTCCTGGTGAATATCAACCATTTTTGCTCTACGGTGCTTTGTGGGATTTCGTTTATCACTTGTGGCAGACGATGACGAAGTTGGAGTCGGAATATTCACCATTTCGGAATCACTCGTGACACTCTGATCCAAATATTCCACATCATACATCTCTTCTGTTAATGTAAAATAATACAATAAATTTACTTACAATTTTGTTCCATATATAGTAGATTAGGATATTTGTTTACCTGTATTTGGAAGGATCTCGATGCTCTCTTCCACTAAATTCGGGTTAACTGGAAATCTACCCAAAATGTCATGGATTTGGTCGAACCACTTCCATTCGGATGGTGCACCACCTGAAGACTCAACAAGTTTTTTCTCATTCCTATAAAATATGTCTACATATGTGTTCACTAGCCATATGCAATAAATTAGAATAAGTGACATTTATAAAAATACTAAGCTATCTCAATATATTTTTACTGTCTCTTTCTAACATTTGGAATATCCAGCACACTGAATATTTCATATAAAATTTGGTGAGGGCGATTATGATTATCTCGTTTTGAAAACATAATAATCCTCTTTTCTCAAAATCGGGTCAGTACAGACAGGCGAAAATAACTAGATAATGTAGAATATATGATTATCTACTTTTTGTCTGTACACGGCGGTATTAGTTTTGCAAATCTTATAAACGTAAATCCTAATAAAATTATAAAAATTCAGAACATTATCGTTGAATTTAATGTTAAAAATATAGTAAACTTTAAATAGCAAATCAAAAACTTCCAAAAATGTAAATTTAGCAGGCAATGGAATTATTTTTCTATCAAGTTGAATATAATATTGCGACAAAGCTGCTCTATTTGAACCAGTAGCAATTATGTGAAGCTCTTTGATGGTTTCATTAAAATTATCAGTGGCACTATTGTGGTAATTCCCCGGGAATAGGGAACTGCGGAAAGAATTTACATATAAATTCTATTTAAATATTTTTTTTCTGGCATACTAAGGCAAAAAGTTAGTGGCAATTTTTTTGAAAACAAAATAAAATTGGGAATAGCTTGCCCTGATAATTTCGCTATGGAAAAATTATTCCCAATTTACAAATATTTACATCAAACTTTTTTTCTCAGTAGGCCAGAAAAAACTGATTTATAGATAAAAGTTATGGAATTACCAGAATAGTGCCACAGGTGGTGTATTTATCTATAAAAAAAAAATTTAATTAGAATATACATATTTTATTGAGGTTTACTATTACTTTTTTGTTGAACTAAAATTATTCTATTCAGATTGAATAATCGAAAAAGATATTGTAGGCTAAGATTTAATTAAAATAAGAGGAAAAAGAACCCGCATCGTATGAAAATTGTTTCAATAAGAAAATTTTCTTAAAATTAAATAAATTTCTTACATCTTCAAACTGAATTATTAACTCAACACATTGCCCGAAGGTCAACCGTTTTGTTTGCTTTGATTTTTTCCAAATGCCGTAGATGGTACAAGTTTTAGTAAAGCTTTAAAGCTTTTTATTTTTGGATTCCAAGCTGAAAGGATAATATCGTGACTTAACTATATTTATATTCTTTGTAAAATTTAAAACTTACTTCCAAATTTTTCAAAAGTTTCACCAGTGGTTGAATGAAGAACACTTTCAATTTGGTCATCATAATTATTATTTAATAAACTGTTATTAAATAATATGCCAATTATTTAATAAACTGTTTGATTGTTCTTCATATTGAATTTCAAAATCGTACAAAATCTAAGAAAAGGATATTTTCAGTATAATAAATTATCAGTAAGAGCAATGATTGAAAAAATTTTGAATTTTTTTTAAGTAAATATACATAAGTACATAATTCTAATATGAAAATTATTAAAATGAATTCTAAATCAGTGTAGCGCATTTAGCTATAACTTTAATAAATGTTTTAATCATTCAAAAAAAATAGAAAAGATGTAGGAATATGAAAAAATTAATCTACCGTTTATATGTTGATTTTAAAAGGGCGCAGGATTTTGTTGTTTTCAAATTGTTTGGAAAATTGTTATTCTATTGTTATTCTAAATAAATTAATATATCCCTCTTTCTGCCTGCCTACACAATTGTGTGGGTAAGGAAAAAGAACCATGTCTCAATTTTTTTATATGTATTTTGGACCACATACACATTTGTGTATACCATTTAAACTGTTTGCGTCTGAAAAATAACAATATAACTATATTGTAAATAAATAATATGTTATCAAAAACAAATAATTAATATGTTATATAATTTATAGTTTATCAAATTATAATGCTTTTTTCAAAAAGAATTCCGATTTAACTAAGATCCGTTAAAATCCGCAAGACATTACAATCTGTCATTTTGTCATTTTGCCCACACATTTGTGTGGGTTGTACCGTTGATTGAATACATTAAGATATTACTACTCGGATTTTTGCCGCTACGTTTGGTTAATGTCTCTACTAGTCACATATAGATAGAGGCATTGTTGTGCGGGAGCGGTTTTTTCTTTCTAGCAACATAAAAACCGAACAATTTAATTGCTGTTGTTTTCTCCCATATAAAAATTGCATTTGTGTTGTGTTTCAACTGCATAAAAAATATCATTTTGAAATGTTACGACTGCTATTTCACTTAATCTTACATTCAATTGTACCATCAGTAACAAAATAAATATATGGTTGAACGGAGTAACCTTAGTTTTAATTTGTTTCGAAAAATATCAACAACAAAAAAATTAACAAACAAATTGTGTCGCAGTGCAAATAAAAAAAAACTCCCATTGCCATACCTGTAAAATCTGTGAAAACGTCATGAAAAACCTCCACTCACATGGTTGGAATACGACTGAAAAAATGAAAACAGAATAAAGACATAAGTACAATTTCATTGTTATTGTCTATTTATTTTTGTCATATATTTCATATATTCAGTTGAGCGAGAGGAAAATACATTTGATTCAATTTTTTTTGTAATTTTGTTAAAATATTTAGTGGTGTGGGTAAAAATAAATTAAAATATGTTTTGCTTCTTTCTAGCCGCTTTAAATTAATTGGATCTATCTTTGTTTTTCTTAAACCTACATGAAGTGTCTGTTCTTCTTTTACAATGTGTAAGAAGCAACAAAAAATAAAAATTGTTGTTGTAATTCGCAGTGGTATTATCTTAAGTCATAATTAATCAATGGTTGTACTTAAATTGATGAAACAAAATGTCTGGCAGGAAAAGAGATATAGCAATATGTTTTCAATCTATTTAAACTAATATTTATAATAATGATTTATCGAAAATATTATTGGTATTCCGCGATTGCACAGGGCCTGAATATTTCAAATATGTATCTCTATAAATTTACCTTATATATGCGTACATATATTTATTTTATGTATTATGCTAATTAAGGTATGCTTACCAATTCTGGCTTATAAAAATAAAAAGGAAAGTAGTCGTAGATATCCACTCCGTGCTTCAAAAATAACCCTTGTTTTTGAACGGTACTTTTTAGTTTCAGTTTTATAGCTTCCAGCTCCGAATCTGGAAGGACAAGTGGTTCAGTGGTTAAAGCTTCGGCACTTGGACCGGGAGGTACTGGGTTCGAATCCCATCAGAGGCTGGATGCAAAGCGAATTTTCGTCATCGATTACGATCGGTAATGTTAATAAACACAACTAATACCCTCTGTCGGAGTGCAGAATTCAGCGCCGACCCACCGTCCATGTCAGTTTACAGGTTGACATGGAGCTTGCAATGTGCAGGTGGTATACTGTAATTGTGTGAATGGGTGGTCTGTGCGTGAATGAAAGGGGGGCATTAATTGATCTTCAAAGGACATTAAATTCACTGGACGATTAATACTTCCTTTTAAAAAAAAAAAAAAAGAATCTGCAACACAGTTCTTAAAAAAGTCTTTGTCTTCTACATTTAATTGTAATGAAGTCGTTGTTGATTCATTAATACTAGGTTCCAATTTTTGTTTTTTTCGTAAATGACCATACGTGCCCTCAATTTTATGTCTTTTATTATTTATATTTTTTAATTTAGATGCTAAGAATCTAGTATTTGCTTTGGCATTATAAAATACATCCTAAACATAAAAGTTATCAAATAAAATTTTTCATTGAACAAAAATGATTAATTATTAATATTAATAGTTTTAAAGCGAACTGTACTAAGCACAACAACTGAAAGTTACAAAAGTTTTAAAGAGGATTGTTCTTTTAGGTGTGATATAGAAATTAATAGGTTCTTACAATTCCGCCACATTTACTGGAAGTCGTTTTAAAACTTGGAAACAAATTAATCGCTGCTGTAGCAACTGATATTTTTTCTTCCTTCTTTGGATAATTTCCAAAAAATTTTCTAAATAATTGGTTAATAATTTTACAAATATTCATTTGCTTTTCTGGAAAGAGTGTTTTTTCATCATACTCCTGTAAAACGGCTGGTCCTTCTACATCATTTTCCAAATAACTGTGCAATCCCTGATGGAAAACATAAAAAGCACAGGCACAGAATATAGAATACAAACAGAAGAGACATAACCCGATTTTACTATGGAACAGTTTCGACCGTTTTTTTATCCTTGATTTGTATGGAAAAAGGTAGAATATAGTGGTGAAAAAAATTGTGCACTTTTTTACATTCAATAAGGGTAGAGTCATATTTTCTTTTGGTCCACTTAGTAGCGTATATATATACTTTATAATATGGCACAGGTTAGTTTCAAAGAAAACGAAAAAAATTCAAATGACACAAGCTTATTCTTTTTTAAATAAAAAGTAAATGCGAAACTTATCGAAAAATGTATTGAAAAATTTTATTAACTGTAACATAATTATAAAACTACGTGTATGATTGTATATGTTTCATTTTATACTCACTTGTGAGGTAACTATTAATTCCGGTCAAATAACCGCATCACATTTTGTTAAATTTGTGGTCGTATAACTTGTTACCACGAGTTCCACTTCAAAACAAGCACATTTACCGAACTGTAACACTACGTCTATTAAATCGTCCACGGCTATTAAAATGCCATCAAATTTCAAAGAAAATTCGTATTTGCTTTCAATTGGAATGTTGCTTATCGTTATCACTATAATTTAGAAAACCACTTTACCGGGACTAACCTTCGAGTTTCTAAGTACTTGTATTTACTTACTTAATTGTAGGAGCTCACTAGAAGTAAAATTTTCAATTCTTAATAGTTTTTTAAAACTTTTATTTGCGATTTTATAATTTACTTTTATAAACTTAAGATTTTCCATTTTTTAATTATTATTTTTGTACTGACACTTAAGAAGAAAATTCATCGAACTTATATTTGAATCTGATTTTGCTATTCATGCAGAATCATGTTTTAATAAAAAGAAAGACAAATATAATTTACCGTTGTTAAACAATTTGTTTAAATTGATGAAATTAAATTTTAATAATATGTATACAATAGCTAAATTTTAGTATAATCTACTTAAAAATGGTTCTAATACTGATAGTAGTAATAATATGATTTAAATTAAAATTCCAATAAAGTATAAGTAGGTTTTAACTATTTGGAAAAATTACAATTTAATTTGAGAAGGCTACAAAAATACATGTAATGTTTCGCTGGGTTAAAAAAGTAGCATACAATTTTTTACCGTGTATTTGCTGCCATCTTAAATTAGTAATGTTGAATTCTATTTACTTTTCCAAATCAATCTAAATTTATAAATAGAACAAAAAAACAAAATTGATGTGGTTTTATGAATGTATTGGAGATATTAAATAGGATTTATAAATTTAGAAATGTAACATCGAAACGACATGAATTGTGCACTCCATTATACGAAATTTTATGTGTATAATTCCGGACGAATAATCGGCGTCTGTACGAAATCCCGAATTACATAAGACCGAATTATCAAAATCCCGACTATCAAAATCTCCACTTTTAAAATCCCGGCTTTCAAAATCACGATTTTCAAAATCCCGATTTTTGAAATCCCGATTTTGCTGAAACCTTAAAAATCCCGACAAAAGTCGGGAATTTTTTAAAAATATTAAATATTAAATTTTCTTTTCCTACCTTCATTTTTATTAAGAACTCGGTTTTTTTATGGACCATCTTGGTTAAATTTGTGTTATCGGATATAATGTGAATTATTCTAGAACTTTTGGAATTGGGCCTGCACAATTGAACTTGGCCGCTCCTCAGCCAATTGGATGGGGAATAAAATATGTACTTTTAATAAAATATATTTTTGGTCGTCCTGAAAACAACGTTTGGGTTTTTGATGAAATATTTAATGATAAAATAAATAAATAAATAAAATTAAGCATTATTAATGTAAGCAATATTTTAGCATATTGTAAAACGGCATAAGGTATACGAAACGGCACAAGGTACAAATTTGCTTTTTTCAAAACGGCATAGGTACAAAACGGCATTTTTAAAAACTACACAAGGTAGAATGGAATCTTTTAATGGATTATGTATTTTTCATTAATTTCTGGAATATGACCAACAGGTACGGTTATTTATTAACGGAACACGATGAAATTTGACAAGAATGAAATTTTTGAGCGATTCTTGGATTAAATTCTAGGATAAAGTCAAATGAAGAGAAACTTGTCTATTTCTTAGTCGATTAAGATCAAATTTCACATGATCCTGTGGTAAGGTTGAATATACAAATGATTTGGAATAACATTATTTATGACAAATTTCTTCTACATGTTTTAAATAAAAATTTTAGATGCACTTTTGAAAAATGCCGAAGCGAATCTAAATAAAGGATATATTATCGTTGTGAAAAATGCCATTTTGTACATATTTTGTTTCGAAAAATGCTATGTTGAAAAATATTTTCTTGAAAAATGTCGTTTTAAGAAATGCCGTTTTGAAATAAGCCATTTTGAGAAATGCCGTGGTGCATTTAAATCATTGTAACCAATTAGAAATTTTACTTAAATAACATTAACCTAAAAATATATTTGTTTCATATGTTAAGTCGTAACCACATTGCACTCAATACAAAACGATTTTTAAAAGCCCGATTTTTAAAAAAACAAATATGAATTCATAAAAAAATTTAAAAAATCGGTCTTTTGCAAATCGGGCTTTTGAAAATTTGGATTTTGAAAATCAGGATTTTAAAAGTCGGGATTTTGAAAATAGGTCTTTTGAGAGCCGGGATTTTGAAAGTCGGGATTCCGAAAGTCGGGCAAACGACCCCATAACATTAACAACAGGTATTCCTTTATACTTATGGCACGTAATTGTTACACTTGGAATTACACTTTTTCAGTGAACTATTTGTTTTGTAAATTTTCATATACTATTATATACTATTAATTTTTATATTTTAATTTACGCCGGCTCACTTATTTTATAATTACTATTTAGAATTCAATTTTTTATGTTTTTTTTTTATATCACAATAATTATTGGCTTAGGTTGACTGACCTCAAACAACGAAATGATTAGGAAAATATATATTTATTTGGTTCGATACATTGATGTTATTTATTCTAAAAAAACTATACCATTCTAATGATGAGCACCGGCACAAATTAAACCCCAAAATATCTGCCTAATGGATCAATATAGACGATATTGCATGAGAACCAATGACATTCGTTACAGTTTCTCTTTTGTCCAATGAAATGATCTCTTCTTGGAGTACTCTGTGCCACTCGAATAATAATCGATAGCGCGCAAGTATTAGTACATCCGATCAAGATATTAGATTGGTACTTTTATCTGATAGCTATTCTCATTTATCATGTTTGGTATAAGTGAGAAGGCTAATCCAAAACTCTAAGATGTCATAGGACTGGTGGTTGGTTGTATACCACATTTTGAATGCGGTTTTGTTTTTAAAGCTTCTGTTGGTGAACGATTGGTTAAATACATTGTTGTTAATCCTGCTTCAACCCCACATCGATCGATCAAGCTGGCTGTCATTCAACATGGCTCGAACTTTTTAGACAGAGTCCTTTATAATCGTCTGGCACATTCATCAAAGGACTGTACGCTGCTATAGATTATAACATGATACCATTTTTAACCGCGTAATAGTGCTCTCGACTAATGTTACAGGTTATACATAACAGTTCTTTTTTCTAGGCCGCTGCTGAGTGGTTGTTGACGGAATGCTTCCCTTATCATTTGGTGTGATGGGAGTCTTTCATCTTGGCTCAGCTAAAACGGATGTATTTAATAAATAAGATATTCATTACTCGCAACCTTAATCTCGGATCGTAAATAGATAGAGTCGATATCCGATTGCTATGGAGGCTTTTATGTCTGTTTGCAACGCAACCGTTTGCTGCGTTTATACCACCGCTAAAATAGCAGTGCTACAAATGTCATTTTCATATAAAATCGAAATTTTAGCTGGCTGAGCTATGAAAATGTCGTGTTTATACCGTTGCTACAGCTATCATTTGCATTTAGCATTGCTATTTTAGCTGTGGTATAAACGCAGCAGTTGATGTTATAATGAAAAGTAATGTATGTAAATAATGAGGTATACTAAGTTTTCACGATGTCTAAGTTATGGTCGCTATTCCGCGTTTTACCATAGGGGACCCCTTGCTTTTGAAAGAAAATTTAGTTTACAATTGTTCAATTACAAACCTAGTAGTTGTCCTGAGTCCTCACTTATTATTTTATGCTGCTTTTCCTGTGACTGATGAAGCTGACTCCAAATTATTCTCCATTCGAATGGCCGCTGTGATGGAAAGTGTAACCGCATTAGTGGTATATTTTGAATCATACTTCCATCTAAGCATTTTTAGTGCCAGCTCGTCAAATGTGTAAATTTCTGCCTAGTTTGAAAGGTTCTGGAGAACATCAGGTATTGACAGACTTGGTACATAATTCCCACATTCGCCGCGTATTGAGTTAAATTCACGCCTTGTTGTCGCACTTATTGCGAATGTCGGTTACGTACGTATAATCGGACACGATGTTGCTAATCCGTTGGCTCGTTTTTCCTGTATACTCTAAGCGACGTAAATTTTCCCGCGTTAGACTATCCGGTGGATAAATACCCGTTGGAGTTTTACGCTTTAGATTTTTATTTAATAACTTTAATATAGTTCTAGTTACATATCCGTTATTCGTTGCTATTTGAAGAATTATGTTAAGCTCAGTGTTATAGTTTGAATTTGTCAAAGGGATGTCTATGAGTGAGTGGAAAGCTGACATTATAATATTATGGGGATGTTTTGAAGAAATAGGGATAACAATGCCTGTATAAGTTGATTTCCGATAAATTTTGTAGTCTAAAGAATTAATTCTGGTTATTGTTATATCGAGAAAATGAATACATTTACTTTGTTCTTTTTCTTTTTCCAACGTAAAGTCAATGGTAGGATATTGAGAATTAAACCAAGTGAGGAATGAGTCTAACAGTCTATCAGGCGTCTATCTGTGTGCCGCTTGCTACAAGGCAGATGCTTGCTTCAGCCGCCGTATTCTGGATAACAGACGCCATGGTGTTGGTTTTGTGGCGACTACTTGATCTATTATAATTTGGAGTAGAATCTTGCTTATGAAATTCTAGTATAGGTACAAGCCAGCTTTTCCTTACAAAAATATAATTGAATTTTGTTTAACTAGCCGATTCAATTGATTCGGTTTTATAAATCAATGACTAAATTTGAAATTGTGAATTTGTAAATTTGTCCCAAACCTTTATGCTTGCTAAAAGGTAGTAAATTAACATTCTCTACAAATTCGCTATCTATGGGCTTTTGCCATTTATCAGGTAGATATGATGAATTGCTTCGGGATTGAAACTTGAGGGTTTAGAAGCAAATGAGTTATCGAGCCATTCTTGCACATCTTCAATTTTCATGAACCGCTTGTCTTTCAAATATGATGACATCGATATGAAAAAGTGGTAATTAGAGAGAGCCTAAAGTAGCTAGCCTAGCCCGTAAATGGTCCTTTTTCCTCCAGCGCATCACTTAGTTTGATCAATTAGAATTGATAACGTTCAGCTGTAATAGTTTGACCAGGTTCCAGATGCTCGTAATAAATGACTCCTTTCCAATACCGCCAGACACACAGTTTTTTGACACTTCTTTCTTCACACTTTCTTGGTATGAATAATCATTTTTCCAGCTGATGTGGATGACAAGCCTGGTTTTCATGGTTTTCTGCCCTTAGGATTATCGTATAAAACCAACTTTCCATCACCTGTAATGATTTTGTGCAAAAAAGTTCTTTCTGTTGTACCAAGAAAGCAAATTCTTGCCGATGAACCCTTCGGTTTTTATTTTCTTAAGTCAGTTTAAGAGGAACCCATTTTCCTTCCTTCTGTTTTCCTTCCTTTTCCCATTATGCAAATCGAAGTGATATTGCTTGGTGAGTAATTCCTAACTGTTCTGCAAGCTCAAGTCCTAAAGACTAAAATTGCCATCACGAAATCTTGCAAAGAACTTTTTTACTATGTTCAATGACTGATAGAATATTATTCACTCACAGTCGAATTAATCAATTCCATAGCTTTCATTTGAAGACAGAATAGAATGCAATGACGTTAATGTTGCTTATCGACATCTATCTCTTAAAAATGATGCACACGGAACGACAGCTTGTAAATGACTGAAACTTATATCATAAAAACAGTAATGACTAAGCTACAAATGGCGGGCGATTTGGATGCGTTCAAGTATATTTTAATGCAAACAACTTCAGAGCCGAGTTTCTACTTGCACACCTAATACTTTGTTCCTCAAACGCTATAATTTGGAAAGCACGACATACCTACATAGTTAGATATAATTCGATATAACTAGAAATTAAATTGATGACCTATATGGTTACTGGTCTACGTTTTCAATATCTTCGTGATCATTACATTACCAAAACAAACATATAGTATATAATTTTTAGCAAAGTCCAAAGTTTAGCTAATTGTTAATTTAGTCGTAGATGCCCAATTTATGACTAATGTACGTCACCATTATAAAAATAAAAAAGCAAAATCAATTTTGACCTTCATTCAGTGTCACAACAGCGATTCAATGCAGCACTCGGGTCAGAAAGAATCCAGGATTCCAGTATTTAATACATATTTCTTTAAAATAAAAAATAAAGTTAATGCAGCGGATGATACTTGTTTTAATTGAAGTTTGATATAGCTGCTCTTGCCTTCCAAATTTCAAACTTCTGCGGCTTACATTTAATGATAAGCTGAATAGTTGTCTAATTACATCAAGTTATAGTTTATTAACCGATCGATGCCTGATCTCGCTGAGTATAACAATTACTGTGATTTATACTGCTTAAAATTTGAGTCTTGCCTGGTCCATTTGTGGAATTTGAAGCGATTATTAATTATCATTTTTTCACTCTATTGATTACTTTCAAATGATTGATGACTAAAGCCATTATTTCTTTAAAATCGAAAACCTTTAATATATTATATTGGGCATGAGCAATTACTTAGGAAAACAACTCGTTCCACCTTTATGAAATATTTTTTATTGTTGTTTTGCAATCGGTTTTTAAATCTTAAAATCGGGAATTATTTTCCCACTTAATAAAAATTATAACAGATGTGACTTAAATAATTATCGACCCCCTGCATTTCAACCTGTTCTGTTAAAAATAATGGAACGGATATTAAATTTAGAATGGTTAACAACAGACTTCGGTAAATGATATGAGTCTGGTGCGTTCCGTATTGTCTGTGCTTTTTCATTGTTACAAAATAAGTGTACTAGTTGTGATGATAACCTGCTTAAATCGTATGTCGCGAATTTCAGTGATGCTTTTAAAATGAATGATACCGATTCCTTTTGTCTTAAATATTAATGTTATACGGTGTTCTTGGGAACTCTTCTATTTTTGATAAATGTACATATATGAATTCAATTTTTAATGTTAATCTAGTGGCGCATAAAACACCCCGATTCATAACAATTAGTTTTCCTGAATTTTTAAATCATCGTTTTGGTAAAATAAACAAAAATGATGTCAAAAATTAATTAAAGATAAATCACGTTGCGTTAAACCGTTATCATAAAATTCGTTACATTATTCAATCATTTTAAGGTGAATGCAAATTTCGTTTTGTCTAATCGGCCTAAGATTAAGTCACAATTAAGCCATATTTTTAGAATTCGAAAGCCTATCGAACGAAAATAAACGAAGGACTTAAAAGAAGAAATGAGTTCGTGAGAAATGCCGTTATTGGTCAAAACAGTCAGTAAATTGCACCAATACCCCTGGCGCTCTAGAAACGTTATTGAGTAAATTATGTCCAATAGCAAGGTGAGTCGGGATTTAAAAGGTGTTGAACACCTGAAACATAACAAAATGGAACCAAGTGTCAAAATTATTGTCACAGCACAAAGACGTGGTTTGCGAATTTTTTAGGGCAAGCATGAACTTCAGTCGTCACAAGATATTCAAGAATAACATGGATTGTAGTTTTTATTACTAACTATTAACCATCTGGCCAACCAAATTTAATTTTATAGTTATGAAAATCAAGATAAGTTAACTTTCAAGTACTTGCAATCAGTCGAACGCCATCTTTGTGCCCTAAAAATTCACGATTACTACGTTATCACCAGCCGCGGTAATAATTTTAGTACTTGGCTTCATTTTGGTAACTTTCAGAGGTCCAAAATATTCGAAAGCCTAGCTGATCATACTCTTAAACAGTAATCATCACAATTATTTCGGCCACCTAAATTGTGTTTGTATCCTCCGGGTTTTCTCGTCCCATTTTTAATTGTATATTATACAGTCGCATGATATGATGGTCGTTTACTTTTAGGCCAATTTGACGAAAAGAGAAGAGTTTGTCTTAAAGGGCTTCAACTTTTATTTTAATTCGGACGATAAATATTTCCAACATCTTTTCAACGTAAACCTAAATGCGATAGTTTGCGATTTTGTAGCCTGAGTAAGATAATCCTTAAAAAATAAATTTAAAAAATGGAAATGCACCTGGTTTTGACGGAAACCCATACCATAATCGTTAAAACACGGAGAAACTAGTCTTTTATTTAATTTTTATGAACTTATCGTAGCGATATGAGACCAGGAGTCCACTGCATAAAAAAGGCGGCAGACTCAAACGGATTTTCGCCAACAACCGATCAACCACTCATAAGCATTTCACTTTGTAGATGACAGCTCTATACATATATAAACTTTAAATAAGCATATGACAGCATCAACAGTAAAAGACATTGAGCCGCGCTCATATGACTCGGAATTCCATAATGTTCGTTTCGCTCTGTAAGCGAACAAATTTGGAATAATTGCTATGTAAAATTGTTGTGGAAGGGACTATATCTGATCACTTCAAGATAACATCAGATGTGCGACAGGAAGATGCGCTCGCGAAAATGTTCACTCAACTGACGCTTTAACACGTGGTAAGAAAAAGCTGTATTGAATCCTCGCACTCCATTTTCAATAAGTCAATCCAAATTCTTGAATATGCAGATGAAATCGTGCTTCTTAGCCGAAGACCTAAAGATATCAAGCAAAATAAAATACCGGTAATCCCCCACGTGAAACGACCTGTTTTGAAAATAAACAGAAACAAAACTAAATGTCTATCATCACCAAGGAGTATCGCTATACTGTAAATCTCGAAACAGGCGACCATAACATTGTCAATGTGGAAGACTTCAAATATCTAGGGTTTGTTATAAGATCAACAAATGATTTTCATGTAGGACATTCGATTAATTTATGATCCAAGCTGCGAACAACGAATATCGGATTCGAATGAATTTCAAACTCAAACGTCTCCTTGGAGCTAGGCCACCTTGAACAATCCCCATCACAAAGAATGATAAGGATAAAGTCCTATCAACAAGTCGGTGTACGTCGCAAAGGAAGACCTAGATTACGCTGGCGCATTGACATCGAACAAGTCTTACGAACAATAGGATATCGAAACTGGAGTGAGCGTGCGAAGAGCCGAGATAGTTGGGAGACCATGGTGCAGGCGGCGAAACCCCTTCATGGATTTTGAAAGCTAGAGAGAGAGAGAGAGAGAGAGAAGTAAATTCATAAAAGGTTACATAATGCAGTTATGAAAGTGTTATTTTAAAAAAATATTTTTTCACCTAAAAATAATTGAATCACGTACGATAATAAAAACCGAATCGTGACTTATCTTATTTAATTCTTGGCGCCAATTGTTTTTATTAAATTTTCTAAATCGGACATTTAAAAATCAAACAAATTAGTGGTTATATAGTTACGAATCGCAGTGTAGTTGTTTTACAGACCTTATGAGTTTATGTTTTATTAGTGCTTAGCCATAGAAATTCTATCGACCTCGTAGTTCCTAGGAAAGCATTTGAGTGATAAAAGCAAAATACCCATTTTAAATTTCGTAGCAATAATTTTAATTTACCAATTAGTGCCGGTCAAGGTTTTGTAATGTCAAGAATACTTAACATATAATCATAATCAATTGTATTACAACAACATCGGATCTGTATTCCCGACATGTTGTGTGATCCCGGCTCCTATATAATACCACCCCCCCCCCCCCCCCTCCTTCTCCCCAGCCAAAACCACAATTATAATATTAGCGGTTGCTTTCTGTAACTCAAACTGTGTACGAGGTGTAATGTGGTAATATTTTTTTTTTTTTTTTTGAAATGTATGGAATTATGGACATACCCGGGTATGCTGGTTGTAAACATAAAGGTTAAGCAAAATGTATAAATTTGGTTGTTCTATACATTTCGATAGTTTTATTTGCATAAATAATTTGTATATTTTGTTTCGGATACTTAACAGCGCGCTATGTAGGCCTCGAAACCATATTGATTTGTGGTTATTTTGACATCAACATTATTATTAAAGTTATAACTTTCCCAATAAACTGAAAATGTCTACAACATAATCCGCGACCTCATATTTAATGAATTCAACCAAAGAAGGACACACTGCAGTAGTGACAATAAGTATTTGTTTTACATTGGGCATTAAGGTGAAAGATGAATTCACCTCGCCGTGTTTTGAATTTCAAAATCCAGTATAAAACGTCATATGCACAAACTAGATGAGTTGCGCACGCAAGCCAATTGCCAATGGCTGAGTCCTCGAATAGATCCACAGCAAAAACGATGCGGTGTGTGATTATTACCGCTTAGAGTAATGCATCACGCTGAGCGGGAACAACCACATACAACACCTTCTTTTTCGCAATTGGCTTGTGTCCGCACTTCCGCAGCTCTTAGGATGGTAAATTTCTGAAGATGGTAAATTTCAGCATGCATTTTCGGACTTTTTTTACAGAAAACTAAGCAATTCTACCGAAAAAGGTTGTTTGTTGCGGCCGCGTTGGCGAAGAATTATTAAAAATATTGGCGATTGTGTCAATGATAGAGGAAAAAAGTAAATGTTAATGTTATCCATGTTTTGTTGTTAAATCTTGCTGGAATAGAATTATAAATATAACTTGGGCTGAGTTTAAATTCATGACATTTTGTTGAGTGACTTATTTGAATGTTTAAAATAAGTCTCTTTTCGAGTACATATACTATTGAATTGTTTGACTTATTCGGATGCTGTGACAAGTTTGCTGGGACTAACTTAAGGAAGTATAGTATATTCGAGGAACACATATTGTAGACTAGCAAATAAGTCGGTTTCCACTAAACAACAAATCATTGGAGCAGTGTCAAAAAATGTCAGCGGTTGCAATTTATTGGTCGAAATCTTTTATACTTTTTTGGTAGTATCACAACTTTAAAATTGTTGCTATTTTATTTTTTAAGCCTCAACCAGCGAAGAAGTAAGAGCAAGAAGTTGCACGCTCTATGTACCATTTCGGGAAGTGCTCAGACCACCAAAATTTTATAAGATTCTCGTCACAAATAAATAACTGACCTAAAATTTTGGTGGTCGCCCGCTCCCTTAAGCGATCCAACCGGAGCACAACTTAAGCTCTTAAGTTTCCGCTAGTAGAGGCTTTATTCTTCCGTGAGTGCTCATGAGTTTAGAGCTCATGATATCATTAATTTACTTCAATTGACCGTTATAAAAAGAGACTAGGCCCTGGCCTACATAGCTTGTAGCTACAACACGGCATAGTATTTTTTCAATAAAAAAACAACATGTGCACCAGAAAAAAAAAGAACAGTAATTTTTATTTAATTAATAACGTTATAATTTTAATTTTTTAGTCTACCTAAATGTATGATTTTTTGATTGACTTCAAAAGTTATGCCAAAAACTTAAAGTATTTGAAGAGGTTTTCATTCGATTTAATTTGCATTTACGTTAATTTATTTAAAAAAGCACGACAAAAATACATAGTAAAAATGTAATAATTTTGGCGGAAATTGGTTGTTTCATTTCATGATGTAAGTAAATTCTGAAACATTTTTAGCGGGTCGAAATATTGTAACAAGAAAAACCGAGTGACTATCAAAATCATCACGAGCAAGACAGTAATTATTATGTACACTAAACTCGAATTAAATCAACAAGCGTAATAAATTATATTAATCTAGTCGCGTTTAGTGTGAAAATAATGATTAAGTGATGAATTTTGCAACCAACCGGATGTAACTTTACATGACTAATAGTAATAACAAACATTTGGTACTTAAAGTTCATAATTGTTGTATTATTTTAAACTAGGATAAAAATTTTCGTCGTTACAATAGTTCAGACCTTCAGAGGCATTTAAATTCTTCGAAAATAAAATCATTCAAAAGCAATAAATCGGAATAAAAATTTTAAAAATACTATATAATAAAAACGATGATCACAGAATAAGTTTAAACTTTTTAAGTAATATAAGGTTTGTTTACATGTATGTATTTCTTTTTGTTTTAAGCGTTAAATTAGTAAATATTCTAAAAATGCTTAAAAAATAAGAAAATTAATAACGTTATATAATTTTAAAGATTTTCTTTAATATTATTAACTCAATTTGTAATTCTAAAATAAATTATTATAAAATATATAAAAAAAATTTGAATACAATAAAATTAAAAATTACGTTATTTTAATATCGCTATAGTTGAGGGATAAACTGGAAATTTCGTATGAATAATAATAATAATATAATAATAATAAATTGGGCACTTAAATCTTAAATATTTATCTTTTAGTGTTTTTTTATTTTATTTTAATAATATTGCATTTCACAAATTCGACCAAAAAAATCAATTTTTTCTATAACAAATAAATTCATTTTGTGGAGAAACTAAAATAAAAAAAGTGAAAAATAAAATATAAATTGTTTGGGAATTTCGTTTCATTTTAATTGATGCAATAAATATTAAATATAAATAAAACATCAGAACTTAAAATTAGAGAGCATCTGCATCATGTCATATTTACGCCAAGAGCACGGCTTGAATATTCATAAACTATATAACTTATTGAAACGGCTGGTAAAACTTTTATGAAATTTGGTGTAATCCCGCGATAAAGTCCAGTTATACCTTCGGATCTCACTATATTTTGAAATGTTCCTACCATCGTGTATTCGGGCTTCTTTAACTGAGTAGCAGCAGTAATCACTAGAAATATGAACAAGTACATCAAAAATAAAGTTTTTTATAATTTAGTATTTACACTTACCCTGTGCTTGTAACCTTGTCCTAACTAATGCTAATGGATAAGAACACACTTGTCCTAATGTACTTGACGCACTACCACAAGCTAATAACAACAAAAAGCTTGGCTGTTCCGTCTGATGGTGCTCTAAATACGTCTTTTTTAGCGTTTCATAAACCGCCAGATCAATACCCGCATATGGAATTATCCCCAACATATTTGGAATGTAACCACGATAAAAACTACGTATTCCCTCAGATAGGTAAATTTTATATGCGGCATCTAATATACCAGTATATTGGCCAGTTTTTCTTAATGCTAATCTTGTTTTTAATACTTCTAGTGGATAAATAGCGGATTGACTGACACCACCAGCACATGCGCCAGCTACAAATCGTTCATATATCGACATGTTTCTCTTCTCATTTCCACGTATAAGTCTTTTCACTTGCTCATATGCGGCAAATTTTATTGCACTTTCGGGCGCTATTTTCAATACGTTTATGCCATTGCCACGCCATAAGCTTTGTACACCACCTTCTTTTAACATGTATTTTAAACATTCTGAGATTCTTTGTTTTGATTTGTTTACCTGTCATAAACAAAACATTATATGATATATTTCATTAAAAATAAAGTGAAAACTCGTATATTACCTGTAGAAAAACTTTTAAACGATCTAATGGTGCCGTACACGTTCTTGACACCGCTCCCGCAACACCACCCGCAGCAAGATGTCGCCACCACATCCCGGTTTGCATTTCACTTGGTGTAAAATCATCAGGTACATTTAAATCTTCCCCGATATCTAAATACTAAAATTAGAAAAAATAATTAGTTTTATAAATTAATCTAATCTCCATCGATTTATCCACAATCTGATAAATTTATTATGAAAATCATAATAATAATAATAAACATTCGTCTAATAATGAAAAAATGTGTGTTATATTGATGATTGGTAAATATATCGAAATAAATTTAGCATGCAAGTTCAATGTGTAAATATAAAACGAAACGTATAAATCATGTGCTGCCATTCACAAATTATTAATTTCGATCCGATTTATCACAAAAAATTAGAGGCATCCACGATAAGTACGATATTTTAGCGCATATTAACAAGAAAGCTAGAATTTTAACAAAAACGTAAAATTTAATTATCATCCAGTGTTAAATTATTCGCTAACCAAGTATGTATTGTGATTTGTAGTCAAAATTTAAAATAAAACTATTTTTTACGTAATACACTTTATCGACTAAAAATACCCGCTTAATAATTATATAATGGTGAAGGGAAGTGGTATTTTTACCTACTAGGACTAGTACATCATCATTGTCTTCCATTTCAATAATATTATTTTATTTAATTGTGATTTATAAATTTTTCTAATTTCACTATAGTGCTGAACAAAATAGAATATTGCACTAACATGTATTCGCGAAATTTTACTTTGCTTTGTCATTTTCTTCTAAAAATAAAATAAATGTTATACTCTTTTTCACGTATAAAATTTTTATTTTATTTTCATTTCATTAAGGTTGTTTCGTGACAATATAAAATTTTAAATCAACTAGTTATTAAAATTTATTTCACTACTAAAATATATACATAAAAATTTGTTGACGGATAAATTTGCCCATGCTTGAGCGACTGAGATTGGTAAGTCTAAACACATAGAATATTATTATAAATCAGTAATCTTCGGAATTGATTATATTGGCGACACAAATTTCATACAAAGAAAAACTAACTAGCAGTACTTGGCGTAGATTAGACTTTAATATTATGACGTGGTTGCATGTCATTAGTTAGACTTTCGACCCAAGGAGTAAATTCGAACCCCCAAAAATAAAACGGAGGCAAATGCGTTATTAAATCGTTTCATGTTTTATATAAGTTAACAACAGCCCATTCGGAAAACTTGTTTAAACAAATTTAAAAGGTTAAAAGGCCTCTAGACGAAAACACGGCGATTAAAATATTAATTTTAAATGTTAAGCGTGCTTAAGAAGTTAAAAATATAATTAATGATAACATTGTCAAATTTGTTTAATCACAAAAGAATTATAAAATACATAGATATCATTGTAGACGGGGCACAACTTTAAAATTATGCTTCGCATACAAAAAGGATTGGTTTGACCCACTGATTATTACTTCCTATTTTCTAACAAGGAAAACGTGACGACTATTTATTTTATGGAGTCATACACATGAAACTAACATTTTTTATATATACAAAACATCTAGGTTTGTGTTATCACTAGTTAAACAGTGTTAGAAAAAAAAATCGGTTCAAACCAGTTACAATTTCTAAGTAATACCTACACATTAAAGTCTATATTAAAAATTAAATTTGATTGAAGTTGAGAATAAAATTTAAAAAGAAATAATTAGATTTGCACAGCGAACAGCATTTCGCTTGGTTTTAAATGTACGTTAAAAAGGCACACAATTGGATAATAAACGTGATACATTATTTTATTTAACGAGAATAATTTTTGTACGAGTTTTATTGGAATTTCCTTACAAACAAGTATGTATTATAATTTAATCCAATTTGTACTAGAATTAAGTTGCACACACGTTAAAAACAATTTAATCAAGATCAATTGTTTAAGGTACATACCTTATGTAATAAATCACGAAATATAATCACAAAATCTTCTATCGTATTCACAGCAGCCGGGGCATTTGCAATTTCAACCGACATTATAAACAAATTTTCTAAGTACTTGTTACACTTTTTATTTTTAAATAATATAATTTAGTGTCTATTTTATCAACGTCATATACAGCTTTTCATAAAACTTGAAAATTTACACAGAAAAACATATTAATCACTGATTTATATCGTTTTGTGTTAGATACAAAATTTATAAAATTATAACTTCTGTCTGAAACGTTGTCTCTTTTGCACTTAGCAACAAACTGTCCGCTTTCGTTGAAATCAAAAAAGTAAGTATAAGAAAATTATCAGCTGCTATGTCTACTTTATTCTCGCTTACACAGCACGCACACACACATACCAAAAACATTTAAAAAAGAAACGAAAGCGGATGACGAAATACTTAAATATGTATGACGTACCATGTACGAAACTATATGACAAACAAGAATTACATGATCTATTAAAAATAATAATATTTGCATATGAATTTAACACGTGCGTCACACATAGGTTCAGCAATTCTCAGCAAAATTTAAAACGTTATTTTCCGTTGTTTATTGCCAATTGCATAACTATTTCTAGTAAAAGGCGTATTTATTAAAAAAACACATGTGTTTTTCAAGAACTGTTGTAAACTAAATTTTATTTTACCGAGTAGTTAGCTTATCTCTACATTATAAAATTATTTTTATGTGTGCAAAATTAGGAAACAAGTTTTGGGAAACTTCATAACGTTAAGCCATTCTCAATTTTTATACTAATACAAATTAACCGTTTTGAAAATAATTTAAATAAAATCCACCACATTTATTATGACATAATTTACGAAGAGACGAGCCCCTCTTCTGACGATTTAATAAAATAAAGTTCGCTGAAACTCGTGAAAGTAGTATGAACACACAAAAAAATGACATTGAAATGTTCGAGAAATCGATAAAATACCGACTATTTCGATAGAACGTTGAATTGAAAAATTTGGTTTGATATTAGAATGAAATATTTTTTGTCTATCGACCTTAATCAAAAATTTTCATTTCCGCTTGTTCAATGAATTTTATATTGGCATTATTTGAATCATTTTTCTTTCTTTTTTTGGCGTAAAATTTGCCTATTTTTAGTTCACTATTAATGTCTGGATTTTATGTGGCAAAAGAGGTCAATTGTGATTATTTTTTAGTTCGTTTCGTTTAGGAAAAAACCATTTGGTTTTGTTTGTGCGGAGCTCATTGAATTCTATTTTGAATTGATGCAGCAAAATAAAATGTCTGTTGATTTTGTAATCAAAGGCGATAGGTTGTTATTGTTATTATTACGTCAAAATAAAACTTTTAATCAATTTTAAAAGGACACATTTTTTATTGAAAACAATTTAAATAAATTAATAAAACTACATATAATAAACAATGAGAATGGAAATTTTTGGCGCGACTATGTACACCGGTTGCTTATAGAGGCTTCAGATGAGATAATAAAAATGTTGAATAATTTCAATCCTATACAAAGTAGAATCCCACTAATAAAACTGTAAAATATTATGTATCCAACTAATCTCAAAATCATTGAATATGTAGTCTACCAAAATCCAGTAGATATGATATTTGTTGGAATTATGTACTCAATGTATTATCACAAAAAAGTTGACAAACATAGATGTGATGTTGTCCAGTCAAGACTATATACATAAAACTACATATCGAACGTATCCTTTGGAAACCTTGATAATTCAAATGACTTGTCGTTGAAACTAGATATTTTCGTAAAGGATCTTTCAATAGGGACGCTCGAAATTTATTAAGTTGTAGCAGCCATGTTGTTAAAGCAACATCTATCAAATTTGTTGCTGTACGGTAATTCGGTAGCAAATCACCATGGAAGGTTATAGCGTTGAACAACATATGCAAATCATCAAATTTTATTTTTGAAATTAGTGTTCCGTCCGAGTAACGTTCCGCGCATTATGTGATGTTTACTCTGGCCCCAAACGTCCTGCCAAGTCGACTATTCGAAGTTTGGTGGTCAAATTCGAGTCAACCGGTTCGATAAATAATTAGCTAACATCCGTACGTCACCGAAACGCAAGGTCTGCTGAAAACATCGCTGCTGTGCGTGAGAGTGTACAGTCAATTTCTCATCGATCACAAGAACTTGGCATTTCTGCGACTTCAACTTGGCGAATTTTGTGATGGATATGTAATATGGATACAATGACATGTGGTTCCAACAGGACGGCTTCACGTGCCGCACATCGCATGCGACAATGTGAACTGGCCACCGAGATCGCGCGTTATGTTTAACCTGCTTTAGACTTTTCCTTTGGGACTATTAATCCACAAACAATTGATGGCCTCAAAGTCAACATAACGAACGCCATCCAGCATTTTCAGCCAAATTTATGTGGGTTGAAATTTTCATTCCATAGAGTACGGACGTATTATTAAAATATAATATACAGAAATAAAAATAACATTTCTAGGCATATTTTTATTTTTATATTGTTATTCGATTAAGAATAGTGTTTAAAGTGCAACTTATATCTGGAGCCTTAGGCCACAGGAAAGGAAATAAAATAAATCTAGACAATAAACAGTTTATATAGTGTTAACAAAATGAATTCAAATCAAGAAAGTGATAGTGATGATATTATAATGGACACTGGAAAGGAAATCATTGTGTATAAAGAAGTACCAGCAACACGTAGTAGTTCTGACGAAGAATTTTTACCTCAAAAAGTGCAAAAACTAAACGCTTCTTACTCATCTACATCTGTACTAACCAGTAACGAAATGGATTTGTTGCGACATCAAAACGTGGAGTTAAGAAAAGAAAACTCACTTATGAAAACTAAAGTAGATTCGTTAGAAACACAAATGTGTCGTTTGAGAAGTGTGGTAATAAAATCGAAACCAACTGAAAATAGTTCGTACCTGCATTTGGATAACAGTAACGTAAAAATACACGTGTAAATAATAAAGAAACATCTGTAAACAAGTTGTTGAATGCCAATCAATCAGAAAACAACACAACTATACACCAACAAATATTAACTAATAACCAGTTGCAAAATAATATAAGCGAAGAAGGAACGGGCAGAGACGATGACGACAACGATTTCATCCCAGTTCTAAGAAGACAAAATAAAACAATAAACATAAACAACAAACAAGTATAACTGAAACGGTAAATCCTACAGTTATTCAAAACACCGGTAACAACAATGAATCAGCAGGTTAATAATAAATGTATTAGCAAAAAACCAAATAACAGGGTACCACCTATAAATATATATACGCAAACACCCCGACAAACAGAAAAACTATTGAAATCAATAAATATAATGGATTTTGAAACACAGATGATCAACAAAAAGAAACATATATTATATGTGAACCCAATGGCAAGTTAAAATACGTTAAAGAAAAACTAAAGGCACCAAAAGCACCCCATTTTATACGTATTCACCAAAAGATTTAAAACCAAAAAATGTAATAGTGAAAGGCCTCTCAAACGATGAGAATACAGATGAACTATTAATTGATCTAAAAAACAAAGAATGTGAGGACTTGAAATTGATAAAATGTGATCAATTTCACACAAGTGTATCAAACAATAACAAAAAACTTCCTTTGCATTTAGTACAATAAACACCAGATTCAAATCTCAATAAATTATATGAAATTAAATATATTTTCCACCATAACGAGCATTGAGAAAAATTGAAATCGAAGGACGTAGTACAATGCAAGAATTGTCAGAGGTATGGCCATTCCGCAATAAATTGCAATTTACACCATAGATGTGTTAAATGTAATGATTAACATGAAGTAGGTCAACGTAAAAATACTAAAACCAACAAACCCGTACCGTATTGTACAAATTGCCAAGAAGAAGGTCATCCGGCCTCATACAAAGGATGTACCGTTTATAAAAGACTAATGAAACAACTCAGAGAAGCCAAACAAAAATGTGAAGAAACATCACAGCAACAAATAAAACGAATGTTTAATTCTAATTACGTCAAAAAGGTATCAACTATAACAGCATGTTTCAACAAAATAACACCGTGATAACAGCAACATTCTTGAAATCATATTGAATAGGTTAAATATTGTTCGTCGTTATGTAACGGACACCGATAAAAAAATTGAAGTTTTAATTCAATTCTCTTAAATCAATTAGGAATGATTAAAAGTTTAGTACAGAATTTACCTACTACAAGGCACAATATGATTTTAATAATGTTGCTATTATTAAATAGAATTATCTATTATAAATATTATTATTGTAACAATTTAAAAAATCATGGTGACTGAATGGTGAATTTCTATTAACGTAAACTCTATCATTTCGATCGCAAGGAGAATGAATTTGATTATGTTCATTAAAACACAGCGCCCAGATATAATTATTTTATCCGAACGAAACAAAACTAAGTAATAAACATAGATTTGAAATAGAACATTACAATATAATTAGAAATGATCGCAAACTAAATGGTGGTGGAACTGCTATAATATTGAGAAACAATATTAAATTTAAATATATAAAATTTATAAATACAAAATTATGTATGTACTAACAATAGAAAGCACAACGATTGAGATCAAGCTAAATAACCACAACAAATTAATTGTTAATAAATTATGTTAAATAAAAAATATTAAATAAATTATTTTTCTCCAAACTATTAAACAAACAAGTTAAGTTAGCTGTTATCAGTTATTGATAAGACCAATAATCACATATGGTGGCCCAATATAGTACACCACTACTCCGGGAATATCGGAGAACATAAGAAAATTTGAAAGGAAATTCATAAGAACATGCTTGTCAAAGTACAGGAAATTAGAAAATTTACAACATTAAAGTTTCAAATAAGAATTTAAATAACTCAGTAAAATTTGATAGAATCGATTTGTTTATCCTAAATTTAATTCGAAATCATATTGGAAGGTCTATGGATAATGTTGAAAATTCCATGATTTATGCACCATATCTAATGGATATGAACTCGTATAAAAATATTATTGAAAATAAATGCCCTCCACCAGGGGCTTTTGTTTTTCTGGATTAAGCAGAGTTTATTCAAAATCATAGTATGTACTGCCATTCCTAATATTTACCATAAATTCAGAAGAAAAAATAATAAGTCATTCAATGCAAATATTTTTCAAGACCCTCATGCTACCAGATTCAATAGTAGTATTTCAGACAAATCAAAAATCAAATTCCTTAAGGATAAAGCAAAATATTAGTAGTCAGGTCAGTTGTCAGGATTTAATCAAAAGAATATATTAGCAAATAGAAAATATAACCCTTTTCCGTGCCTGTAACGTGCCACGAAGCAGAGCCGCCGCGGACATTTGAACGACGTTATATTCAATACCTAATGCAATAAAATATTATTTCAAATTAAAAATTGATCGGTTGCATTTAAAAATCGAGCGCCCTGATTTAAAGACCCTTTATTATCCAGTTGAAGACATAATTTTTTTTTTATTGATAACTATCCGATCTCTTTGTGGCTCAAGGATCACCCTGCTCTTGCGCGGTTTTCCTTTTTACGTCCTTAATTTACGCATCTTGGCCAACTCGAGAACGTACGGCTATAGCACCGATTTAAGACCATCTGCACATTGCAAGCTCCATGCCAACCTGTACTGGCCCATGGGTTTTACACACCGACAGGAGGGTTAAAATGACATAATGTTTAAGCTTTTACGGAAATTTTTGATAGTTCATAACTACAATAAAATATTACGAGTCTAATAAAGAACCAATAAAAGTGTTAAAACTTGGAATCTTAAAAAAATACAGGAAATTGGTTACTATTAAATTAGTTAAACTGGAGTATTACAAAACCAACATTTTTAACTTGGAACTTCCCAATAAGGTATTGTGGCATAATTTTGTAAAATACATCCTTTCGAAATGCATATATATTAGACGACGAATACAGAGATACTCGACTTTACAAATATTAATTTTTCGAATCATTTTACACTTTATTCTTAAAAAAAAATGCTTCGTGGACAGCTGCATAAAATTATTCTTTATTAATTTCTATCGTATCTTATTGATTTGGTTAGATTTTCAGGACATAATAAAGTGCGGAATTCTTTACATCCTGACTATCAATCAAGCGTTTCGGTAAATATACACTCGCGAGCAACTAAATCGACTCAAACCTCTGCGCATACAAAAAGTGGTATATTTTATTAAAATGGCTTAACCGATTTTCGTAAAACAACCTTTTTTGACAGCTTAGGCTCTTTTCGAAACGATTACTTATTTCAAACTTATTTACTTATATGCCACCATCTTAAATAAGTAAGCAAACCCGTTCGAAACGAGTTTGCATACTTATTTTGACAGCGACATGAAAACATTGATTGTTTCCCAGGCAAAATTCTTCGATGTATAATTTTTTCGTTACTTTTATTAATTTAACTAACTTATTGATAATTTAAGGAATATGTATATTTATACTAATTAAAATGCCTTTCTGCAATGTAGAAACATAAAACTCGATATAATGTTTAAAAATGTGTTTACTATATTTGATTTTTAGACGAGACTCTGCTGGATTTTTTATATTGAATTTCTTTAGCAATCAAAGATCGTAGTCTTGATTATCAAATTAATGGTGCTAATAATCGTGTTGTTCATATAAAAATACACCGTAATGTACAATACCGAACGTTATTTTCTTTAAGCGTCTGATTTGTGAAAAAGGTTGTTTGTACTCTATTGTATGATTAGGATGCTCGGTACATCTTTAACAAACTTTGAGCGGGTAGCCAAATAGACCAAACTGATATGCGTAGCGGACGAACTTTCTATGATACTATGGCTGAATGAATTGTTGATATCATCCGAACGGGGAAAGAAGTCTTCATCACTTTCACACTCGCTATCAAATTCAGCAAAATCGGCATCACTTGAAATTTGCGATAAATTATCTACGTAAACTTTACTATCATTATCAGACGCCATTATTATTATAATAAAAAAAAAAAATAAAAATAAAAATGTTCAACCGTCTAAAGCCAACTAAATACTGAATTATTTTTAAAAACATATGTTTAACACCTTTTCTACTAAACTCTGAATATTTATTTAAAAAAAAAATCCTCGAAAGATTCGAGTTTGCTTTGTATTTATAATTTATATACATTTAAATGATGAGTGGTCTGCATAAAAACAACTTGAAGGCGAAACACATTTATGGCTCCTTATATTTATTATATAAACAAACGTTGAAAAAGTAAAATTGTTCAATCTAAACAAAAAATAGAAGCTAACTCTTTCAGTTCCGTATGTAAACCGATGAGTAAAAATACATTGCCCCGCTTTTAAAGTAACTGCATTCAAAAAGGTAAAAATACCCGACCCGCTTTTAAACAACAGTTCTCGAGTCAGGTATTTTTACCCGCCCCGCTTATAGTGTGTTAAGTTAATTATTTTATGTAGTTTTAATTCAGAAATATCCATTTAACCTAAAAATATTACTAACCTAGAAATATAACTAAATCCTAAAACAAAACAACTGACATACATAAATATTAACAAAAATTTGATAACCAATTTAAATTTTTGGGCAAGAAAGAGACAGAAAATAAGCTAACTCGCCAGCATACTTATTTGAATTAGTTAGGTTCCACAAATAAGTATTCGTTTCGAAAACAGTCTTAGGCTGTGTCCCAAACACCGACTTATTTGTGGACACCGACTTATTCAAATAAGTCACGTCGCGAGCAGACTTATTTGAATAAGTATGTCTACACAGAAATGTCTCCAAAAATGTGCCTTGATTAAATGTAATCATGTAATTTTTTTTTTTCAAATCTAGTGGCAACGACCAACATGTCAAGGAAATTTTTTCTTCCATATAACAGAAATTGCATTTTGTTTTTTTGATATTACGTCACAAATAAGTTGGTATAATGAATTGGAACGACTTGACCGATACAAGTTGTTGCTTTATTGAAAAAAGGGCGCAATTAACGAGAAGTCGCTCGTCAGCTAAACATGAGCCAATCTACTGTTTCGAGAGTACCCAGAAAGTTTCAGGAAACTGGTACCTTCAACCAGCCGGATTTATAGTCCTAACTTCACTGCGAAATCGCTATCTCGCGGGCGTCGATGTGCGGCAGGAGCTAAGACAAGATCGAGATGGGGCTGTTAGTCAATGAACAGAAAGAAGACTCTTGAATGAAGCCAACCTCACTCCAATACGGCCCGCTAGATGTACAAAATTGACAGCACATCGCCGCAAATAGTGACTCACGAACACATAAATTAGAACATCGAGCAATGGCGGTCCGTTCTATTCAATGACGAGTGCAGAAAATGTCTCCATCGAGTGCAGAATATGTACCATCTAGCATCAGTCTCCTCAAGATTGCGTTGGATGAAAAGTAGGGTCTGATCCCCAAGGATTTGTCAAAACCTTAATAAGGTCAATGGGGAACCGCATGCGAACCGTTGTAGTCGTAAGGGGGGACAATACTAAGTATTAACCAATAAAAATGTTTTTGTTTTGCTTGAATTTTTTGTGGTTATTTTAAATTTAAACATCCTCAATATTTTTTTTTATAATCATCAATTTTGGTTGCGTTTTCATTCTATTATAAAAAAAGTACTGAACCTATAGTGAAAATAGTGTTGTTTAAAGTAAAAATATCAGGCTTTTAGGAAAATAATGTCTTATGAAAATCGGTTAAGCCGTTTAAAAAAATTCGTCTTTCTGTGAGCGCTGAAGGTTTGAGTCGATTCAGTTGCTGGCCAGTTTATATTAACAATGATTTCAATGAATGAACTTTCAATTTTCAATAACTGAACAACGGCTGTTTTATTATTATTATTCCCCTATTCTCGCTTGTTTCTTTAACTATTATTATTATTATGTTATTTGATAATTATAGCGTATTCCTTATATTTGAATACTATTTTTGAATATTGATTTCGAAATATAATTTTATCATCAGTTCAAAATTACAACTATTCTTCGTTATTAAATTTCAAAGTGACAAAAGTTAAACAGTAGTGAAAAATGGTATCAAATCATAACACAAATAATTGTCATGTGATCTATGACTCAATTAATTTTATTATTTCCCATTATTTTTCTTTTGCTACTCTTTTGTTTTAAGAATATTTTATCTTATTTTTTAATTGTATAGAATTTGTATAAAAGTTTATATTTTTTCCGTACACACAAAACGGTTTTCTTTGTTCAATAAGAAAACTGTAAAAAGGCTATGCCTTATTTGTAAATCCCTTTTTCTACCAGCGAATAAACAATACGCTTTAATTTAAGTCCAACCCACACAAATGTGTGAGTACAAAATGACTGGTTGTAATGTCTTTCGTATTTTATCGGATCTTAGTTAAATCGGAATTATTTTTGAAAAAAACCTTATAATTTGATAACATATAAATTATATAACATATTAATTATTTGTTTTTGATAACATATTAATTATTTCACTATTATTATAGTTAAAGTGTTATTTTTCGGCGAAAACGAATTAAGTGGAATGCACAAATGTGTATGTTGATTTAAAATAAATACAAAAATAAATTTTTGACATGATTCTTTTGCCTTACCTACAGAACTGTGTGGGCAGGCAGGAAAAGGGATATATTGTTGTGGGAGTGTTGTAGTTTTGGCGGTTAAAAAATTTAGGAACAAATGTTTTTGCGCAATAATTTAGCGTTTTGATTATTATCGATTATATTGTAAATACCATATAGTTTAAATTTCTTACTACCACCTTTAATGCAACTCGTGATGAACTCAATATTTAGGGCAATATTTAGCCATATTATACATAAAGATATATATAGCCTGCCGGGCTTCGTTTGTAGTTACAAAAAATAAACATCAAACAAGTAATTACATTTACAAAAATAGTCATAATTTAATTAAATCCGTGACTTGTATGTTAAAAAAAATGATAGCATGTATTAAGAATAAAAAATATTTGTCGAATGATTCCTTATAAACGATTGGAGATAATGTTTTAATATTTGACGCCAGTTGATTACAACGAACCCTATTTATAAATAAAAAAATAAAAGAAAAAAACCCTTTTAGTGTACCACTATCTAACGTACATTTAAGCATTAATTCATATTTTCATATTTTTTATTTCATATTTTTCAAGGGAGCCAATTAAATTATGTAGTCTATTTCTATTTCGATTTACCTTTTACAAATCTTAAATCTTCTCTTCGAAAATACAAAAATTTACATTTGCGAGTATAAAATCTATTATTTCAACGATAAATCGATAAACGCTAGTGGCATCTCTCCATAAAAGTTATACTATATCGCCCGCTTCGTGACAATACTTCCTATCTGACAATTTTGTGAAAATGAGATTTTGATAAGAAATTCTGACGCACTATCCGACGCAAGCTTACAAATAATTAAAATAGGTTTGTTAAACAAGAAAAATAAAATTAAATCGAATCTAAATCATCAAAAACAGAGAAAACACATAGAATGATTACGAGGCTTTTGAATTTCCTGAACAATTCAGTTTTGTCAGATAGGAGTTATTGTCACGAAGCGGTCGATATACTATATTGTACATTTATTTTATTTACAAATCGTGTAGAGCGTGTTACGAAATTGGCCTTGATTGCATATTTGGCATTTGTTTTGTGTTTACGCGATTTACAGTTTGAACATTTGTTGAATATTTGTAGTCGTCTGGCTGCGAATTAATAGCAGACTGTCGTAAAAAAAGTATAAACTGATTTAGCAAAATTCCACCAAGTATCAAGTACCGTAAAACAATTCGAGGTTTCTAGTCGAATTTTTCGTAGTGTGTCAAACCGAATTTAATTTACTTTCCTGGAGTAAGTAATTGACATTGATAATACGGTATCACTAATCCAGTCTCTCAAAAGTATAAGAGACTCAATTTGTTTAGCGAATACTCATTATATGTATGTAAGTAGTTCAAATTCAATTTTTGAGTGAATATTCCTACATATGTACAGCTCAACCAATTTCGGACTGAAGCAAACCAAAACGAGTGCTTTCTATTTGGCCGAATTCGTTAATATTTTAACTTCCTAGTTAATTGGGACCAACTCACGTCTTTCATGTTACGTATTTAAATAAAAACATATTATTGTTTTGTTCATACATGTCAAAAGTTATTTATTTTCCTAATTTTTTGAGAAAAACAAAAAATATATGAAAATAAACATTTTATTTGTTAATATTTAATGACGAAAATTTGCTTTTCTAGTTTTATCTTGTGATTGTGACTTAAGAATTATGATTAAGCTGCTCGAGTATTGTTTTAGATTAAATTCACGTTGTGCACCTCGTCATTTATTTATTTAAATGATTTTTTTCTCTAATATCTACTTATTTAAGAAATGTTGTTGTAGTATGAAACCTTATTAACAATTTCAGCGGATTTACGGATTTGCACCTACCGCCCCAAAGTTCAATAAACTGTTGTTTTGGTTCGATAATGTTATCTTACATTTAATAACCATGAAAAGTTGTATGTTGTATTGGGGTCTTGCTTTTAAATGCGTTTTTTTAATGCCAGTATTGCATTTGTAGCACGATTGTAAACTACAATTTATATAACACTACTTTTTAAATTAAGTTTTTGTCGTTTAGTTGTAGTGAACGATAATGATGTTGTTGAGGTACGTATTCCTTGATTACTTAAACTAGTTATGTATGTTGTTTTTTCTACGATTTTTGCTTCATTATTCGTAGCATAATTCTAGTACAGTGGAAAATAATTTGCTTTATTTAAGATTGCCTTATCTAAATGTCAAATGCCTTCTTTTTAATGTCAGTGATTTCTGATGTTGTTCTGAGTTTGTAATTCTGTTATATTGCATTTTATTCAATTACTCGTATATTATTCAGAAGTATTTAAATGTATGGTTTTGCAGCCAATTTAATGAGCAAGTAGTTAAAGTTTAATTTTTTAAATGTTAAGAGCTAAAATTATTTTTTATTTATACCGAGTTTACATCATATAATATATATGTAGATACTTTAATAGTATAATATAGTTTACTAATAAAGTATAATACCTGTTCCCTTTACATCACAAGAGGTGTAAACTCATATTATAATACTTTATTACTTTAATATTTTTGAAAAGTGTGAATTTTGTTTTTAAATATGACAAATTTAATTTATTTTAAATTATTTCAAATTAAAATAATATAATATTTGAAATGCCTTTAAGTGTTACTGAAAAAAGGAACATACAAAACAAAATTTAAGTAGTATGGGGCATTTACATGTAGAAAATGGTTTCGTCTGCAAAATGAAACAGACATACTATTGACTTTTTGCACATGAGAGACAAGAAAAGAAATGTATCTATGCAAAATTTTGCAGAAGACGTTTTGAGCTGAAACCACTATAAAAATGAAAATGTTACCATAAAATATATTCGATCCGAGTGTTTTTATGGTAACAAGTTTTAAATTAACAAAAAAAAAGTTATTTTATATTCATAAATATGTTAAGGATTCATAATAAAAACAGACACCATAGATAAAAATGTAAATTTCACATTTGAATTACATAATTAAAAATAAATTAATAATAATCTTATAAAGAAAAATTATGGCATGACAATATGTTTGTTTCTTTCTCGCATAATGAATATTTTTATACAGCGGATGCTTCATAATTTACCTGTAAAAATACGCAGAAGGAAACAATTTTCTACATGTAAATGCCCCATTACACTCTTGGTATTTAAAATAGTGTTTACACCTCTCGACTAAAATGCCGTACCTTTATAGGAATTATACTTTAATAGCAAACAAGTAGGTTAAAGGTAATAAAATATTTTACTTCGGGTGTACGCCAACTTACTTTTTTGCTATCTACTTTAATTCTACTGATGTAAACGTGTATTAGTTTTTAGTTTTGTAGAAATAAGTAAAAAGTTTTAGTACCCCAATACTTTTAACTGTTTGAAAGTTTTAAGCATTTTTGTTAAAAAAATGCTATATGGTTTCGGTTTGCCGTCTGTCCGTCTGTGTCCACGATAACTTGAGAACGGATGACAATATCAACTTAATTTCTTCCTAAAAGTTCAAGCAATTCATGGGATAGGCCCTATAATTGATTTGGACATTTCTGTGTTTAGGGTGTTCGGAGATATGTAGGGTTTTGTTAATCCCCTCCTTAAAATTGATAGATTTTTTTTTTATTTTCTATTGTATTTTGGATTCATAGAACATGTGAATGTGGAATAAAACTATATCTCGTGCGGATGTGGGCTTGTGTGGGTGGTGTGATTATGGGGCGGCAGGAGTGGTGGTATGGGAGGTGGAGGGGTTGGGATGACGTGTTCTTGGGTTTGGTGTGGGAATTTGGGATTTGGTGGATGAGGGTTTGTGTAGGTGGTGTGTGTGTGTGTGTGTGTATGGGAGTGGGTATGAAGGTGTTAAAGAGAGACCTTTCCCGTCTTTTCTTTACATATTATGGCAGGATTTACAAATGTGGGTAGATATTTTCCTTTTCCTTAATCCTTACATTTCGTATGTAAAAATGTTTGTGTTTGTAAAAATAAAATTATTGGTAATACTTTATAATATTATCGGAAATCCCAATGCTATATTTTTTGTGTTTGGCTTTAACACGTAGGATTCATTTTGTTTCGGCCATTAAGTTATTTGTGTGCATTTAAAAATTTGTATGGAAAATGGATGCGACCGAAAGGAAACGATTTTATGTGCCTCGGGCTTTGACTTTAAAAGATGCAAATTATATTATATTAATTAGTTAAATCAATATTAAATTTGGGGGAAAATATTAAAATAGAAAATTAATATTAAAAACATTTTTTATAATAACAAAAATTTGAGTTATTTTAATTTTTCTTCCACGGATCATCATTTATATAAAACATACATCTGTATGCAACAACAAAATGGCCATATTTCACTATTGTAAACATTTAATTAATTTTATTAGACTTAGCTACGAAGAGAGCGGTACCTATTGTCCTTGGGCAGATTGTGGATGACAATAAGATTGAAACAAGGTTTGGTCAGTTTGAGTAGATCGAACTGAATGAATGAATTGAATCAGATGTAAATTGGAGCGAAGTTGGAGGATACATTGTATACGAAAACAACTCTTTCGACGAGGATGATAAATTTTTCGAGGCAGTCGCTGATACTCAGAAAAGCGAAGGCGCAAACAAGTATGTTTTCGATAAGACAGCACAAAATGCATAAAGAATCATATTTTAATGTCAAAATTTCTAATATCAAAAGCTGATTATTTTATAATTGTAGGAAAAATTAATTACTGACCATTGGCTATAATTTTACATATTTGGCGTAGATTATTCGTCATCCGCTTATAGACGACACTAAAAGCGAAGTGGCAGTCTTAATTCCTGATTATTTTTATGTATATATTTTACACACTTACCAGACAAATTTTTCAATTTATGTTTTTCGGGAATGACGCCGACTAGCTTGTACTGAGAAGAAAAAATATAATTACAAATGTAAATCCTTGTTCATAATCGGAGAAAAGAATAAAAAAGTGTCGATAAATTGCCTGAAAAAATTCTATTAATTAATTTGTCTCCTTGCATTTACAGGTGATACTCAACAAATTAGTAACTGACAGGGGAAAATGCTCAGAATCGGGCGAATAACGGTACTTATTTATTTAAAAATGAAATTTGAAATACATATTTACATTTGTAAATCCCGCCCATGTTAAGATCAAAGCAGTACGAACATCAAGTGAACGCGGTAAAAATATAATATTAGATAAGGTTAATAAATAAATAAAGGCATTTTATAATTAAAATACTTATTATTTATTTTTAATTAAGTAAAATGTTGTTTTTTCAATATTTCGCCAAGAGACAAAAAGTATGTTTTTGCCTGTCTGTTGCTTATTAACCTGTCTGTTTATTCTGGAGAGCATAAATCGTTCCCACAAGGCCACTATATTAGATTTAAAGATAGCCATATAACATAGATTTACATTTATTTACAATAATGTCTATTGTAGAGTTATTTATATTTGAATAAATGGTTCAACGATCCTTTTAAAATTGTTTTTATATTACATGTGCTCTGTTGTTGCGTTTTACGTTTTACGTCTTTCACTGTTTGACGTCATTTGTGTTTATTTTTTTTATTAAAACTGTGCTCGAAATTTTAAATGTTCAAAACCAAAATAGAGAAATCTCTTGTTTGAACTGGTACACGCACATTTGATGCGATCCTAACTTCCGTAGAGATTATATTGCACATCTCTATACATTTTAAAGCATGTCCAAGCACGTGCCACTTGCATAAAGATACACGTTGCACTGATAATTTTGCAGTTGAAACTATCATGCAATAAGTCAGAAGTGTAGTGGTTGTATTTATTCCTTCATGTATGGGACTCCACTGCTAATTCTTTTTTAACATTCATAATTAGTTACCGCCGTTGGGTTATATTTAACGTAAAGTACTGGTATTTTATTTCAAATAATGTTCATGTTTAATTTTGAAAAGTAAGAATTTGTTGTCTGACAGCAGATAAAATTCCTGTTTTATATCAAAAGATTATACACTGTTTACAATTCCTTCTGAATATTTGCTAATTGACTTGTACTTCAGCTTTTTCTAATTTATTTTCAAAATAGACGATGCCTATATTCACATCGTTATGCTGCGAGAAGTTTCAATTTAGAATTAGAACTGTGGATCTTGGGGTTCTTGTTCAGGGACCTTTAACGAATTTACCAAAACTCCTTGGCAAATACTTAAGATTCGTCTAAAGGTTTAAAAATTGAACTGCACTTTTTTTTACGTTTAGCTTCGGAAAAACCAACAGTATATTTTTTGTTTTTAGTTTTAGTTTTAGTTTTGCATTATCTTTTGAGTGACTTAAGCACGAAGTAGATAAGATTCGTTTCGTTCCGGCCATTAAGTTTTTTTGTATGAAAAACATGAACATAGTTTATTTAAAAATTTCTATGGAAAATGGACGGGACCGAAAGGAAACGATTTGTATGTGCCTCTGGCTTTTGATGTGTATTATTGATTTTAAGAGGCAAATTATATTATATTACCTAATTAGTTAAATCTGTATTAAATTTGGGGACCTCTAGCAGATGGCAAAACTAGACGGATCAAAAATGAACAATAGTTGATTACAATGTTTAGGTTTAACTATTTATTACTTGTTACTGCAATCTCTGAATGATTTAGTTCGTCATCGATAATGTGCGACCTGTTAGTATTATTATAAGCGCTTTAAATTTTTGGTACAAGGCGTATTTAATGTCAAGTGTATCGTGATAAATGTTTTGCAATATTGTATTAAAATTAGCTTTCGTTTTGCCCCTTGATGATTTAATAGGTCGTTATCATCATTGATTTGTTATCTTTTCAAATCAATAAATGACTATATCAGTAATTAATTACCATTGTTGTCTACGTATTTTTTCTGTTTCTTTATTATCTTACATGGCACACCTTCTTTAATTTTTGATTATCATTTTAAGATATATATTAATAAACTAAACTGTAACGAATCAGCCTCAATTTCGATTATCTTTTTTATCATTGTCTACGTTTACCATACAAAAGTTGATCATACCCATAAATGTAGTGTGAAAACTATAGCTACTTGTGTGTCACGAGAAGTCGTCTCCATGGGAGAAATCTTGGGATGGGAAAAAGCTGGGAAAATGGGTTCCGCATAAACTGAATGAAAGGCAACAGGAAAATAGAAAAACCACTTGCGAAATGTTGCTCGCCAGATACAAAAGAAAGTCATTTCTTCATAGAATTGTGACTGGCGATGAAAAATAGATCCATTTTGTGAATCCAACGCGCAAAATGTTGGGTTGATGCAAGACAACCATCGACGTCGACTGCAAGGCCAAATCGCTTCGGATGGAAGACAATGCTCTGTACTTGGTGGGATCAGAAAAGTGTGATTTATTTTTAGTTGCTGAAACTTGTATGCGTATTTTGTTCGAAATCTGTGACTTGAGAGTGGGAGTTTTGCTGTTGTTTCATAACCGCACGGGGTGTAAATCTTAAATTTTATTATTATTTACAGCAAACAAATATAAAATTCGTTTTGTCCATCTAATAAGTTTGCGAAACAGTAGTAAAACTCCCAACTCTCAAGTCTCATTTTTTGAGCAAAATCCAAACTCTAGTGGAACCGTAAATACTGAGCTTTGCATGTTAAACGACCAGGGGCGGTATTCTTGAAATCGGTGGAAAGTTCCCCAATCGGAATACAATTCGCTTTCAAATTCTCTATATTATTCGAATTTTTCGCCAGCTACTTTGATTATTTTTTGAAATTTGTTTTCAAGTTTACTAACATTTGTCTCCCTACTAAAGGAATAACTTCTATGTTTCTTAATTTAAAAAGAAAACGAATTTTAAAAAATGATTAACGTAGCCGGAGAAATAATTGACTAGTATATTGAATTTTAAGGCAAATTGTATTCCGATGGGGGAAATTTCCACCGATTTGAAGAATACGGCTCCAGAATACGATAAAAGGCAAGTGATTTTACTTTATGATAATACACCATCACACAAAGCAAATCGGGTCAACGTTGGAAGCACTTAATTAGGAAATACTTTCACTCGCTAGACTTGACTCGTCCGATTATCACTTATTTGCACCTCAATTCCTACGAAAATGCATCGATAACTGGTTTACCTCAAAAGAAGAACAGTTTTTTGGCCTGGCATCCACGTATTACCAGAAAGATGGGAAAAATATATAACTAGTAATGATCAATACTTTGAATAAAATAATATCATTATCATACGATGAACGTGTACTTTTTACTAAAAAAAGTTCCGGTATCATATTTACACACCTGGTAAGACGAAACTATAATAAAGACAAAACAGACACTTATTTTTTGTAAACTAGTACAAAATATGTTGATATTATTTTTGTATCTAGTTTATAAAACGCGTGTTCACCAGAATGACGAGTGAAGCGATTACTCGACCGAGTACGTATTTAAGACAAGCAATGCGTACAACAATGCGATTTTTCTATTACGTTTTTCTAATGTTCACCTTGATGAAAGAAAGGGTCATACGTGACGCATATGTGTCAGATTTTCCGTTTTTTCTTCTAACATCTATTGACTGTTAAAGTTGGGAAGCAGAAAATACACAGGTTATTTCCAGCATTGGGCGGTTTCAGATCCGCCAACTGTTGGCAACAAGTTACGTAAAATCAACATGTTCATTTTTGAAGCTCAACCGATACATTATAATTCATACGGCAATACTGTTGAGCTAAATGTTACTTTTCCATCGGAGTTTCACGTCGATACATTTAGGTGTCATAATTTTCATATAGAAGGCTATTTAATTAAAAAATTGTATCGCACAAAATTATTAAAAATTTTAATTAATAATTAATATTATACTAAAGAGTTCAACATTTTATATGCAATAAAAATTTTGTTCTTAAAACAAATTTCGAAACAAATTGACAATAATTGTCAATCGAATGCATTCAAGTTATTACACCGCCTCTCCACCTGACATAATTGTCTGCCATAAGATAAATATTTTTTTTTTTTTTTTTTTTTTATATTTCATTTGCTAAGGTCTGAATCGAAATCCACACGACCAATATTTTTAATTAATGTTTACATGTTTGAAATTCAATATATAAAAAGAATAAAATTATGATTTGTTGTAAATTTGTAGTTTGTCCTTCACACTGATCTTCCTTGAAGAATTGTATGTTTGTTGTTCGTTGTATTTATGATTTGTTATTATAAGTTGTTTCCTATTTCCTTTAGGTAGTCGCATAGAATCTTGTAGTGATTGACATTCTCCGATTTGAGTATATCTATTAATTTGGTGTTTAGTAATAATGCATATTTACTTCTTGTCTGATCGTATTTTGTACATTTTTCTATTATGTGCTCGTTGTCTTCCAGTGTGTTGCATACTTCACATATGTTGTTGTCTTCTATTTTCATTAGGTGTTTAAATTTTTTGTTTTTAGCGTGTCCCGATCTCAGTCTATTAATTTGTCTTATATTGTAGGCGCTTAGACTTGAGTTATGATACCATGGTTTAGTTGGAGGTGTTATATTGATAGTTTTGTTGTATTTTCCAACTGTTGTTGTCCATTCGTTGTATTTTATTTGCCATTCTTTATTTATTGTTTCTTTTATTATTTGATACGAGTCCTTTAAGGTTATTGGGTTGTTTATTATTTCGTTAGGATCTTCTATTGCTTCTTTAGCTAGTTTATCTGCTCTCTCATTTTCTTTTATTCCTAAGTGTCCCGGTATCCATTGTATAATTATTTTGACATTTTTTCCCCTTATCATGTCAAATATTTGTTGTTCGTAAAATTTGTATTTTCTCTCTTCGTTAGCTCGTTTTATTGAGGTGCAGCTGCTCTTTGAGTCTGTGAATATTATCATCTTTTCTATACCCATTACTATAGCTTTCTCGATTGCGGTTTTTATTGCTAAAGTTTCTATCGTTTTGATTGATGCTTGGTTTTTTAGTTGTAGTTTTATCTCTATTTCTGAGTTTTTGAAATAAATTCCAATTCCTCCTTGTTCTCTTGTTAGTGACCCATCTGTATATATTTCTACATATTCCTTGTATTTGTTCCGTATTTCGTTGTGGTGTGCTCTTGCAATCATTTCGTTTAGGGTATCTTTCCTTATTTCTTTTGTTAATACTTCCTGAACTAAGATGTTTTCGGTTTTTTCCAAACCATGCTTTGTGGTTGTTCTATTTCACGTAGAAATTCATACTCTAGGTATAGGTTGGACAGTTTTTTTATAGAGGAGTTGTTTTTTATTCTTTTTCCGATATCACTATTCTTTTGTAGATGTTTGGCTATATACTTTAGTGTTGTGGCCTTATTGTCGAGTTCTGCCGGTAGTATTGCTGTTTCCGCCAGTAAGGTGGGGATTGGTGTAGTTTTTAGCATACCTGTACAGATACGCAGGTATTGGTTTATTATTTTTTGTTTTATTTTTATGCTGTTTTTTATGTTTGTGGGTGTTATTATATCTGCATATTTTGTTCTCGATTGTATTATAGCTTTATATACATTGGCAACTAGGTGTGGGTGTGCTCCACTATTTTTATATGTTATTGTTTTTAATAAATTTGTTGCGTTGATTATTTCTTTTTCAATTATTTTATAATGTGGCAGTAGTGATATTTTATTGCTTATTGTTACACCCAGTAGTCTCATAGTTCTTTCCTCTTTGATGATTATATTGTTGAGGATCGGTTGAAAATTCGTAGGTTTGTTCTTGAATAATCTCATGAAAGAGCATTTGTTTGGGTTTAATTTTAGATCTATTTTGTTTAGACCTTCCTTTAGATCTCTTAGCGATTTTTTAGCTGTTGTTTGTGCTTCTATTTCTGTTTTCCCTGTTATTAGCATCACTATATCGTCTGCGAATTGATAAATGTTGTTGTTATTGTTTACTATATTATGGAGTTCCCTGGTGTATATGTTGAATAGACATGGGCTTAAGCTGCTGCCTTGTGGTAATCCCTTGTTAGTGATTTGTTTTATTGTTGAAGTTTCATTATTGTAGATTATTACTCTATTCGTTAGGAATTGATATATCCAATTTGTGATATGGTTTGGTGTATTTATTTTAATTAGTTTATCTATTTTTTGTTTACGTGATCGAAAGCTTTTGATATATCGGTCGTTATTATTATTATTCTTTTATTATTATGTTTTTCTGATGCTATTTTACTGAAGAGGTCTATGAAGTAATCCATAATATTTATATTTTTTCTAAAACCATATGTTTTTTTTGGTAATATATTATTGTTTTCTAAGTGTTGATTTAATTCCTCTAGAATCATTTTGTTATATATTTTCGAAAATGTGCTGAGTAGGCTTATTGGTCTATAATTTTCCGTTTCATATTCATCTTTATTAGGTTTTTTAATAGCTATTATTTTCGTAATTTTCCAATTTTCTGGATATATTTGGTTTTTATAGATGTTATTTAGATGACTTATTATAATGTTTGTTAACTTCGGGTTTATTTCTATTATGTTTTGTATGGTTTTATATGATATTTTATTTTCTCCAGGTGCTGTATTTTGTTTTTGTTTTATTATTTTATTAATTATTTCATTATTGAATATTTTTTCTGTCCTTCCAGTATTTACGCAGGGTAATCTTATTGTTTCGATTGTTTCTGGGAAGTTCTCATTTATAAATTTTTCTGCCATATCATATTCCCCTAATGATTGAATCCTTTATTTCCTTTCTTATTTCTTAGTTTATTAATTTTGTGCCAAAGCTGTTTCGTATTTATTTCCCTGTTTATGGTGTTAATAAAATTTTCCCATGAATTCTTTTTTGCTATTTTTATCTCTCGTTTTAGTACTGCTATTGATCTGAGTAGTTCTGTAGCCGTGTGAAGATTCTTATGTCTATTATAGCATTTTTGTTTTCCGGTTTTTATGTTCCATAATCTTTGAACATGATCGTTCCACCATGGTTTTGGGTTATTGTTTTGATTTATGGTTATGATTTTTGTGTTTGTTTCTATGATTTCTTCTATTTTGGATTCTATATTTACTAGGTTATTGTCTTCCTGAATTTCTGATATTTCTTTTATTACATTTTTCCAATTGGTGTTTTCCTTTTTCATGTATTTGTTTACGTTTACTTTTATTATGATTGGCAGATGGTCAGATCCTATGTTATCCTCTTTGCAGTCCCATTCGAGTTTATTGTATATATCGGTTGTGCATAGGGTGATGTCTATCGCTGATGTTGTATGTAATCTTAAATTTTGTCTAGTGTGTTTTCCAGTGTTTAATAGAATCATGGTGCTTTTGATTATTATTTCTGCTATTATTTTACCCAGTTTGATTTCATTAGTTATTTGATCCCATAGACTACTATGGGCATTGATATCTCCTGCTAGGATTGTTTTATTGTTGCTTTCTGCTTTTTTTATTAATTTTTTGAAATCTATAATTTGCACATTTGTGTTACCGTTTGGGGGGTTGTAGAAAGCGATCAAATACATTTCTTCCTTTCTATATTTTATTTTTTTTTGTTCTGCCTTAATATGTGTGATGTTTATATTTAGGTGGACTTGTTTGGCTCCAATGCTGTTTCTTATTAGAAATCCTACTCCTCCATATCCCGTGTCTCTGTTTCTTGTTATAAGTTTATATTTAGGTATTCGTGGTATATTGTTCTCATGTGTCCAGGTTTCATTTAGTATTACTATGTCTATTTCTTCTTTTTCTATATACATTTTTAATAGGTTGATGTTACTGTTTAGACTTCTTATGTTTATTTGTAGTATTTTTATACTACTTTCCATTTATTTTGTTTTTATATTATTTACTAACTCTTTTAGTTCAATGGTTAGTAGATCTGGAATATCGTATCTTTTATCACTTAGACGAATGAATTTCTCCAAGGTGTGTTGTAATTCTAGTATTCTTTCTCTTTGTACTTTAAGAATTAATTCCTGTCTTTGCGTTGTATCAGTCCAGATATTCATTGTGTTTTTTGTGTTTGTATTTATTTGTGGGAAGCCATTAATATCCTGGTTGAGCAGTTTGTTTCGTGGGTATAGTGCCGCTAGGGTTTCTCTGTATGATGTTTTGTTTTTTATCATATGGATTTGGATTTGTGTTTGTTTTTTCTTTTCTTGGCAGTTTCTTGAGTTTGTATAATGCTCTATTCCTACACAGAATTTGCATTCTGGGTTTTCCTGGCATTCGTGTTGTTTGTCCATTTTTTTAGGTTTTGCACACTTAGCGCATCTTGTTATTTTTGATCGACAAAACATTTTTATGTGCCCATAGCTTAGACAGGATGCACAGAATTTTAATTTCGGTATGTAGGTCGCAGTTTTTATTTTTACATCGTAAAATAAGATTTCTTTTGGTAATTCACTTGCTCTTATTTCCAGTTTTAAAATGTTCGTATTTTTTAGGGTTTTGTTTACTCGGTCCCATGTTTTGATTATTTCCTCATTTGTGATCGGAAACTCGCATGTTATATTTTCTTTTATTTCTTTTAATTCAAATTCGCCTATTAGTCCTCTGACCACACCTTCCACATGTGTATAAGTTTTCGGGATGAAGGCGTTGTATTCTTTTTCGGTTAAAATTTTATTAATTGGATCGTCTTTCCTTATACATTTATTTGCTTTGTCAAAAGTTTCGAATTCTATTCTGGCCATATTTTTATTTATTTCAATGATGCTTTTGGTTTTTATGTTGTTTTCTTTGAAAATTCTTGCAAGAATCACTGAAATCATGTACTTTGATGTGTTCGACTTTATTAATACATAGAATGGTCCCTTATCAGTGTTAATATATTTGTTATCTGGTTTCTGTTGTATGGTTGGTTGACTTGTGGCCTCATCCAGTTTGCTTTTGTTAGTTTCCTCCCCTTCATTTGTTTCCATTTTGTCACTCAGTTTATTTTCTTTGTTAATATTTGTTTTTTTATTTGGGGTGATTTTCTTCATTTTTTCTTCGATAGAAATTTCCGATTTATTTAATTTTCTTTTTAATTTCTTATCATTAAAATTGTAGCCTTTAAAATCATCGTCGGATGTTTCTTCGTCCATATTTATGGGACGGCTTGGGCTGCCGCCATTACCTATTTTGGCTTGTTCACTAATTTTACACTTTTTTGGTTTATTCAATATCTTTTTACGTTTTATTAATTTATCTTTTATTAAATTTCTATTGTTTTTTATCAAGTTAATTTCACTTTTTATTATATTTTTTAGTTTCACTTTTGTAATTTTTTATAATTTTTCTATTAGGAAAATTTTATACGCACACACAAAAATTGAACTCTCTTGTTTCGCGTCGATAACTTAAGATAAATATAACTGGTATACAAAATAATAAAAATGGCGTAAAGTGTGGTAAACGTACCATAGATTTGACGTTTCAAAGTCATTTGTGTTATGGTATTCAAAAGCTTCGCTTGTTTTATTATATTAATGTGAAAATCTATTTACTTTTCCAAATCATTGTGAAATTTATGGTTCAAATAGAACAAAATATCAAAATTGATGTGATTTTATGTATGTATTAAATAGGATTTTGAAGTTTAAAAATGGCACGTCAAAACAACATCAATTGTGCACTCCACTATACGAAATTATATGTATAGTATATATTTTCGAACGAATAATCGTCATATATTTATTAATGAACGATTAAAATATATTTCAATTAAATTTAAAACACATGCTTTAATGTATTAGTAATTTAACACACCGTAAAGTGTGGTAAACGTACCATAGATTTGACGTTTCAAAGTCATTTGTGTTATGGTATTCAAAAGCTTCGCTTGTTTTATTATATTAATGTGAAAATCTATTTACTTTTCCAAATCATTGTGAAATTTATGGTTCAAATAGAACAAAAAATCAAAATTGATGTGATTTTATGTATGTATTAAATAGGATTTTGAAGTTTAAAAATGGCACGTCAAAACAACATCAATTGTGCACTCCACTATACGAAATTATATGTATAGTATATATTTTCGAACGAATAATCGTCATATATTTATTAATGAACGATTAAAATATATTTCAATTAAATTTAAAACACATGCTTTAATGTATTAGTAATTTAACACACCAATTGACGTTTCTACAAAAATTGACGTTTCGTTTTGTATTGGTATTTCTCCATCAAAAAAAAAAAATTACGAAAAAATTTACATTTTTTAAAATTGATGTAGATCAAAAAAAATTGATTTTTTCTGTCAAATAGAACAAAATTTTTGATGTACATCAATTTTTTTTTTGCCGAATTTTGGTAAATAGAATTTCACATTAAAATCTATTATGAAAATGCTCTATACAGTTCTATGAGTTTTAATACTACTTGTTTTCAACTCGATGTCACAATTAAATTAAGTTTACTATAGAGAACTGTTTGTAGATCTGACGGGACAAAAATTAAGCTGATTGGGTCTATTTTTGTATGCTAATTTTTATTTTCATAAAGTAGGCCGTGCTAAAATTTCATGTAAAAAAAGACTCAATCAGCTTATTTTTAATGTGCTAGATGTCACTACTCCGGACATTTATAGTTCTCAATATATAAATATAATAATCAAGTCGTCATAGTCAATATATGTGGCCCTATTCGGGCTTTCCCTGGGAATAGGGAATTGGGAAAAATATTTTCATAGCATTTTTGTCTAAATTTTATTTTTCTGGCCTATTGAGGGAATAAGTTTGGTGTAAATATTTTGGGAACAAAGTTAAATGGGAAAATATTTTTCCTATAAAAATTTTGTGGAACAAAAGTTTCCCGATTAACTGTGTTTTAACAATTTTTGCACTAAACTTATTCCTTCAGTAGGCCAGAAAAATAAAATTTAAACCAAAATGCTATGAAAATATTTTTCCCAATTCCCTATTCCCAGGGAAAGCCCGAATAGGGCCAGTATACAAAACAATTTAGACATCTCGGTAGAAAATGATTGTACGAAATATGTAAACTAGATGCAAATTTGCGTCTCCACGTACAACTGTTCGAATTTTAGTGGTATAACTTGATTTTAATGGCAGGTGGAGAGCTTGTGTTATGTTGGCATAACATATATAATAAGATGTGATATTGATAGGTAGCGATATCATGTTGACGGACCTGAAAGTGCCCATTGAATATTAGAAAGTGTAGTAAATGTTTGAATCTGGTGCCTAAAATGCTCTTCGCGCTTGAATAAAGAACTTTCAATATCGTGCAAATAACAATCCTTTTAGTCACATATACAAAAATAGCTATTGTTTGAATACTATTTTGATTTTGATTTCACGTACACTATCGCTCATAAGTATTTAGGCACCCCTTTTTTCATGTATTATTGATACAGTATTATGTTTACGAAACAACATTTGAATAAAATGAAATACTTGTCTGAAACGCAGTTTCATTATATAACCTACCTGCGCTTGGTTGGATTGACGTAAACCGTTTATTACGGTACAATTACAATAATAGTCTGTAGAAATTTCCAGAAAAATTTATCAGTCTGGTTTATTCTAGGTAATGTTGATGTTTAAACTATTTTTTTGAAAAGATTTCAGTTAAATGAGTGAAATACGATCAGTTGCAGTTTGATATTTACACTGCTAACATCGTAAGCGAAATATCGAGTAACAATTATTTAAAATGCCTCTAAGAAAAGAACCAAGTACTGAAACACGTGCGCTTATAATAGCTTACCATACAGCTGGCATAAATAATTGACAGATTGCCACAATTATGAAATTAGACCACGCTACGGTCGATTGTATTGTTAAAAAATATCGGGAAAGTGAGTTTTTTTATAAACGTTTCCTGACCCGCATACACAATTGTGTACATCAATTTCGATTACGACAACCGAATATGTCAAACATAGAATTATGTATAAATTGAAGACCAGCATAAACATTTGTGCATAGACGTAATTTTGTTTTCGTCCGAACAATAACACTAGAAAAATAATAAAATAACATATATGTTACCAAAAACAAATAATTAATATGTTATTATTTATATATTACCAAAGTACGAGTATAATCCTTTTTTCAAAAAGAATTCCGATTTAACTAAAATCCATTAAAATCCGGAAGACAGTACAACCTGTCATTATTTACATACACATTTGCGTACAGTGGGCTTAAATTGTAGCATACAATTTTTTTTTGAACTCGAAAGGGATAAAAGACGTAGTAGAAGACCAAGGGCGACAACATCTGTAGATGATCATAGAATAGTGATTACTAGCAAGATGAATACACAAAACAGCCCTAGAAATAACCGCAGAATTAAATGTAGATCACCCAAAACTAGTTAGTGTTTCTACGGTTGAACGTCGTCCACAGGAATCCGGACTTCAAGGCCGTGTTACTATTGAAAAAAACCATTACTAGTAAACAAAATAAACAAAAGCGACTTAAATGGGCCCGTGAACACCAACATTGGACGATAGAAGATTGGAACAAAGTTTTATGGATGGATGAGTCCAAATTTGAATTTTCGGTACCCTAAGACGAATATTCGTGAGAAGATCTGTAGGTGAACGGGCCAGTAAAAAGTGTATTGCCGCTACCGTAAAGCATGGAGATAGTTCAGTGATGATTTGGGACTATGTTGCTGATACTAGTGTAGGCGACGTTGTGAAAATTGACGGAATACTAAGAAAAGAAGGTACCGATAAATTTTAGAGAATCACTCAATACCTTCAGGAATTCGACTTTTGGGTCAAATTTTTATCTTTCAACAAGATAATAATCCAAAACATTCATCTAAATTATGTAAAGGCTATCATCACCATTTAGAGGATGAAGGAACGAATAAAATTATGGAATGGCCTCTCCAGATCCCTGACTTGAACCCTATTGAGTTACTGTAGGAAGAATTGGACCGGGAAGTAAAGCAAGCTCCAACATCAGCTACTGTTATGTGGAACAAACTTCAATCAATTTGGAACTCAATAACGCCAGAAACTCTGGCAAAAGTTATTGCGAGAATGTTTCGACTGTGCGCTGCGATTGTTCGAAGGTCACATAGAGAGGTCACATTGTAGAGAAGGTCACATAAGTGAGAGTAAAAGTTAAATTGAGCATTTTAATTTTGACATTTATTTAGTATAATACCATTAATATATGTGTATGTACCTAAAAAATAAATATTTTCACATTTTTACAGAGTTTTTATATGTTTTATGCTGTTCTTGACAGTGCCTAAACACTTTTGAGCGGTAGTGTATGTGGCTTAATTTGTACATTAGAGCGTAAAGTAATTTTATCTAGGATCTTATAATACCTATTATTAAAATGTTGGATTATTATTTTACTGATATTAATCGCTATCAGCAGTGATTAACATTATTTACTACTAAAGGTGTTTTCCAAACATCGATTTATTACGGACTTATCTTAAATAAGTCCGTCTAGTCATTTCAATTAATTGTATTCTTATTTGTGACGTATAACAATTTTATTATATGAAATGGTTATTTGATTATATGAAAGAAAAAAATTCTTTGTGCTTGCATAAAGCAAAATATACATAAGAGGACTCATGTAGAGATTCCGAGGTTAATCTATTTTACTTTTGGCAATCTGTATCAGCCTAACAAGAACAATGAACTATAAAATAACTATGACGATATGTTTATAAGGTAGGAATATATGGATTAAATAATGTAAAAAATTAAATTTGTGTATATAAGTATAATAAAAGTATAAAACAAGATTAGCCTCGGAAAAACCTGCTTATAAAATTTGCACTACTTGATTTCTCTTATATATTTATTGCTCGATGGTGCTTTTTACTAGATTTCAAAATATAAACTGCATATATTACAATTAGTCAAGTACATTTAAGAGATATTTCTCTACAGACATATTTATCCAAACAAGTTTCCTCGCGAGATGACTTATGCTTGGTTCACGTATGCGATGATTCGCTAATCAAGCCAATCTTCGGGCGGGGAAATTTGTATATGTTTTCAATGATTTAATTTTTCTATGATTCGCGAATCATTTTTGATCGCATATGTGAACCAAGCATTAGTTGAATAAGTTGTTGTCCACAAATAAGCCGGTGTTTGGACATCAGCCTAAGTGTGAGTGTGATACATGAATAAAAAATGTCTGCTATCAATTGATTTATATTATCCATACTCTGTGCATAAGAAAATGATTTTGTGTTCTATAATTTTGTCTGTCTATAATTTGTTCGTAAAATTCTTTGTGAAATTTTTCTTAAAACAATTTTTGGAGTGTGCTGTATTATTTTTTACGCTTGAATATTCATTGAGAGCAATCATTCCATAAAATTTCATCAAATCGAGACTACAAAGCACATCACAATACACGAGATACTAGGGTAGGGACTGATAGTTGTAGCATATATTATAAAGTATATATATACGCTACTAAGTGGACCAAAAAAATATTAGACTCTACCCTTATTGAATGTAAAAAAGTTCAGTGCACAATTTTTTTCACTACTACATTCTACCCTTTTCCATTCAAATCAAGGTTAAAAAAAACGGTCGAAATTTTTCCATAGAAAAATCGGGTTATGTCCCTTCTGTTTGTATTATATATTCTGTGGTTGTAGTACAGCAATATTCGTTCATAAAAATATATATTTTACTTTCCAACTCTGTCATAATTTGGTATAAAATCAAAATAAGGTTCTTTTTGATGGTTTTAAAGTTGTGCACGTTTTATCACGATTTTATTTATTTTATTTTGAATAAATGAGAAATTCGTTCTTTTGTTATTGTGATAATTTGTATTACCTAATACCTATATTAATTTTACATCAAGTACTAGTTTCATGCATTCGCTCGTTGTCAAGTTTAACTATTCTCAATGCTACGATTCTGAATGCTCGAAACTAATACTTTATATAAAATTCATACAATATTATCACAAAAAGAAAAGAACAAAATTCTCGTTTATTCAAAATAAAATATACAAAGCAAAATATTAATAAAAAATATTAATCTAAAATATTAATTGTATATCTACAGGAAAATATAAACCGTCATCAAATATTATATATATGAAATAAAACATATAAAAACATATTTTATTTCAGTTTTTTACTTTTCTTAAAATATTTTGAAAATGAATTAATCCACTAACTGCCAAATTTTTTTAGTTAAATTTTTTGGGTTAGTTCTGGTGATCTGGACCTTTAAAGTTAACTACTAAATCAATTTTTTGATAAACATTGAAATTTGAAAAAAACAAGAGATTTTTCGCAAAGCTCCATCGTGGCGGTTATAATGAAAAACTAACAATATTATTTAAATTCAATACTTCATATATTTCAATATATATTTCAGATAATTTTCAATGTTTCAAATTTAATTGTGCCATTCAACGATACACTCCACATGTAATCCAACATTACATTTAGAACATTGCTTCTGTACGTTGGTTTTGCAAACTGCACATTTCCTTTGCTTTCCTTCGGTTGTTCATTCAAGATAATGGTCTAATGGGTTTTTTCTTACAGATTCTGGGATGCGCTTGATTGTCAATTTTTGTAGAAAAGGTCTCCCTGAGTTCTTTGGGTTGGACAATGATGTTGTTGAAAGGTAAGTTCTCGCGATATTTCTCCTACATTCTAAAAGCGGTTTGCGCTCATTTGCAAGGCAATATAGAGTATACGCGTTTACTACAGTCATATCTATCATGTTGGTAAAAATTGAAAAACACCACTTCTTTCCTCGGATTTTTATTCTGTATTTATTGATGTACCAACCTAATTTGTCAAACCCGCCTATGTATTTATGGTACTGATCAATACAGAAAGGTTGCGGAATTTTCTTTTGTTTTTTCTCAGTTTTTGACCATTTGATTACTTTTTGTAAAGGAAGGAAGGTCTGATGATTTGACAGTACTTTTACACAATTGTTGTCTTTCCAGATTATTCCAAATATATATCGTTTTTTACATCCAATTTATAATCAATTGCGCCACGATGTTCCGTTTTCATTTCATTATCTGTCTTTATAGAACATTTGTTCATTCTGTTATATCTAGCAGTACTGGTAGCTGCAATATTTCGATCCTTGAGCATTTTAATCAACTCAAAGCTGGTGAAGCAGTTATCGAAATAAAAAACATGATTAGATGAGTTCGTCATTTTGCTTTACTTTATGTAGGTCCGTATGAAAGCAATAAGCGGTCTCCGCACAACACATTGTCCATTGCTTGAAGCCAAACCGCACTGGCTTGCCCCATATAAACAGTTTCTAGTAATTATGGCCATAATACCGAAACATTTGCTCATGTTTTTCGAAAACACTCCAAATTTCAGGAATTGTTTATTCAATTTATCAATTAGCGGGGCAATCTTGAAAGCTTTGTCCACCTGTTTATTATTATTAAATTCTGCATTATCATTGAAACGAAGATTTCTTTTTATTTCGAGATACCTATTTCTAGACATATTTTTTCTGACTGCCAGACATACATACTCCTCATCTTCAAACCAATACATTTATATTTGCGGTAATGAGCGATAACCGGTTAACAATAGAAATCCCAAAAACTTTCTCAAACAAGCTGTCGTCATTGTAAAACCGTATCTGTAATTTTGCATAGCATAGGCGATACTTTGATTTACCATATACGTCATAATATCTTCATCGAACAGGGTTTCGACCACTTGTACAGATGATTTTCTTTTTAAAATTTCCTTTATATATTCTCGAGATGCCAATATTTCGTCATGTTGCCTAATTAGATTCTGGAAATCGGGCCTTGTTCTTTTCCATTTTGAGCTTATTTGCGTTTTTTTCTTTGTAATTTTCTGACGTTTTGAAGGTGAATTGTCAGATTCAGGTTGTTCAGTTGCAGACGGCGCTGACATTGCGGCAGAATGAAGTTCTAATCTTCAAGGTACGAGGGCAAATCAAAAAGTCTTGCAATATCATATGAAAAAAAAGAGTGAGTGAGGCAGCAATATTTTTATTTTTCGACATAATCTCCATTAAGGTTTATACATTTGTCACATCGATCAATTAACTTGCCTAAACCCTCTAAAAAAAAGATTTCTTTTGCTCCATAAAATATTCATTTACAAGAGACTGTACTTCATAGTCACTGGAAAATTTCCGGCCCCTGTGTTTTTTTCAAATTGGGAAACAGAAAGTAGTCACTGGGTCCAAGTCTGGACTGTATGGTGGATGCGGAATTTCCACGAAGCCGCAGTCCTTTAATGCAGCTTCAGCAATATTAGCCTTGTGCACTGGTGCATTGTCGTGAAGAAGCAAGATTTTTTTTCCTAACTTTCCTTGGCCGTTTTTCCCGGATCGCTTTTTTCAATTTTCGCAAAACCTCTGCGTAATATATGCCTGTGATTGTGGTTTTCGGTGGCATATAGTCGATTATCAAAATTCCTTCAGCATCCCAAAAAATTGTTGCCAAAACGTTACCAGCAGACGGTTCAGTTTTGAATTTCTTTGGTGGTGGTTCACTACGTTTAATCCATTGCATCGATTCTTGTTTGGAATTTCCGGGTCCCAGTGATGAAGCCATGTTCCATCGCCTGTTACTATGTTATCCAAGAAATTTTCTGGATCTTCTTTGTACATATCTAAAATCGCCTTAGAAGTTTGAACACGCATTTTTTTTGTTGTTCTGCATTCAACTAACGGGGAACCCATCGCGCACTTACTTTCGACATGTGAAGGTGGTCATGTAATATAGTATATATGGTACCGTATGAAAGAGAAAGTCTCCACGCTAACCGCGGAACAGAAATACGCCGGTCCTCCAATACAATAGATTCGGCCAAAATTACGTTTTCATGGCTAATAGCATCTGCTGGCCGACCCGAGCGGTTGTCGTCTTCTAATGACTCCCGACCACTTTTGAATAATTTTACCCACCTTGTTACTGTGGCATATGATGGTGCAGATTCGCCGTAAACTTTTGATATATAGTTGAATATATAAATTGCTCTTTTTTCTCATATGATATTGCAAGACTTTTTGATATACCCTCGTACGTCCTTTACATAAATATCATCCAAAACATCGTCATCAATGTCTTTCTTCATCCGATTGAATATCGACATTGTATGGTGGAAGCTCAACTATATCTAAAGGAATATTATCATCGTCTGTCTGATTCAATCATGCGCTATTTTGGTTTCGTCGATTCCGTTCCTGTAATTTTGATGTCAAAGATGCACCACGCACTGGAAGGCCTATCGTCAAAACTGTCGATAAAATCCTGGATATTATCGAAGTAGACCGACATTCGAGTTGTCGCAGCATCGCCCAGAAGATGAAGATCGACCACAAAACAGTTTTAAGCCATTTGCATAAAGCTGTCTTCAAAAAGAACTTCGATGATGGGTGGCGACGAGTTGACGCAAAAAAACTTGATGGACTGTGTTTCCATCTGCGAATCCTTTGCCAAACAGGCCGAAATCGAGCCATTTCTGAAGCGGATGGTGACTCGCGACGATAAATGGGTAACATATGGCAATGTCAAGCCGAAATGATCATGATCGAAGGCGGGCGGAGTGGCCCAAATGCTGGCCAAAAAAGGATTGACGAACAGGAAGGTTTTGCTATGTTCTATGTGTTTGGTGGAATTGGAGGGGAATCACCTACTATGAGCGTTTGCCCAATGGCTGAACGGTCAATGCGGGCCTTTACTGCCAGCAATTGAACCGAGTGAAGGCGGCAATCGACCAGAAGCGGCCAGAATTAGCCAATAGAATCGTGTTCCACCAGTGGCACTATTCTGGTAATTCCCTGGGAATAGGGAATTGGGGAAAGATTTTATATGTAATTTCTATTTAAAATGTTTTTTCCGGCCTACTGAGGAAAAAAGTTTGATGTAAAATTAAATGTAAATTGGGAATAATTTTTCCATATCTAAATTGGTAGGGAAAATTATTCCCAATTAACTTTGTTTTCAAAAAAATTAACACTAGCTTTTTACCTCAGTATGCCAGAAAAAAACATTTTAAATACAAATTACAAATAAAATCTTTCCCCAATTCCCTATTCCCAGGGAATTACCAGAATAGTGCCACAGGACAACGCCACTCCTCACAAGTCCAAAATGACCCGCCAGAAGGGAGCTTGGATTGGAGGTTATTATGCTGAGGACCTGGCACCAAGCGAATATCTGTTTTTATCCAAGATAAGTGCTTTTGGTGGTGAGAAAATTGCCTAAAGAGAGGCTTGTGAAAACTGGCTATCTCATGTTTTTGCTAATAAGAACAAGGCGTTCTAAAACTCGCGTTATAGAACTCGCCGGATTTACTGCGGCGGGAGTCCAAACTCCATATAAAAAAAATTATAATCTTGAATTTCGATCAAGGTTGCACGTAAAACTGGGGGTCTATTATGAAATTTATCCGTCTCGGATTTTTCCGTTAACGGATATATCCGTGCTATTATGAAACTAAAAAGTAAGATCGAATCGGATTTTTCCGTTCACACTACAAAAAATCCGACTGTTATTTAGTTGACGTATTTGTATCCGATTGATGTCATTTTGTTTTTGTAACCTCAAATTATTTAAAAAAAAAATAATGTTGCTAACTTCAATTTGTTTATTACCAATCCGATAATACAAGTTTCATAATAGGGTAAATCCGTGTCGAATCGGATATATCCGTTAACGGAAAAATCCGAGACGGATAAATTTCATAATAGACCCCTGGTTTTCATTTTTACACAAATCAAACAAAAACATTCCTTCGAAATCCGCAGCTAAAACATTACGAATGGTTTGCGAACCGTAAAAACTAAATTATATGAAAATAAATCCATTTTTCAACGCAACCTTGATTGAAATTAATGATTTTAATTTTTTTTATATGCAGTTTGGACTCCCGCCGCAGTAAATCCGGCAAGTTCTATAATCACGTCAAATCTCTGATATCATAGCAAAATATAGAGTTTTTACCTTAATGATCTCCGAATCCTTCTGATCGTAATATTACGGGAAGCATGTGAGGTTATAGCCGACTTGAAAAGTTTACGAAGGTACCTCACAATTCAAAATAAAAAACCCGCGTTAAATGGCGATTTCTCTAGTTTATTTAAAATAATTATGCAACTTGCATTTAAAATAATTATGCAACGACTATTGTTAAATAAACTATGGTAATCAATCAAAAAATATTTTAAATAATAATTATTATAATAATTTTCAATTCTCAGTCCCTACAAACAAGATGTTTAGCAATAAACGGTAAGACATATTTTTTCATTTGAAAATGTGAGGGAGAAAATAAATTAAAATATAAAATTAAACTAAGCAATTTTTGAATAAAAGAAACAAACAATAAATGAAAAATGCCTTACTGGATACGATTTTGAGAGTCGAATTTAAAAATGCAATAAATTCGTAAAACAAACATAGAAATAATTGTATATTATATATATTTATCTACCTTAAAATTACTTATCTTAACTGATGGTAAAATATTTACTTCGAAATATTTTATCTGCGCCGTTTCTAAAAGCGAAGAAAATTGTTTTAAGAGATTTCCTAGTTCCCAGTCTAATGACTTTTCTTTATTCGTATCCGAGAATTTATATTCTAGAAATTCATCATCATTATGTATTTCCTTTTTTATTTTACAAAATAATTAAAGGAAATATGAAAAAAACAATAATTATTTCCTTATAAAAAAACTAACAAATTCTATTCGAAAATTCCAATCATCAATTAATATAAATTTTTTGTGTATTTTAGTGCCGATCAAATAAATTTTTGTTGGTTCTATTTCAATTTAATTGTAATTGTTATTTTTTGTAAATTACTTACTGTCGAATGTCTCCAGAATTTTATCAAACCATGAATATCTGTCGATGGAGCTAATAATAAAAAATCACGCCATTCATCAAAACTTATATTTAAACTTCCGTCTTGATCCATTCTAAAACAAAAATATAGAAAAATAATAACATTACGTATTTATCTAGCAAACGTGGTTTAAAAAAATAAATATTTCAAAAATGTTAAGTTAATCTCCCATTATGCGATTGCATGTCACTTTTTGAAAAATAATAGGCATAAACATATTATTATCTTAACCATTATCATTTTAAAATTAAACAAATAAAATATAACCGTGCTAATAGATTCGTGGCTTCTTTTTTGTCCATATCGATTCCCAAGTCTTTGAAGGCTGATATTAATTCTTCTAAATCAACTTTGCCTAAAATTAAAAATAAAATATTTACTGTCGGTTTACTAGTAAAAAATAGAACTGCTTTCGAAAAATGAAGTTACTATCTAGATTATAGAAGTACAATTTTGAGTTTATTAAACAGTGCACTAAATATGATCTCCAACCAATACATCAGGTAAAAATAAATTTAGCGCACTCCAAAAATATTTCTAGAAAAATTATCAATTTCGGAAGTGAAAAATATTACCATCTTTATTTTGGTCCAAATGAGAAAATTGTAATCTCAAATTTTTCTCGTGCTCTCTCACATAATGTATAAATTCTGCTAGTCCAACATCACCACTTTTTGTCACATCCGATTGTTGTAAAAACTTCTGAAAAATTAACAAAAAAAAAAATTTAAAAATTATTTTTTGCATTGTATAAAAAATTACTAATATCTTAAACTATTAAAAATGTTGTTTAAATAAAATATCATTTTGTTGCAACGAAAATCAAAAACAAGCAAGGTTGTTAATTTCAAAAGAACATTTTGGAAACAATTACCATACTTCCTTAATAACAAAAACGTCAGTTAGTTTGCACTATATTCAGGTAACATAAAAAATAATCTATTCGAAATAAAAAATTTGGAAGACATGTTCATTGTTCGCCAAAACAACAGTTTTGTATAAGAATTTATTGCAAGAAACAGTACAGGTTTATGCATTATTAAAAAATATTTCACATTTAATTACAGATGTGCTAAGCTCGAACACTACGAATATTAACTTCATACTTTTTCTGAAAAGCCGGACATTACCAAAGAAACTTTATATGCAAAATAAAGGCGATGGAAATAACAGGAATGAACAAGACATATACCATATTTAGGGACGGCTTGTGAAGGATGCCTCAAATCCCTTTTTACCTAATAATTGCTAATGTTCTTGTCACTTGTAGACCTGTGACTTTCTCTACTTTTGCTTAGGCCATGTCAGCTTAAAAATTGACATTACTTCCTAATAACCTATGCCTTCCTAATATTATTTTTTATTTTAACATAATATAAAATTTAAAAACAAGCTAAAACTATCTTTAAGTATGAGAAAAAATTAAATATTGTTTCAATGGTTATTTTAAGAAATAAATTAAGCCATAATAATTTCACCGAAAAATAGCTTCTGCAATATTTATTTGTGTGTACCTTTTTAAATTATTTTTAAATAATTAATTATGGGAAGTATTGGAAGGTCGTAATTAAAGTTGTATAACGAGTTATATAACGATAAAATAAGTACTTTTCAACTTACGGATATGTTAAAGCGCCTTTATGGTTGCGTTCGTTCATTAAAACAAATTTTTTTCGAAAAATCATATTGCCCCAAAATGACGATTTTTTTCTTCTGCATTTTTTCACAAGAGATGATTGGTCGAAAAAAATTGTTTGGATGATCGAACGAATGCAAAACTATAAAGGAGCCTTTACTTGGCATGCGTTCCATTGCAACACGACTTTGGGTTTAAGTAATTAACCTTCCGTAAACATATGTAGCAGTTAAATGTTTTCTCTATATTCTAAATGCCATTTCAAGAGTGGTTCAGATGACCAATCAATTGTCTACAACACATTATCCAATTTATCTTATCATATAATTTTACGAATTTTGTATTTATTTTCACTTTAACAAAAAATTTTGTTTCGTTCTAATTTTTTTTAGTGCATTAATTCCACATGAATGACGAAATATGTCTAAAAACGCTACACACCATCCAATTTGGTTGGTTGGTCGGTTGAATGGAACTTCCATCCAACTTAATTTTTTCGAACAACTTCATTACACATCGTCCGATTTTGCATCCGATCCAACCAAACTAGATGGTCTATAGCGCTCTTTATTAAACATCGTACAGAACATTCTAAGGTCAAGTCATCAGTTAGAACGAATATAAACGTTATATTCCTTCTGTGGAATGAATTAACGAAAATCCCCATTGTTTGGCGCGACAGAATTGATAAAGTTACGTGATTTAGCGAAAATCTTGAATTTGCTTTTATATAATATAAAGTTACTTACAAGCGAAACATACATATGCATTTCAAATTTGACTTGAATTAGATTACATTTTTGATGAAAAACAACATAAGAGAGAAACGCATATACAATTGAAAACCTTTATAAAACCTAAAGCAACAAAATGTTGTTATCGGACAAACAGACCAAACATATAAAATTGACTTAAATTAATTAGGAACATATAGTAGAAGAACGTAATTACATAACATGGACAGAAACTATCAAGATTTACAAAAAATTCATTAATAACCACCTGCTAACGGTTTTACCATATAAAGTACGATCTCCTTTTCAAACTTAAATGGCAGGTAAATTATAGGACAAAGCCTCAATTGGTCCATCTTCCTTGTTAAAATTTCCCTGGCAACGATTTTTGCTGGCAAATGGATAACGAAAAAAACAAATTGCAAAATATTCGGATGTACTTCGGCCCGTGGCACTAAAAATAATAAAATAAAACAAAACTGTATTTACACAAAAAAGTCACATTTGTAAAGGTCGAGGTAAAGTTACAGTTAACAATTTTTTTCAACCAATCATCTCTTGAGAGAAAATGAAGTAGAAAAAAATCGTCATTTTGGAGCAATATGATTGATCGAAAAAAATTGTTTGAATGGACGAACGAATGAACGCAACTATAAAGGCGCCTTTAGTAGCATTTCTTATTATATGTGAACCATTTTTACGCCTTCGTGATCAACTATTCCAGATTATAAAATAGCAAAAATTATTTATCAAAATTTAAAGAAGTTTTAAACAAATTAATTACTTTCTATAAAATCGAAACTAAATTTATTATCTAAATAAAGCTTAATGATCAATTTAATTGATTTATTATTGGCCTCTAATTTTAATAAACTAATTAAATATTTACAAATATTTCTTGAGTTTTAATGAATAATATTGATGACACATTTTTCTCGATTGTTCGCTTTTCCTCGTAGTCTTAAGTAACTGTGGATCATGTGGGGTCGTGAAGTACGACTGGAAAATTTAAACGGAATGAATAATGCTTTCAAACATACACGAGTAGAAATATTAAAATTTGTTTCGTGATGTGGGTGATTAACAATTGCAATTTTCAGAGCAGTAACTAATCGGTTAGACGTTTTTATCTAAGTATTTTTTATGTACATTATGAAATAGACGTTTCATTATTTTTTTGACCAAAAAAAAATCAATGTTTTTTTGATGTACAGTACCGAGAATAGAAAGTGCAACACCCATAAAAATACCCAAAAAGATGTATTTTGCCAGTATGACGCACGTTTAAAAAAAGAATTGTTTTAGAGGTGGTTCTTTGTAATATAACATACATTTTATGGAAAAACAAAATTTCATGTTGAATGGTTTTATTGTTTTTAAAGTCATTATAATTTTTTAGTATTTTTCAGGTAAAATTAAATTTCAGTTTCAAGAACAGGTAATAAAAGCTGAGTCACTTTTATTGTAGTTTTTTGATTTTTACGATACACCGCTGTCTTACGAAGTAATAAAATGTATATTTAATATTTAGTTGCCCCGCCTTTGTTGGCAATAACAGCTGCAATCCTTGTTGGCATGGAGTCTATTAAATATTGCAGGTACTCGAGGGTCAGTTCTTTATACCATACTTCTTCAATGATCGAATTAAATTGTTTGGATGATGACGGCATGTTTTTATTTATTTTCATCCCCATTACGTGCCAAAGGTTTTCAATAGGGTTCAAATCTGGTGAATTTCCAGGCCAATCCAGAGTGGGAATTCCATTTTCTAACATAAAATCTTTAACCTGAAGAGAAATAATAACAATTATTGTTTCTTTTTTTTATCGTCTTAAATATAAAATTGGTAAATGAAAAAAAAATAATGCTTACCGTTTTAGCTCGATGACAAGGGGCGGAATCATCTTAAAAAATCACAGACTCAGCACTCAAAAAATGCATTTCAATGGAAGGGAACAAATGGTCCTTTAAGATTTTTGTGTAGACTTCTGCGTTCACAGTTCCTTTAATAAAGGCCATTTCTCCAATTCCATGATAGGAAAAACATCCCCAAATCATTTGGCCCGCTGGATGCTTCACTGTCTTTTTCAGGCACTGATCGCTCAGTCGTTCGCCGGATTTGCGCTTGACGTACTGGATTCCATCCGATCCAAAAAGGTTAAATTTACTCTCATCGGAGAATATAACTGTTCGCCACTGCTGTAGACTCCAACCAGCGTGATTTCGAGCCCATTCTAACCGTTTTTGTTTCATTTTGGTCGTAAGAAATGTTTTTTTGCCGGGGACCTGGCCATATATCCTTTTTCCCAGAGGCAGTTACGAATCGTATGAACCCCGATTTCTTTGCCGGTTTCTGCGTTGAATTCAGCCCGAATATCCACAGCAGTTTTAAATCGATTGGCTGTTGACATTCTGATAATTTTGGAATCTTCTCGCTCGTGCAGTTGTCTTCCTTTTTGGACCTGTTCACTTTTTGCGTTCCAGTTTACCGGTGGAATGAACTTTTTTCAAAAAACGGCTCATAGTCGAGTAATTGCATCCAATCTTAACAGCAATCTGCCTCGATGACATTTTAGGTGTTCCAGACAATGCCAGAATCCGATTTTTCTGAGCCATAGTTAGTTGTGTGTACTTGGCCATTTTGAACAAATTATAATTTTAATAACTTTTTCGTGCGAATTATTATCTCAAACTAATAACAAAAAGTGAAAAACGATTGTATTTATACCCAACAAAAAAATCAGCCTCCTACGATAAGGACAAGGGGCAATTAGTACAATTTTACCTGAAAAATAATGGTGTTGCACTTTCTAATCTCGGTACTGTACATCAATTTTTGAAAATTGCATTTTGTTTGTAATTGTAAATTGAAATATTGGAAGTATTGAGTTAACCCGTTGCCCGTTGGATGTTCAGACAGATAATTATTATCACTATACAAGTTCATGCCACAGTGTGTTTATAATTACAAGAAAATATTGCTACGATCCTATGGGGCTTCCACACAAATTTATGGCATAATTTATCTTTGAATTTTTTGACTTATAGATGGCTAATGTGGATTGTTGTGATTCTTACACATTAGCCATCTATAAGTCAAAAAATTCAAATTTATCCGCGATCCAGCGTTAAAGGAAAGAAAAATGTATGGGGTGGTTGGGAAGTTGATTGTGTATAAGTAGGTGTCGATTATCATGGTCGTTGTCATACAGATTGACGCAAATGGAAGAATTTCCTACGGTTGTGTAATTAATTCGAGAGTGCTGAAATAGACCAATATACGGAACAATCACAATACACCATTACAATTGATAAAAACCAAAGTAAAATATAAAAAAATTCGTGAATTCGAAAAGTAAATTGTTAAAATAGAATATAGATGGAAATGTGAAAGAATCAAAATTTCGTACGCTACGCAGTAATTCGCTAGTAGTACAACTACATGGTATTGCTCTATATATATAGAAAATATTTCAATGTAATAAACAACATCAGTCGTCGCGACCTGATGAGAAGACTGATTTTTTCAAATCATTAATCTCGTCTGTTCGAAACTGATTGTTGTGATTCTTACACATTAGCCATCTATAAGTCAAAAAATTCAAATTTATCCGCGATCCAGCGTTAAAGGAAAGAAAAATGTATGGGGTGGTTGGGAAGTTGATTGTGTATAAGTAGGTGTCGATTATCATGGTCGTTGTCATACAGATTGACGCAAATGGAAGAATTTCCTACGGTTGTGTAATTAATTCGAGAGTGCTGAAATAGACCAATATACGGAACAATCACAATACACCATTACAATTGATAAAAACCAAAGTAAAACATAATTTATCGTTGGTTTAGAAGTTTCATAAATTAACAATTTAATTGTTTTAAGTCCTTCCCTCGAAAAAATATCACGCGCCAAGCCAAAACTACAAGATTTATTGGATAAGATATAATTTGGAATTGGATGTAGCGCATTAAATTTATTCAGATTTGGTTAAACATATCACCCGAATTAAATTAATCAACAAATCTAAAATTTTAAATGGATTCGTTACAAATTCGAAGTTTATCTAATACATATTGCAAAATATGATGTTATCTTTTCTATTTGGAGTTTTGTATTACGTGTACTTCGTTATTATTTTACTGTTTGTAATATAGACAGACCTTTTCTTTTGAGACAACATCTCGATAAATCCATTGTACTAACATAAATACAACGACAAATTAAAAGAATTTCATTTAGCTCAAATTTATATTTCCTAATTTTATTGAACTACTGGTCTTCACATTTCATTTAGCGTAGCATTTGTGTTTAGACAAAATATAGATTCAATGTTTGACATCTCCGCACGAAAGTAAATAAATGTTGAGCACAGGTTTTACAGGTTACAGGTTTCAGTGGTTGACACTTAGGCCATTTTTGGCCCATTGTGATACCACGCATTCACGCTACATCATTAACCCATTCACCTATTCACCTACTCACACAACTACAGTATTACCACCTGCACATTGCAAGCTCCATGTCAACCTGTACATTGACATGGACGGTGGGTCGGCGCTGAATTCTGCACTCCATCAGAGGGTCTTAGTTGTGTTTATTAACATCACCGATCGTAATCGATGATGAAAATTCGATTTGCATCTAGCCTCTGATGGGATTCGAACCCAGTACCTCCCGGTCCAAGTGCCGAAGCTTTAACCACTGCACCACTTGTCCGGTTAATGTTGAGCACAAGTCCTGTGGAATTCGTACTTCTATTCGCTTTGATGACATAAATGACTTGCAAAAATGGAGACTGCGATCTAAAAAATCCGATTTAGAAGTTGTTTCATCTTTTTTCGTTTGCTTTGTCTTTTTATTCGTATGAAAAATACACGAATACCAGAGTGTCGATTTTGTATCAAAAATGACAACGCGAGGTGAGCAAACTGGAAAAATATAGTAGTGGTTATTTTGTTTGTATTAGTTTGCTTAAGCGCTTGCGCGTTATCTTGTTTATATATTTTTTTAATTGATGGTCAAACACAATTTCGCGTTATTCAAATCTTTGAAAATAAAAAATAAAAATAACATAGTAAACAATCGGTTCCATTGCTCAAATGCAAGCGAATAGAAGAGGTGAAGTAGACTTCAGCATCATACATATTTAACCAGTTCAACCGAAACTTTTTACTTTGATACTTGCATCGTAAAATTGACATAGAGAATGCACAGGCACATGAGAGAAGAAATACAATACCTTTTTCAGGAAAAGAGTTTTTCTCTAAAAATTTTAGTGTAAGCTCATAGTAAAATTAATTTTTAAATCTTAATAATTTCTGCAGGAGGATCCGTAACAAAACAATAACGCGACAAGTAGTACTTATCGTTTTATCGCATGCAATGTGCGTAATATAAAATTATATACTGTATATATACCTAAAATTATTGCTCACCTCACCAGCTCGCACGATTTTGTTCGAAATCCGAGACTTGATAAAACAATAACCGCAAGTATATAGTAGGTGGTATGTGTTTGCGTTAGTGCGAATGCGCGCCATTTAAAATTTTTGGATTGACATTTCCAGATTACATTTCCATTTATAATTTAAAGATTGATGCAAATATGCTTTAAATAAAATTAAATTTATTTTATTATTTAATTTTAGTTTGAAAATAATTGCAAATTCTGTGTTTCTGCAAAAAAAACATTTATTCGACATCGCATTGAAAAAAACCGACATAACAACGTTGTTATTTTTTCAAATATTTGTTAACTTTTGTAATTGCAATGATATTTCGTCGTGGAAAGGGATGTATTGTTGAGAATTGAAAATAATATGTCGAGTTATTCCTTAAAAAACGAAAAAGTTGTATGACTCATTTGCGCGAACGTGTTAAAAAACAAATAAGTTGTATGCCTGCTATACTGTGATTTCCGCGAACATGTTAATTCGCCTTTTCAAAAGCAAGGGAGATGTCAAAAAATAAGATAAATAAACGACATAAGCACCAGCGCTGCCGAAAGAGGCACTTTAATGTCTCTCGAGCACTTTGGATAAAATTGATGCACTCAGAGTGTCAGAGGCACCGATAAACAATTTCATTTAATTGTAATTTAATTTTATTGGAAAGATTATAAATTTTAACTAAAAAACAAATTTCCATCTATTTTTTAATAGTTAGAATATTTTATGCTAGTTTACCAACCGGACAAGTGGTGCAATGGTTAAAGCTTCGGCACTTGGACCGGGAGGTACTGGATTCGAATCCCATCAGAGGCTAGATGCAAATCAAATTTTCATCATCGATTACAATCGGTGATGTTAATAAACACAACTAATACCCTCTGATGGAGTGCAGAATTCAGCTTCGACCCACCGTCTATGTCAATGTACAGGTTGACATAGAGCTTGCAATGTGCAGGTGGTATACTGTAGTTGTGTGAGTAGGTGAATAGTATCATAATGGGCCAAAAATGGCCTAAGTGTCAACCACTGAAACCTAACCACTGAAACCTACCACGGTTTTGCTGAAGTCGCTGAATTTTTTTCAATTGTTACGATAATTGTCAAATCATACATAATTTTGCTGCAGCGAACCGCTTAGTATAATTCAGTCTTAAAACACTAAAATTTTCTACTATCTATGTAAACTGCGTACTGTATGATCAGTCATCTACGTCTGGATTATCGTAAAGCCCTTAGCGAGCCAGTCTTAAATAAATTAACCAGATCTAAACTTTTAAGTTTCCAAAAATTGTCGCCTCCAGGCATTTCTGAGAATATTCATCTTAATGAATCCGTTAATGTCGACATCGCCACCACCGGCGAAGCTGGTATTATTTTGATTTTTAGTGCAAATCACTCAATTCCAATTACATCGATTTCGCCAAACAAAAATGCAAACGATGAAATTATCGAAATAGACAGTCAGGTTTCACCTATTAAAACCAAAAAAAAAGGTAGGATAAAATACTTTTTTACTAAAGTAGCTGGTAGTTGTTAATTCTTGTTAAATTTTTCTTGTAGTAGTAAACCAAAATCCAAATATACAGGCGATCGTAAATTTTATTCCAACTGGCTAACAATTCTTTCGTGGTTAATTGAGAAACAGGGTCGGGCATTCGGAAAATATTGAACAAAATTTACAATCGAATGTTAACCAAAAAGTGGTAGATTTAAAAATTTTAATGTTTTTAATTAGAAATAATTTACCGTTTACTTTAATCGACCCCCTAGTCGACCTTATTAAATAATTGATCCCGAGTCAAAAAATTGTAAAGTAGAAATTTGGTCGAACAAAGGGTACCGAAACCGTAACCTGTTTACTTGCAGAAGAAGAAATTAAAACATTAAGGTAAATTTTACAGAACCAGAAGTTCTCTATTATAATCGATCGATGAAACTACCGACGTTAGCTCGATAAAATGTTTGGCATTAATTGCTAGATATTTCGACAGTGAAAGTAACGCAACGAAAACCTTGATACACAGTCGGTGTTTACAAGTATTTCTATTTTTTCCGATGCTCAACAATGATCAATGGATAATTTAATAGGGTTTGGAGCAGACAACGCTAGTGTTATGATAGGCAAGACTGCTGGAGTTCAGGCCTTGTTAAAAAATAAAAACCCTTACATATACGAGTACGCACTTGGATACAGTTGTCATTCCATTCACTTATGCTCGTCGAAAACTGCAAAAAATCTGCCAGATGAGTGTGAGAAATTGGCCCGAGGTGTTTATAATTATTTCTTGCACAGCTCGAAACGACAAAACGATTTTGTATCTTTTAAGAAATGTTTCAATGTGCCAACGCATAAAATATTGAGCACTTCGACAACGAAATGGTTGGCTCTGCAGTGCGTAATTTCGAGACTATTAGAACAGTGGACACCGCTTCAAAAATTTTATTTAATCGAGAAATTCGAGACGAAAAATTCTTATAAAGACCTAGCTGATATTATTTTGAATTAATTACACAATGAAAATTTCATATATTTTCCTTTTTTATCGTATATTTTAAAGTCAACAAATAATTTAAACAAAGAATGTCAAAGCGAAAACCCAAAAATCTACAAATTATTTCCATCTGTAAAAAGCTTCCTCTTAAAATGGTGTTTCATAATTTTATCCAAAACGATCAAATCGATAAAAATAATTTAAACGAAATTAATTTTAAAACCAACAATTTAATTTATCTAAATTTAGCCGAATTGGAACTTAAAATGGGATTAAAGGAAATTGTAAACAGTACTACATTAAATTTTGCTGGGAAATAATTAGTAGATTTGATTTTAAAAATGAAACGCTTATTCAAATAACGGGTGCCCCTACAAGAGCGCCGGATTTAAATTTGCCGTCACTTTGTCAATACGAGTTGTTTTACAAGCGATAGATCCCGAAAACTTAGGAGTGAGTCTTATACCTCTTATTAACTTATTTCCTCAATTAACTAACGATAACATAGACGAAATTGAATGAAATTGAAGAATTTAAAGCTGTTGTTTTTCAAAAACTTGTTTCCGTTTCATTGAATGTAGATTTTTAGTTTGAAAAATGGTTTAGAAGAAACCCGGTTTCCGAATTTGAAATAATTTTTAAGAGGCCTATTAAGTCTACTGAGCACTGTTTTTCGGCTTACACAATATAAAAACTAAAAATAGAAATTGTTAAAAAGCCGAAACAATAATCGCTCTGATTATGGGGAAACAGCTTACAAAAGACATTCAATTACGTGACTGGCTCCCTAAGGAAAGTTTATTAAGAAAATATTAACTAGCGTAACCTGGTTATTTGCAATATTTTTTATTTTCCTAATTTCTAGTATATTTGAAATAAAAGACTTATATTTTTATTTATTTTTAATATTTTTGACATAACAGTTTATTGTTTTTAACACATTCACATGGCCAAATTGCGGCTCGCGAGCCGCACGTGGCTTTTTGAAAGAGTGAATGCGGCTCTCGAAAAGAAATAAAAATTAAATAATATTTAATAATTCATTAAAATTGTTTTGAGCGCGTAATTGAAAATTGCGACTTCGATTAAGTTGGCTCTAGTAACGAGAAATTATTAAAATTCGGCTCCACGTGTCATGAAGCACGTGGAGCTTGGCCATGTGTGCATACCAAATACTATTATTAACTAAATGTAAATGTAATTATAAACATATCGTCGTTATAGAAGAAAAAGTAATCATCTACATATTTATGATTTCAGTTATAAGGGTTTTAGAATTAACTTTTATATTAAAAATCCAATTTTTTTAAATTAAATAGTTTGATTAAATGATTACTGTATCTTTTATAATATAAAAGATACAGTAATCAAACTATTTAATTTAAAAAAAATGGATTTTTAATAGAAAAGTTAATACTAAAACCCGTATAACTGAAATCATAAATATGTAGATGATTACTTTTTCTTCTATAACGACGGTATAATATATACCTATGTTAGCTGAAATAAATATACAATTCTGTTTTTAATTATCATTTAATTCTGTTTGAGGCACTCGGATTCACTCAAACTAAAATTTGATGGTACCGAAAATTTTTGATTGGTGGCAGCGCTGATAAGCACCATAAAAACTGAACCGATTTGTACCGATTCATGTTTTTTCGCAGAGAACAAATAAATATAACCACAGAAAAATTACCGACACTAATATAAAATTATATACTATGATTTTATATTCGTGTCTCGAATTATGAACAAAATTGACCCCCAGGTTTCAATCGTCGATATCATAATAAAATAAGAGTGTAGTATTATTATACTATCAATCCGTGTCGGTTTTCCATCGTACGGTTAAATTAACCTTTTCAAATTGAGCGTTTGATAAAAATGGGTATTTTAATTTATTCGATACATATTGTGCTAAACGATAATCAGTTAACAAATTATTTCTTATTGCGGTAATAAAATTCATGTTTACCCTGTGATACTATTATACTTCTATACTATCACGATGGAACCCCGGAATTATTTCGTTCAGTGTACAATACACCGGCTCGCTCGTGTTATATTATAAAACAGGCCCTATACTATCAACTTTAGTTTTCTATCGTAATAGTTTAATATTATAATATTTGTATACTACGACGATGGAACCTGGTATAAATCGGGTTTAATAAGTACCAGTCTGTCAACGCTGTAAGGTTATCATCATCCATTACGTTTCTGTTTGGACGAATCGTAACCCCTTAAACTGCTTTGTATGCGTTGTAACAAACAAAACAGTGTCACAGTTGAAAAAACCACAAAATCATATGTGGGTGGATTTATCTGATATATTTATATGTGGTCTTACTTAGAACAGAATACAAACTGTAACTAAATGAGAACAGTATACCCAAAATAAATCTGTATTAAGTTCATTATAATTAAAACTGTGTACTTATAAAAGTTTTCAACTATAGAGAGAACCCTTGCATACGGTCACTACTATATTTAAGCGTACAATCTAATAATGTATAACATATATTATGTATATCAAGAATTAAAATTAGAAATATCGAAACTTTCAGAAACCAAACGAATTTAATCTTATCATTAATAGTCGTTAATCTTAAGATTAACTTAGCTAAATTTATCCAGTGATAAACTCGACGGACATTTTTCATATAAAATGTATATATACATTAAATAAAACATGGTACTAACTAGGTCACTGTCTTGAAAAGAAATCGAAATGGATCATCCTAATGTCTTATGATACTTGCATTGTTGCTACTTTCCTAAATCGATTATTAATGGAATCGTTAGGATTATTGATGTTTAAATTAATACACAAAAATCCATCGACTCTTGCTATCGCCTATAGTAAAACATATTGTCTAGAAATGGATTAAAAAATAAAAAATGAGCTGCTGAAATAACTTGCAATTGCAATTTTCAAACGGTTTACCAATTTTAATAATTATGTCTTTATAACTTATACTTGAAAAATTATCACTATTTACTTATTTTTAGATATAGTCACGTGAGAAAAAATTTATCTGTTAGATTAACTTGGTAAGGCAAAACTGGAACTTATAAAAAAATAAATTCTTTAGCTCGCATTAGCGATAATCACTATTATCTTTTATCTGTCTCAATGCTATCCGTATTTGGATTAATATTGCATTTATATAAAAAAAAAATTGAAATGTGATCATTTTTATCAATTCACTTTTAAGAACATGAAAAAACACATACACGCAAACACAAAAACACCTAACGTGAGAGGGTCAAAAAATGTAATTATCGGATCAAAAGTCACACATTTTGCATTGAAAAATAGCCGTTATAATTCCATAACACATTTGTGCCTCGTTTGTGAAAAATATAAATTTGGGATCATTTGATACCAGTTCCACTGAAATTAGCCAGCGGGATTTTTTTTTATTGCAAAAAAAAAAAAATATGCGTTAATTTTCTCCACGAGTGTATATCCCTTTTTCAACCAAGAAAACAAAAAAATTCGCTTAATTTTAGTCCAACTTAAACAAATGTGTGAGTAAAAAACCATAGTATGTAATGACGTTCTTGATAAAAAAATTCGCTTCGTTTGAAGTACAACCAACACAATTGTGCGTATAAATATAGTGTTTTTTTCGGACGAAAATAAGACAAAAAGGAATTCACAAATGTGTAAGTTGGTTGAAAACACATACCAAAATAAATTTTTGACATGGTACTTTTGCCCACCCGCACAATTGTGTTAGTAAATCACTAAAGGGATATACATTTATTATTAATAAATCGAGCGACATTTTACATGTATGAAATTAATATTTTGTTATAATATGGTTAATTTTGATTTTAATTTTTGTTATAAAGCGACCATTTTTATAAAAATCAAAATTTATTTTTTTATGCAATTTGAAAAAATATGAATATTCTACAGTAGCAAATTCCAAACAAAATAACATTTTACACACATACACAAACGAACCAATTAAAGCGATCAGTTGTTTATAATTTTGTGACACAACACATACTCCAACTCAAAATTTAAATGAAGGAAACAAAATGAATAAGACATCAAATTACAAAAACAACAAAAAACTTCCATACGACAGAACTTATTTTAGTAAACCTTATTTCTTAATTTACTAAAGATCGTTCCTCATGTTCATGTAACTTAGAAAATATACATTTCTGATTAAATCGATTTATGTTTATTTTTCATACTTATCATTGATTTCATTTTTAAGGTAGTTTTCATTGACAATTTTAATTTTTCCACTAACCCATATTTTCTTGTTGATCGTAATCGTCCATGTTCAGGTTGTATGTGGGTGTGTGTGTATGGTTATTTCGATTTTTTCTGTTGATAAAAACGTTTTGCACATGTGCAATGCACAAATAGGCATTCACATATCCCTTTTCCTGCCTGCCATCACAATTACATATATGGGTAACGAAAAAGAATCATGTCAAAAATACAAATTTTTGGACATGTATGTACATTTTTGAACCAACATACACATTTGTGTATTCCTCTTAATTCATTTTCGTCCGAAAAATAACACTATAACTATAATAATAGTAAAATAATTAATATGTTATCAAAAACAAATAATTAATATGTTATATAATTTATATATTATCAAATTATAATGTTTTTTCAAAAATAATACCGATTTAACTAAAATCCGTTAAAATCCGGAAGACAAAACCTGTCGTTTTTTACACACACATTTGTGTGGGAGTTGGACTTAATCTAATGCAAAAAAAAAAATCTGGCAAGAAAAGGGATATATAACAAATTATATCACAAATTTAAGAACAGCTTAGACCAAAAAACATTTCGAACGAGAACTATATTAAATATGAAAATATATTTTTGTACCATTTTCAAACAACATAACAAAACAGGATTTTCATAAATTCGTATATGTATGTACTATATGTATATCCGTTTTCCTGCCAGACAATTTTTATTTTCTCTTTAGGTCCAACCCACTCAAATGTGTATCTAAAAAACGGCAGGTTCTAATGTCTTCCGGATTTTAACGGATCTTAGTTAAATCGGATAATTTGCTCTTTCAACAAATATCAGTAGATCCTTTTTTCAAAAAAATATTTAATATTTTAAATCAAATATTTGATTTTCAAGTTATAATATTAAAACTAAGTATTTTTTTTTTGTTATATAAACGTTAAGATTATTAATAATAAAAAAATTTAGTTTTCCCTGAGTCTATTTCGGTCCATTGATACTCCTGAGTCTATTTCGGTTGTTAAGTCACAGGTCTTAAGTTTTTGTTCTAGTTTATTTCTGTTTTTATAAGTTGCTTTATATCCATATCTTTTGAGGGTTTTACCTTCATAATAAAAACAATTTCGGATTTATTTGTAATAAATGAAAAAATAAAATAAAAATAGTTCTAAAATGGTAAATCAGAGTTGTATAAATACGAGAACGAGAAAGGGGAACCCCATTTTTTCATTTATTTTATTGTTTTGGTTCTTTTCTTATTTTATTGGTTAGTGAAATTTTGTGATGAGAGGTTGTTCGGAACCATTTCAATAAGTAAATTAATTTAAATACGCATTTATAATCATGGATTCAAATGAAATGGATTTAATTGACCAATTATTTTTATCTTCGAATGAAAGTGATTGTGTTTTATTGGATTCAACATTAGAAGTGGTAAATCTCAGTAATACTGAGAACAGTTTTAAAACGATTCAGCCGGACCAGATATTAAAAGTGAAATTGGAAGCTGAGACATGTACTCAAAGTAAGAATCAAATTTTAATATTTAAGATTGTTGATAATTTAGTATTTAAAGTTAACTTATTATTAATTTTGAAATTTTAACAGTTGATGATTGTGAGATAAAACAAATTCTACTCCCTGATGAAGAAACAGATCCGTTAGAAAATAGTTAAGTTAGCAACGAAAAAGTATATGAATTCACTAAAACAAATAACCCACTGTCACCTGAGACCTGACCTATTTAGCGACACGGCGTATTTGCAAAGGAAATTCTACAAACGACGAATTAGATGATAGTGAGAGGCACCTCAAGACCAACGTTGTTGCCGATGACGAAGATCCGGAATGCCTTATGGACAGAAGTTATCTTACAAATTATTCAGATGATAATGAGTAGCACCTCAAGACCAACGTTGTTACCGATGACGAAGATCCGGAATATCTTATGGACAGAAGTTATCTTACAAATGATTCAGATAATAGTGAGAACACGCATCTCGAGACCAACGTTGTTGCCAAAAACAAAGAAGCGGTACATCATTTGAACAGAACTTATGATACCAATAATTTCGAAAGCAGTGAGGACACGCAACTTGAAACCGACGTTGTTGACGAATAAGATAATTCGGAACACTTTGGGGACCAGAATTATGATACCGATGATTCAGAAAACAATAGGAACAAGTACATCGAGACCAACTTTGTTGCATCAACAGGTGACCTATCTAAATGAACGAGTGATAGGTTAACGTATACGATTATGATGAAAGTGAGGAGAGCTGCAGCGAGGCCGACGGCGATGAAACACTTTATGATTATTTTAGAGATAATTAAGAAAATAGATCTAAAGGTAGTGATGATACTCCAGTAGAAATCAAGAAAATAAGTACATCGAAACGTCGTGAAGTAGAATTAAGATAAAAAAAGAAACTCTGAACAAGCATATACAACATGATGCAACAACCTTTTAGGGTCAAAACGTGAAAAGAGAGAATCCAAAAAGCTCAAAATTTTTTCAACATGTGCTGAGAGAGTATCATGAATTGCGATTGCAATGTTTTAAGGAATATTGGTCCGTACTTACATACATAGGAAGATTAGCATTCCTATCTAAATGTTTAAAAGTTCAACGAACAAAAAAGTTTGAATTTTTGACTTATAGATGGAAACTGATTGTTGTGACATTAAATCAGTTTCGAACAGATGAGACTAATGATTTGAAAAATCAGTCTTCTCATCAGGTCGCGACGACTGATGTTGTTTATTACATTGAAATATTGTCTATATATATAGCGCAATACCATGTAGTTGTACTACTAGCGAATTACTGCGTAACGTACGAAATTTTGATTCTTTCACATTTCCATCTATATTCTATTCTATTTTAACAATTAACTTTTCGAATTCACGAATTTTTATATTTTTACTTTGGTTTTTATCAATTGGTGTTGTAATTGTTCCGTATATTGGTCTATTTCAGCACTCTCGAATTAAATACACAATCGTAGGAAATTCTTCCATTTAGCGTCAAAATCTGTGTGACAACAATTATGATAATCGACACCTACTTATACACCTTACTTAATCAACTTCCCAACCACCCCATACTTTTTCTTTCCTTTAACGCTGGATCGCGGATAAATTTGAATTTTTGACTTATAGATGGCTAATGTGTAAGAATCACAACAATCAGTTTCGAACAGATGAGACTAATGATTTGAAAAAATCAGTCTTCTCATCAGGTCGCGACTTTCAATATTTTTGTAGTTTGGTCACTGCAGTGAGCAGTGAGTCTGATGAAACGACCGATTTTTTTAATATAAAGAATTCAATGTTTCATTAATTTAAAACCAAACTTCCAACGTCTTGGTAACCTCACCTAGATGTAAAAAAAATATTTTATATTTATAAATATTAAGGATTCATAATAAAAAAAACGATTTCGCCTTACGACAAATGACGTTAAAGGCGCCTGTAGGGCCGGATTCATTGTTCTTCGTTCAAACATTTTTTTCGACCAATCATTTCATCTCTGGGGGGCAAAGTCCTAGATTCAAACCTCCTCGCCGGTGCTGCCTGGGTAACGCTAAATGAATCAGGCGGTGTAGTGGAGACGAGCAGACTAAATCCTGTTTATAGTCATGGACACTACATGTCAAGGCGGGCCATTGGCGCCTGAAAACCAATACCAAACCAGCGTATGTTCTCCAGGTTAGAAGCGGCTGAAGCGGGCGTCTGTCTTGTATCAAGCGGCTCGCTATATAAATGTGTTTCAAGGTAGGACTGGATGCCTTAAGATTCTCACCAGTACGTGACCCACACACGTAATAAGCGGGTTGAGCAGCAGGCCAACAACCTTCTCTCATAAAAACATTTAAGTTATGAACCCTAAACAAAGGCCTCGGATTACCATATCGGATTCATCACAAACTCGACCTCGGAAATTGTACACGGACAACGCTTTAAAAATGGGAACATGGAACGTGCTTAGCCTCTTAAGACCTGGAGATCTCCGGAACCTTTCGAACCAAGCAAAGAGTTACACATTAGACGTACTTGCATTACAAGAGCTTAGATGGTCTGGGAGTGGGATCCATGACACCACCAATGGTTACACTCTTCACTACAGCGGCCATCAGAACGGAGGAGAATTTGGAGTTGGCTTCCTCATCCATCGGCGCGTGAAGCACCATATCATCGATTTCCGCCCTATTAACATGCGGATATGCACGGTCAGACTTCGCACTAAGAAATTTAACATCACGATCGTTAATGTGCATGCACCCACCGAAGATAAATCAGATGACATCAAAGATCTCTTCTTTGTCGAGCTCGAGGAAGTCATCAACAACATACCGCACCACGACATTAAAATCATCGTGGGCGACTTTAATGCAAAAATCGGTAGGAGTGCAGAAAATACATCGCACATCGGTCCCAACAGCCTGCATCTAACTAGTAACAACAACGGCCAACGCGTCACCGACCTGGCAATAACGTACAACTTAGTTGTATCAAGTACGTTTTTCCCACATAAGAGAATCCACAAAGTAACGTGGAGATCGAATGATGGAAGAACTGAAAACCAAATCGATCACGTCATGGTGTCCAAGAGACACTCCACCAGCATATCTGACGTTAGATCCTACAGAGGTGCAGACAAGGACAGCGATCACATGCTTGTCATATTTAAGTATAAGTGCAAACTGTCATCTACGTTTAACAGACAAGCACAAAAGACCGTTCGATGGAATATCGATGCTCTAAAAGACCAAGCGTCACTGCAGAGTTACCAATCAGCTGTCACTAATTATTTAGACCGGCCCCATAACAATGAAGAAGCTCCTCCTAACATCCAGGAGCAGTGGCACGCTATACAGTCAGCCATAACAACCGCGGCGCAAAACACCATCGGAAGAAGACCTCCGAGGCCCCGCAACGATTGGTTCGATGATCAATGCCGAAGGGTCGTCGAAAATAAACGAACGCTTCGTGAAAAATGGTTGGCTCGCAATACCAGAAGCACTCTAGCAGAATATCTCCGCGCTAGGAAAGCCACGATTAAATTCCTTCAACAAAAGAAGCGCGAACATATGAGATTATGCATCGAAAACATCAGCTTCCAAGCGGAAGTAGGAAACTCAAGGGACTGTTTTGCCAACGCCAGGAATCTCACTAAAGACTTCCATCCAAGAAGTACAGCCATCAAAGACGGGAATGGAGAGCTGAGAACAAACGTGGCTGATGTTCTCTCAGTATGGCAAACCTACTTTCAAAATCTGCTAAATCGGAATGACGAAGTTACCCCCATTAGAGCAATAGCTCCGCCAGGTGAAGAGTTCTTTGTCGAATATCCCACAGTAGAGGAAGTAGACGCAGCTATTAGTCGATTGAAAAACGGCAAGGCACCCGGTCTCGATGGAATCCCCGCAGAACTAATTAAACTCGGAGGCGCTACTCTTGCAACAAGTTTATACGATCTCGTCGTTTGTATTTGGGACCAAGAAGAGTTGCCGGAGAACTGGAAGACCGCACTCATATGTCCGTTGCATAAAAAAGGCGACCGTCTTAAATGTGAAAACTTTCGTGGCATAGCTCTATTGAACACTGCTTACAAAGTGTTGGCTAATGTTGTACTTGCCAGACTCATCCCTTTCGCCGAAAACATCATTGGTGACTATCAGTGTGGTTTTCGTCCCAACCGATCGACCACTGACCAGTGTTTCACCATGAGGATGATCTTGGAAAAATGTTGGGAGTACAACATAACCATACATCAGCTATATATAGACTTCAGACAGGCGTATGACAGTATAAACCGCGACAACCTATGGGCCGCGCTCATATGCCTGGGAATCCCAGAGAAACTCGTTTCTCTGTGTAAATTAACAACATCCGGATCTGTATGTAGAATCGTAATTGAAGGATCTGTGTCAGACCCCTTTGAAATAACATCTGGTGTTCGACAGGGTGATGCACTCGCGCCTTTGCTGTTCAATCTGGCGCTTGAGTACGTAGTGAGGAAAAGCAACATTGAAACCTCGCGCTGTATATTTAATAAGTCAGGCCAAATTCTTGGATATGCAGATGATATCGTGCTTCTTGGCCGAAGACCTAGCGATATCAAAGACAGTTTCATACCGCTCCATCGCTGCGCAAGAAGACTTGGTTTGGAGGTGAACAGCAGTAAAACCAAATATTTAGTAACACCTAGGAACATCTCTACGGCAAATCTCGGAATTGGCGACCACAACTTTGATAGCGTCGAAAACTTTAAATACCTCGGGTCAGTTATAACATCGTCGAATGATATGCAGGCAGAAATAAAAGCCCGAATCGCTGCCGGACAACGAGTTTTCTACGCCAAATCAAAATTATTGCGATCGAAACATCTATCGCAGTCGTGCAAGCTCGCACTTTATAAAGCACTTATAAGACCTTTGCTGGCTTTCGGAAGCGAGAGCTGGACCATGACCACTAACGATTGTAGATTATTATCTACCTTCGAAAGGAGGGTTGCCCGTTCAATCTTTGGTCCTATTAAAGTTGCGAACAACGAATATCGGATTCGTATGAATCACGAAATAAAGCAACTCCTCGGAGGCAGCGATATTATCGGATTCATCAAATCCTATCGAGTGAGATGGCTCGGCCACGTTACAAGGTCTCCCCAACAACGGATGATAAATAAAGTGTTCCACCAACAACCAGCCGGAGTACGTCGTAGAGGAAGACCCCGACTACGCTGGCGCGACGACATCGAACAAGATCTACGAACATTAGGATGTCGAAACTGGAGGACGAGAGCGGTGGATCGAGATGGATGGAGGGCCTTAGTGCAGGCGGCGAAATCCCTTCATGGGATGTGAAGGCCAGAGAGAGAGAAATTTCATCTCTTGTGAAAAACTGCAGAAGAAAAAATCGCCTTTCGTCGAAAAAAATTGTTCGAATCCACGGTTCCACACTTTAATTCTTTCAGCGTGATTCTTTCTTTGTTTCTTTCCCCTTCACCCACAAACTAATTTTTTGGCGGGGAAATTGTTGATTCTTTTTTCGTCAATATTTTTTTTTTGATTCACTGATTTCTTCGCACTATTACGTAGATAAATATTTCTTCGCACTATTACGTAGATAGATAAACATCTTGTTTATTTGTCGTTTTTGGGTTAATTTTAGTTTAATGTTTGCTTCGAGTGCAAAAAATATATTTTTTCAACCTAGGAAGCCATTTTCGCAGCAAATAATAAATATTTTTTACTATTCGAATAAATCAAAAAACATAATTTTACGCACATACATAAAAAAAGAAAGGCTATAGTAAAAAAAAGGGTGTACCAAAAAAATCGTTCGGATTGTAAAAATACATAATAAAAAATAAAAAAAATAAAATAAAATAAAAAATAGAAATAAAAATGATTAATTTAAAATATAATTTATATTTAATTTAATATATAATTTAAAATAAAATATATTAATTAAATATTACAGTTTTAAATTAATTATTTTTATTTTTAATATGTATAAGCAAACAAAACAATCCGAATTTTTGGTACCCCCTACAAATACGCAAGAAATCAAATGTGGACGTCGATGGATTTTGTGAAATCAGAGAATCACGCTGAAAGAATTAAAGTGTGGCGAGACCCAATGAATGAACGAACGCAATACTGAATCCGTCTTAATGCTGGAGATATACTCGACGTTACTCAGAAGCTTCGAAATGTCAAAAACGCGCTTACGTGTGTACCCAAGATAAACTCATATATGAATTCACGTTTTTGACATTTATTTAACTTTTGACTTTCTTTTTATTTATTTTATATTTATTTCATTTTTTGCGAAATAATAAAAATTTAAAATATTAAAAGTTAGTACTTGAAAGAAAAACGCGCAGTTGTTTTTTCAAAAGGTCAAAATGGTAACAAAAATAAAATAAAATTGGTTAATTATTTCATAAAATTTCTGTAAGATGTCACTTTAGTACTAAACAACAACAAAAAGTTAAAGTTAAATCAACTTTTTTGTTATCACGTCTGAGTCGCGTCGAGTATAATTGCTTTAGTATAAATTCTCATAGTTTAACTTTTTATTTTTACTTAGTCACGTCGGTCGCGTCGAGTATATCTCCAGGGTAAAGCGAAATTCCATTACTGCGGCTTTTTTTTGTGCAGAAAACCAGAAAGAGATAAAATTAAAAATCCCTATGTGTGTGAGCGGCGCAACAGTAAAATTTTTTATACTTAAAATGTTTGTTGTTGGCGCAATTTGGTTGCCATAAATATAAATAAAAAATACAAATCGAAGTGTTTTTATGGCAACCAAAATGAAAAATAGCCCCCCCCCCCCCCCCCCCCCCCCACTCAGCAAATTTTAGTTTAGTAATATTTTTATGGTGAGCACTTAGCTCATACATTTTATATGTTTGGTGGAGTATGATATAAATCGCGTTTTCATTATAAATTTGTATTAATGTTCAAACTAAAATATTTTACAATATCTAATTTTTATTATTTATTCCGTATTACATAATTTTAATGCATGTGATATTTTTTAGGTTATGTTAGAAACGCGGTCAAATATTCCCCTAACTTTTTTTTATAGGAAAGCGTTTTCTTAGTTTTTAATTATTGAAAGGAAATAATTAAAAAACATAATAAAATGATGCCTACAAATAATATTTAGGGTTTTTAGTAATGTAGAGATATAAATGAAATTGATTTAACAATAATTTTCATTTTTCAACCTATTTTTGTTATAATTTCGTAGTTGTCAAATATTCCCCTTAAAATTTCGCTATAAAATAAAAATAGTCTGTCTCTGATTTTTGATATTATCTCTTTCTGGTTTTCTGCACAAAAACAAAAGCCGCAGTAATGGAATTCCGCCTTTATTGCGTTTGTTCGTTCGTTCGTTCATTCAAACAATTTTTTTCGAGCAATCATATTGCTCCAAAATGATGATTTTTTTCTTCTGATTTTTTCACAAGAGAAGATTGGTCGAAAAAAATTGTCAGAATAAACGAACGAACGCAACCATAAAGGAGCCTTAACATTTTTTTATTTAAAACATTTTGGGCTGTCGTAAAGTGTAGATTTTTGTTGTTGTTTTACTCTCTACTAGATATTTATGAATTCAGTACCCCTATTTCGTGCGGAAATTGAGACGAAACCACAAATTTGTGTATACGTATGCGACATAACATACACGATTTTGAATAAGTGTGCTGTCATTTGTTATACATGATGTGTGTTATTTTTGCGACCATAGGCATCGAACCGGGTGGAATCGGTTCAAACTTTTGGTGCTTGCACTCCTATTTTGTGACATTTTCCCATGGTATCTAGTTGGGGAATTTGACATAAGCAAAATTCTAAGTTTTTAGCAAATTAATTTTGTTTCGAAAAACGTTTTCTCCCTGCTTAATTATTTTTTAGCGAAGACAATACATTGCGAATTAAAATAAATGAACTTACCAGAGTAACGAAAATTCTAACCCGATATACTCGACGTGACTGCGACGTTTCTAAATGTCAAAAACGTTGTTCTCCATAGCATGCTGAAGACTCGTTAATCGCGTCGAATGTAATTGCTGTAGTTTGAAATCATATATTTTTTACTTTTGAGTCACGTCGGTCGCGTCGAGTATATCTCAAGGGTAAAATGTATATTTTTTAAATGATCTATATTTAGCGTTCTTCAGGAAAAAAAAATAAAATTGGTTCGTTGAATAATTATAGGGATGTAATATTTTTTATCTTTAAACTTTTTTTTATCTTCATGACGAGTATACTCGACATTATGCGAAAAAAATTCGTTTTGCTTTGACGAGTATACTCAACATAAACAGTTAAAAGGTTAGGGAAGTGAATTAATTTTTTACGTGACCTTTTATTTAACACGAAATGTTTTATAAATTGTTTTTATATAAAATAGAAAATTTGTTATTTTACAAAAAATAAAACTATTAACCTAAAATCAAAACATTGTGAATGGTGTGGCGCGAAGTCCGAACAAATTTGTTTGTTACTACATAGTAATTCTTCTCTCCTGTCATTATTCTGGGACCAAAATAGGCGTTGTACAGTTCATAGATTCCGGTTTGGGGAGAACAATTGGAACGAGATTATTTTTTATATTTCTCTTTCTAACTTACTTGAATTTTCAAATTTTATTCTGTTTTACAGGGCACAATTCGTAATTTTTTTTTCATTGCAAAATTTATGAAATAAGTGGTAAATCGTACTCACAATGCTTACATAAACAACCTCCCAGAACTGCAACTATAGATGGTTCTACGAAAATCAAACCTATCGCCGTAAACAAATTTGAATTCTTGTTAAAACGAGATAATATATAATCTTTTTTAGCTAAATTGAGAAAAATGTCAGAAGAAAAATGTTGGTCTTATGTAAACCGGGCATAAGTATGACTACTCTGTGCTATTGTTTTACCCAGTGTATTATGCCCGGTTTACATAAGACCAACATTTTTCTTCTGCAAAATGAATAAGATATAACATGGACTTTTTGCACATGAGCGACAAGAAAAGCAATATATCCCAACAAAATTTTGCAGAAGAATTTTTGAGCAAAAATGATCATAAATATACTGTTTATGTTGGAGGTTGAACCTAGGTTCAACCTGGGTTGAACCTTCAACATAAACACCAAAGGTTAACTTGGAGTTAACTCGACTCAATCCAAAAAATTTCTTAGGTCGAGTTAACTCTGTTAATATAAACACCCAGAGTCGAGTCGAAAAACAACAACAGAAAATAATCAGTAAAGTAAAAAAATAAAAATGGCGATTTTTCATATTTTTCTTGTACGAGCGCGTCTGTGTCTAAATTCGGCAGCATTTTTTAGTGATTTTTTCCATTTTTTTTAAGAAAAAGTTAGAATGATTTTTTGATAGAAAAAAATTTGAATGATTTTGACATTCATAACCTGGTTTCGACTCAACCTCAAGATAACTCTCCAATATAAACACTAGAAGTTAACTTCAAGGTTAACCTAAAGATAACTACAAGTTGACTCGACCTGGGTTCAACCTCCAACATAAACAGTATAAAAAATGAAAATGTTGCCATACAGTCATGCCACACGAGCATTTTTTTTCTACCAATGTTTTGTTCTGCTCTCTCTTAAATAAAATTTTAACTAAAATGAGTAAAAAATGTCCTTGAAATATTTTTTATTTCATTTATGTTTGAGTTGTGTGGTAGAACAGAAAATTTGTTTAAGTCGCAATTAAAACTTGTATCATAGGTAAACGGGGAAAGAAACGAAGAAAAATGCGGCATTTTTTTTTTTACGTGTGGCATGAGCCATAAAATATATTCGATCCGAGTATTTTTATGGCAACATTTTTAAAATCAACAAGAAAAAAAATTATGTCGCATTTATAAATGTTGAGGATTCATAATAAAAACAGACGCCATAGATAAAAATGTAAATTTCGCATTTGAATTAATTGAAAGTAAATTAATAATGATCCTATAAAAAAAATTACGCCATTACTATATATGTTTATTTCTTTCTGGCACATTGATTATTTTTATATAGCGGATTCTTTCTTATTTACCTGCAAAAATTTGCAGAAGAAAACAATTTTCTCATGTAAACCGGGCATTAGGTTAGGATCCATATGATCTTGTCCATATTTTTGTAGTTGGGCTCGTGTTCCCGAAATCAAAATCCCGGAATCAAAATCCCGAATCACAAAATCCCGACGATCAAAATCCCGAATTTCAAAATCCCTACTATCAAAATCCCGACTTTCAAAATCCCGATTTTCGTAATACCGATTTTCAAAATCCCGATTTTCACAAGCCCGATTTAAAAAAAATTGAATTCAGGCGCCCGAATCCATATTTTTTTTTATAAATCGGGCTTCTTAATAAAAGTGAAAGGAGAAAAACAAAATTTAATATTTTAATTTTTTTAAAGTTTCAACAAAGTCGGGATTTTGAAGATCGGGATTTTGAAAGTCGAGATTTTGAAAATCGGGATTTTTAAAGTCGGGATTTTAAAATTCGGGATTTTGAAATTCGGGATTTTGAAATTCGGGATTTTGATAATTCGGGATTTTGTGATTCGGGATGTTTAGCCGATCGTTTTTTTAAATATGTGCACCAAATTTTTAATTTGGGTCATAAAAAGTTTGAGGTTATGTTTAAAAATCTTTAATTTGAGAAAATATTCAATAAAATGTATTCAAAACGAGCAATTATGGTTAAAATATCGGTGTTTAACAACCCATAAATTCAAAATGAAATTAACTGCAATTTATTAGATAAAATACTTATTAGTATGGAAAGATTCGCTGTATGCGCAGAAAACATCGAAAGCTAAGAAAAAATTTAGACATTCTTATTAATACAAAAATGGTATTACCTCAGCATATTGATGGGATAAGCCAAATTTCTTTATTTCAGCGGACAAATCATGAATATCAATCCGACCGTTTCCATCTCGATCCAAATGATTAAAAATTTTTTCTAAACGTTCCTCATCCGAATGGGGCAGTTCATGCAAGTAATGTACCGGATGTGTAGGTACATTATGAACACTTTTCGATTCGGTTAATACATTTGTGGATTTTAAAACCATTTTAATTTAAGTTTGTTTTAAATATTTTAATACGTATAGATGTAATTAATAATAATAAATATTAAATAATTTATGTGGTGACGTTTAATGTAAGAAATAATAAATTAATAATTATATTAAAACTAATTCATTAACACTGAACAATTAATTCCATTTGACTTTTTATGGGTTAAAAATTTGTTTTATTTTTCACTCAAGCACTCAATTAACTTAATCAATAATATTTTATATATAAAATTGCCAATTTTAAGTAGAATTACTTAAAACCCCAATTTCATGGATGAGACAAATCATTTTTTTTTAATTTAGAAAATTATGACTTCTCTACCCGAAAAGCACTCGGACCATTAAAATAAAATGTAAAGCAAACACGATTAGTTATATCCCTAAATTTATGTACAAATATAATAGCCAAAAACCCTAAAGTGTAATGGGGCAATTAAATGTAGAAAATTGTTTTCAAATAAAAACCAAAAGTTAACTTGGAGTTAGCTCGACTCAATCCAAAAAATTTCTTAGGTCGAGTTAACTCCGGTTAATATAAACGCCCAGGAGTCGAAAAACAACAACAAAAAATAATCAGTAAAGTAAAAAAATAAAAATGGCGATTTTTCATATTTTTCTTGTACGAGTGCGTCTGTGTCTAAATACGGCAGGATATTTTTGTGATTTTTGCGAAAGTTCGAAAGAAAAAGTTAGAATGATTTTTGAAAAATTTGAATGATTCTGACATTTATAACATGGTTTCGACTCAACCTCAAGATAACTCTCCAATATAAATACTAGAAGTTAACTTCAAGGTTAACCTAAAGATAACTACAAGTTGACTCGACCTGGGTTCAACCTCCAACATAAACAGTATAATAGAGTTTAAAATACTGCAGAATGGGTGGCAATATTTTACCCATATAAAATTTGCTATTTCATCTGTCACAAGCCAGAGCAGAATGGTTACATAAAAAATCCATATGGCTTACTCATATCTCGCTATAAGAACCTGTCAAACCAGTTTTTGATATTGTACGAAGTGACGTTTTAATTTTGCTCTGTTTTATTATTATAAATTACAAATTTTTAAAATTATTAATTAAAATACATCAAAACAATAAAAACTTTATCAAATAGTTATTTGTTTATGTAGTGGTTGGTGCATTATATGATAACAAAAATTACAGAGTTTTGTGCAAAATGAAGTGTATCGTGAAAAAATGCCAAAATACGGCTAAAACATACAAGAAGGAATATCTTACCATCAGTAAGTTTACCAAGTGTTTATATAAAATAAAATGTAAATTGTGTTAAAAGCTAGTGATTTGTGGTAAATTTATCCTTAATTTAAGTTATAAATCAGAAAAAATGAAGAAAACAGTTTTGGTTGTTGGCGTGGGGTTCTTATAGATTTTTTGTTTTTGTAATCCCTTTGATTTATTCGCTTTCTCTTTACCCTCCGAATTTGTGACACTTGACAGTTGCTTACACTCATTCTTTACTTTTAACTTCTTTGATTGTTTTATTCTGCAAATTTTTGCAGGTAAATAAGAAGCATCCGGTACATAAAAATATTCAATATGCGAGAACGAAATATAGTAATACCATAGTTATATTATAGGAAAATTATTTTACAAAATTATATTGCGAAATTTACATTTTTATTTATGGTGTATATTTTAATTATGAATCCTTACAATTTATAAATACAAAAAAAAAAAAAAAAATTAAAATGTTTTCCATAAAAATTCTCGGATCGAACATATTTTATGGCAACATTTTCATTTTTATAGTGGTTTTGGCGGTGGGCTCCAAAACGTTTTCAGACAGATTAGGTGATAAGCAGATCGGGCCATCGGGTGGTTTCATCAGTTTCGGATTTAGTACTAAGTTTTTTTGATTATCCGGATATTTGGGAAAATTGATTCTTGCATGCATTAACTATTATTATTGTAGTACGACAGTACTCTATCCACTAACCAGTTTATAATATGTTAATCATTTTAATTAATAATTTCAAGATTTTTAAGAGCGCAACATTGAGCGCGTCACTTTATACAAAAATAAAAAAAAAGATCGGTTTTTTCTTTGAGTCCGCCATATGTATAAAATAGAAAGAGATATAACATTGACCTTTTGCACATGAGAGACAAGAAAAGAAATATATCCCAACAAAATTTTGCAGAAGATTTTTAAGCCACTACACCGCTTAAACCACTACAAAATGTTACCATAAAAATAAATATTGCCATAAAATTCGTTTCAATTAGTTTTATGGCAACAATTTTAAAATTAACAAAAAAAAATATTGTTTTGTCGTTTTTCGACACGACCTAAGAAATTTTTGGATTGAATCGAGTTAACTCCAAGTTAACTTTTGCTGTTTACGTTGAATCACAGGTTCAACCACAGGTTCAACCTCCAGTATTTGCCTTTTAACGCAAAGTGGCTGACATCTGACGGAATATTTTGGAACTATAGCGAAAGGTGATCGAGTTCTCAAAAAACTAGTTTTAATGTAATATAAACTTCATAGATGACTATATCCGTGTTTTATTATTCGAGCACTATCCGAAACCGAATGAGAAATTTCTACTGAAGCTGCAGCTATTATTCACTGGTATCGCTATACCATAAAAAAAAATGCATCCATAAAACAAACATTTATCACCTGAAATGTACTAATTGACATTTATTTTGAACACGTTATTTACAAGAGTTCGTCTTACAGAGTTTTAAATTTGTATTGTATAATTAGCCTTGTTTTTCCATTAGCATCCATTTTTCTATGTCAAAATTTATATTTGGCGTGCTATTTTTGCATTTAATTAATTTATTTAACTCTAAACTAAGATTTTTCATTCAACTATTTAGTTAAAAAACGATATACAAATATTTTGCTCTACCTATTCTGCCGTACTAAACATAAACGATTGAATTGCAAAAAATGAATTTTGAGTTAATCGATGTAAAACTTTTGAAACTTGTATCATTTCTTTGTTAAATTGATATACATATTTCTTAATAACAGGTTTCTGTTTTTTTTTTAATTTATTGTGTTAATGTTAATTAACAATAGCTATCAAATGGCTTCATTAACTCAATTTGGCCAAAAATGCAGTTAAGTTATTATGTTTAGTTCGGCAGTTTTTATCGGAAGCCGCTAATGGAAAAATAGAATGAGGCTTTTCCTCGTATAAACAAATTCACATTTCACTCGCATAGGAAGTGGCGCTAACTGTGATTAAAATGCCAATAAACAGTAATCAGCAAAAATTTTGTATTTTTTCCATGGAATAGTACCATGATGCTTACTGGGCTATTTGGCATTTTTCCCGTGTTTAGTGTTTTTGCCTAGGGCCTAGGTACTGCAATATTAAATTTTTCTTTGGGTTGAACAGAACGTTTGTGTTTAATTTGATCAAGTGAAAATTAATTCTATTTTATTAAAATAAAATTTACTTTTATTCTTTTAAATATAAAACCTATATTGTGTGTATTATATATTTCAATCCTTTATTTAATTTGCTGTAGACAATCGTAAGTTCTATTTTTCTATCTTTAAGAATTTTTTTTAATGGCATATGAATGCCGTGCCGCCATTTTATGTTTTAATAATTGTGCGTGAATATTTATTGTAGTTTACGCGATTTTAATCCAAAATGTCATCACGTGGCAGGGGTTATCCTAGAAGTAGTCGAGGTGGCGGATATTTTCGGGGAAATTCGAATTCTTATCGTGGCAATAGCCGGTCTAGCAACGCCTATGCCATGTCTCGAGGGGGGAGCAGTCGGTACAACGCGGCTTATGATTCAAGGAGCTCTAATAGTCGGTATCTTGCATCAGACGAAAGGTTTCCATCAAATAGAAACAGTGATGGATACAAGAGAGTAACAGAATATCGGGTAAATAATTTTGTTTTGATTATCGCGTGTTCTATTACTTTATTGATCATGCATTTGCAGGGTGGATCGTCTCGAGATAGAACTCCAGAGCGAAAACGGTCACGATATGAACAGGTAAATAAGTAACTATTAGCAAATTAATAATTAGTTTGTCTTGATTTTACATTAATTGATGCAAATATTAAATGAAAGAACTATATTTATTATAAAATTGAACGACTAATTTTGACAGTCATTTGAATTAAATATTCTTTGTATATAATACTTAGCCAAATTAAGAGGGCAAAACAGAGACTGTTTAATATCACAAATCGAAAGTTCCAATATCTACCTACTTAAATAAGAAAAGAAAAAATTATGGAAGAAATACAGTCTACATAGTTGGAAAATGTATTTAAAATCCATTCTCAATTATTTATTGAGTCAATAGAACCGGAAGTACAGTATTTAAAAAGAAATTAAATCATCTAAATATATGATGCCTATAGATCAAAACTGGCTTAACGTTTTGCAGAGTTATACTTTTTCTATCGTTGAAGTAAAAGTTTTATGTACCTAAATTTTGTACAGAGAAAAGTGGACTACTCAGTAATAACAGTTCTGAAAATGCAAAATCTTGATAGTCCTATAACAAAATCAAAAAAATTAATGCAAGTGAAAACTTACAAAAATTAATCATACTGGTTGGATTCTCCTCCTCTTATACTTTAATAGGGCTCAAGTCGAAGCCATGAATATGGCAATAGTTCAGGAGATTATTCAAGTAGCCGTAATTATGAGAGCACTTATGAGCATAAAAGGGACCACAGAATCAGTCGAACTCAGCACTCTCCACAAACGACTAATGCGCGTTCGACATTTCGAACACGTCCAATATCAACTTCCAGCCGACGCAGTCAAGAGCGCATGGGTCCACCAAAACGAATACCACCACGGTCACGAGGTGTCAGCTATCGTGGTCGTTTAAGCTCGAGAGGATTACGTACATCACGTGTATTAATACGTAGAACAGATTTAAGAACTATTCAGCGAAAGCGTACTACTATTCCAAGTACAAAATCTCGAGAATATCTTAGGAGTTTAAAGCTTGCACGTTTGAGGAGGTATTGTATAAAAATATAATAATAATACAAGTTTACTCAGAACTTAAAATGAATTAAGCCCATTTCCAAAAATATGTATATTCTGTAACATTTTTATATTTATAATTTATTGAAACTGAGATTCAAAAGATAATTTATTTACATTTAAATCGGAAATTGGCAGTTTTACGCGATTTTTAATGTGAAAATAAAAATTGTTCCTACATTATCCACTTTTGATTAAGTATAGCTCGATTAAGAAAAAACGCAGTCTTGAGCGACATTCATCCGAAGAGCGCAAAGAACGTAAGCGTGACGCTGGCGAAGAGGATAAGGAGGATCGGTCAAGTGGTAAAGATGGCGAAAAGAAAAAGTCCATTGCATCTTCGAAAAAAAAGGAAACCGGCGAGGCAAATGAAAAAGAGGAACACAAAAGTGGAGATGATTCAACAGAAAAAACTACAACTGCTACGATTAAAAAATCAAATGCAAAAAGCGTTTCAGTTAAAAAAGAAAAGGAAGCCGCAAGCGGGAATGAAGATGAGAAAGCGAATAAAGATGAGGCGAGCGGCGATGACAGCAATAACGAAGTTCCTTCTGATGACGAAAAACTTGAGAAAAAATCGAAAAGTGATTCTAAAGATTTTTCATCATCAAAGAATTATTATGGGAAATCGTTTATAAAATTGACTTGCGTTCATTGTTTCGCAAAATGTCGCACTTTTAAGGTAATTTTTTAAAACAATTATAACCAAACCTCTATTTAAATTTTTAGTATTTAATGGGCTTGATTCTCGAATTAAAATTTTATGTTACAATGTTTTTTCAATACAAATTCCAATAGGAAGCGGGGGAATTATAATTACTACATGAATTTATTGCTGCTAGGGGTCTATTATGAAATTTTTCCCCGTGCAATTATGAACCTAAAAAGCAAAATCAAATCACAAAATGTAGTTTGGTTGGGATGGTTTCTCTGACATACGGGATCACCATATGCATTTTTTTTTTTTTTTTTTTTTTTTTTTTTTTTTTTTTTTTTTTTTTTTTTATATAACCAGCCTGCTCTGGCTTGTGACACATGAAATAGCAAATTTTAAATAGGAAAAAACTACATTCATTCTATAGTATATATCTATGGTGTATGCTGTTCTTCAATTTACACATATGTAATTCTATGTTTGTCATCCGTTTTTCTACCAGAGACCGACCAAATAGCACAGTGGTTAAAGCTTTGGCGTTTGGAGCGGGAGGTACCGAGGTCCAAACCCGAAATAATGTTATTAACTTTAGATTTGTTTATTACAAATTCGATAATACAAGTTTCATAATTGGGTAAATCCGTGTCTGATCGAATATTTCCGTTAAAGACGGAAAACTTTCATAATAGACCCTTGGAGGAATCGGCCCCAATATTTAAAATGATAGTTTTCAATGAATCAATCATGTATTTTTCGAAAACTAATATATTTAATTCTAGCCACATGACAACATTACTATATACCAATTGCATTATGTTTTGTTGGCCTTCCAGCTTTTCTTGTCGAAAGGAAACTGAAAAGTTTAACAACAAAACATCGATCATAATAGCTGCATTTCTTGACGTCTGAACTGATGTGATCAGATCATGTCTCATGAAACGACACATACATATTCACTAATTTTTAGATCAAAATATGTATGTGATCCAAAATCAAAATTGGATCAAGTGTTGTTGTTTCACATGTAAAATTTGATCTGATCTGGATCATGGTGGTGTTATGAAATGCAGCTAATGTTTTTTAGTTACTTTGGATTTTCCATCGAGTCCTATTAGAATTTTCTTATTTAATTTACCTAATAAAATGTATACAAAACTGAAGTATTATACCCCATTTACATGCGACCAACATTTTTCTTCTGCCCATGAAATTTACCCCAACAAAATTTTGCAGAAGATTTTTGAAAACTACACCGCCAAAACCCCACTATAAAATGTTGCCTTATGCCCGGTTTACATAAGACCAACATTTTTCTTCTGCAAAATGAATAAGATATAACATTGACTTTTTGCACATGAGAGACAAGAAAAGCAATATATCCCAACAAAATTTTGCAGAAGAATTTTTGAGCAAAAATGACCATAAAAATGAAAATGTTGCCATAAAATATATTCGATCCGAGTATTTTTATGGCAACATTTTTAAAATCAAGAAAAAAAATTATTTCGCATTTATAAATGTTGAGGATTCATAATAAAAACAGACGCCATAGACAAAAATGTAAATTTCGCATTTGAATTCATTGAAAGTAAATTAATAATGATCCTATAAAAAAAATTACGCCATTACTATATATGTTTATTTCTTTCTGGCACATTGATTATTTTTATATAGCGGATTCTTTCTTATTTACCTGCAAAAATTTGCAGAAGAAAACAATTTTCTCATGTAAACCGGGCATTAAAATATACGATCCGAGTTTTTTATGGGAACAATTTTAAAATTATAAAAAAAAAAAAAAAATTATAAATTTTAAGGATTCCTAATAAAAACAGACGCCATAGATAAAAATGTAAATTCCGATTTGAATTCATTAAAAATAAATTAATAATGACCCTATAAAAAAATTATAGCATTGCTAATTACTATGTATGTTTATTTCTTTCTCGCATATTGAATATTTTTATATAGCGGATGCTTCTTATTTACCTGCAAAAATTTGTAGAAGAAAACAATTTTCTACATGTAAATGCCCCATTTACATGCTACCAAATTTTTTATTCTGCAAATTTTTGTAGGTAAATAAGAAACATCCGCTATATAAAATTATTTAATGTGCGAGAAAGAAAGAAATATATACTATATAGTACATAATGCCATAAATTTTTAATGCATTATTAATTTATTTTTAAATTAATTCAAATGCGAAATTTACATTTTTATCTATGGCGTCTATTTTAATTATGAATTCTTACATTTGCCATATAATTTTTTTTTTAATTTAAAATTGTTGCCATAAAAATACTCGGATTCGAATATGCATTTTTTTTTATATAACCATCTTGCTCTGGCTTGTGACACATGAAATAGCAAATTTTTTATGGAAAAAAAAACTACATTCAGTATACATATATCTATGCTGTATGGTGTTCTTCAATTTACACATATGTAATTCTATGTTTGACATATTCCTTTTTCTACCAGAGAATATTTTTATATGGCGAATGCTTCTTATTTACCTGCAAAAATTTGCAGAAGCAAAATGTTGGTCGCATGTAAATAGGGTATTAGTTTATGCTACAAACTATGATAAATTTAAATCATAATTTTAATTTAAATAGACATCATATTTTAATATTTATTTTGGCTTCAAATCTTTATTTTCAATGCTAAACTTGTAGGAATATAGCCAACATCTACACGAAAGAAGCCATAAACTAGTGATGAGCAAATTATACATGAAACAAAAAACCAAGCTCTCACGAATGCGGCAACAGCAAAGAAATAGTCAACGTGAAATTGATGAGAAGGGTGACAATAAATCACGCCCGCAATTTTGTCCTTTATGTCGACTTAATTATAGACAGGCCAAAGTAAAACATCAATTATCTGTTGGACACAGAAGCATGAAGAAATTTTTAATGCCTCATTGTCGAATTTGCAACATTACTTTTAAAGGACCCATGATTTATGAAGCACATCGTTGCTCATTAGAACATATTAAGGTACAAAAGGTTTTTTTGTTTTTTTTCAGTTTTTTTTTATCAAAACAAAAATTTTGAATTTTAGAAAAAAGCATCATCCGAAAATCATAGAAGAAATCAAGACAGCGGGGACGATGATAAGGTTCTTGATTTGAATAACTTTATGACGGTTGATTCTGTCGGGGATGTTGATGGCAATGATGATAATGATGAGGCAAATGAAGATCCAAATGAAAAGAAGGAAGAGATAAATGTTGGCTCTGAACATGTCAAAAAAGTTGAGGCATATTATTGTGATTTATGTCGTTATCATTTACCGCAACAAGAGGATTTTCAAACTGCTTTACATCGTCATTGTTCAAGTAACAACCATTTACGATCATATCTTCAATATCGAGAGGATAAACAATTACGTAAGGCGGCTGAAAAAGCGCATAGAAAACATCAAGAGTCCAAAGATAATAAAGAGAAAGGTATGTGTGTTGTAGGAGTAATCTGGCAGTATGCATTTACAGAATAATGTAATAAATATTTACAGAGAAAACTGAAGCGAAAGTAGCAATTGTAAAGCCAGAGACTGTCCCTGCGGAAGAATCAGAAACGGACGACGTTGAGGAGAAAATGTGGGCAAGTGTCGATCAAGATTTGGGTGATTTGCTTCGCGAAGTCGGTCCAGAAAACGGTAATGCTAACAATGATGATGACGAAGACGAGGGGTCAACTGCTAATGCTGAAAGGTATTTGTTTCACAAATAACGGCAAATTGCAAATTTATGATTTATTTTTGTTATAGATATGATAGATTCAAAAACAGTGAAGTGGCAAAAACAAAATCGGACGAAGAAATTAAAGCAGATATTACTGAGGTAATAGATGAACCTCCAAAGGAGAAAAGATCAGAAAAGGCCGATGCTTTGGAATCAAAAGAATAAACTAAATA